>JBBPDB010000039.1:8941677-8951882 GCA_037974465.1 Brachypetersius altus
CCCAGTTGTCTGTCCATCGTCTTTCATGAGCTTCTGTTTACCCTGGTCTTGAAACCCTATCCTTTGTTTTGGCCCACGTGCCTGTTGTTTGTTTTCGGTTTTTGTGAAATAAAGTATCACATCATGGAATCCTGGTTGCCTGCCTGCTACTTCCATGACAGCTCTCGTTTGTGTGGGCCTAGCCCATACAAACGTGACACACCCAAGCCAACATTAGATTTCAGATTGTGGTGGATGTATGTTAAACAGTTTAGTCTTGAGACATTTAATTCATTATAATATTTATTAAAAGGAATCAAAGTATCAGCTGACAAAACTAGTTTCAGAAATAGTCATATTTTATTCCTGGGTTGTATGTCATTTTAAAATAATAGTCATATACAACTATTACCCACAGCATTAAGCCACCGACGGTAACATTAGCGTTAATTAGGAGTGGGATATTTTAAGCAGCAATTAAAGAGTCGGAAGTTGGAAGATGAAAAAATGGGTGTGAGAATCGGAACCACTTTGACAAAGGCCAAAATGCGATGGCTAGAGCATCTCCAAAACCCACGCTGTGGGGGGTTGCTGGTCCGCAGTGGTCAGTACCTACCAAAAGTGGTCCAAGGAAGGACAACCAGTGAACGGATGAGAGGGTCTGCAAGGGGAGTGAAGCCTAGCCCACCTGTTCGGGTCCCACATTAAAACTACTGGAGCACAAACTGCTGAAAAGATTAAGGCTGGCTTTGATAGAGAGGTGTCAGAACACACAGCGCATCACAGCTTCCTGCATATAAGGCTGAACAGCTGCAGACCATGCAGAGAGCCCATGCTAACCCCATCCACGGTCAAGAGATATGTGAGCGTCAGAACTGAATCATAGATCACTGCATCATGGAAGAACATTGTAATGGAAGAGCAGTGGAAATTTTCAGGGGTGGTGTGTGTGTGTATATCTTTCTTTAAAATCCTGGACTACAAGATTTTTTCTTCTGTAAGAGCTTGACACTGATAGTACCTTTCACCTGCTCTTGTATATTTCATATGGCAGGTGCTAGTCTGGAATTGGCATGTTTGTCAGCACTACAGCAACAGCAGCATCACTCTTGGTAAAAGGTCCCCATTTCTGAGCAAGTGAAATGTACTGCCATGGAAAATTCTTACCACAACCACACGAAAACGGGTCATATACACGGGAGCGGTCTGGCGCCATATGTTAATATTCAACAGCAATTTTAAAGCACTCTGTGCATCACGATGAAAGCAAAGAAGAGCTGTGGAAAATATGTGCCGGGCATCTTCCGTACTGTAAAGCGGTGCTGTTATTGTCCTGTAATGGCATGCGTGATGACATTTCGTTAAAGCATGAAGGGGAGAGTGCAGCGGCACTCGGGGGGATAATGGTGTTGCTCATCACAGCAGTGATGATGGCTGCCTACTCCTCTAAGAGCGACTGAAGTATAACACTTCTCTGTTGCGTTTAGAGGAAGCGTTGGCACAAGCACAGACCACCGGGGAAAAAAGAAGGACTCTGACCTAGCACTGCCGATTATGCTTGATTTAAAACACCTGTTTTACAATATTCAGAGTAATGATTGTCAGGCTTTGGAGAAATAACCAGCATTATATTTTTGATAATCCTCTTTTCAGTGCCTGTGTTCCAGTATTCATTGCTTGCATTTTCAGGTTTTGGATAAATAATCAGCCTTATGTTCATGATTACATTCTACTCAATAACTATTATGCTTTTTAACAGCAATCTGCTTGTTGGCGCATTGATAAAAACATATTAAATTAAATCTGATGTCAAGAGAAGAAAACAACAGGCCAATTAAAACAAGATCTAGTTTATTATATATTCTCTTGGTATAAAGACAATGATTGTGTGATCATTCATTTGATTAATACACTTATAATCTGACACTGTGATCTATTTTAAAAATAATATATCTATAATTCTGAAATGTATTAGTGTTACCTGGAGCTTCGAAAACACTGTATGTCACTGGTATGTCACTGTACCATGGAGTCAAATGATACATTTGCATTAATAAAGTTAATGAACGTCTGTTGCCTGAGAGCTGGAGCATCAAACACACACACGGCAGCGCAGTTTTCCTAACCAGCTGCAGTAAAATCAATTCTGTTGTTTTGAGAGAAACGAGAGAGTTTTGGCCTATGTAAGTATTTTTAAATCTAGGGAAGTAAAACTAATCTATTTGTAATGAAGCGATACATGCAAGACCTGTGAAGATTCTCTAATCATTTTGATTAGAGACAACCCCCTTCACACCACACCTGCTCTGACTTTTTACATCACATCAACTGGGAAAACTTGAACTATACTTAAGGAATTCCAGGTTGGTAGCACTAAAATGTCCATTAAGCAAGAAGAGAGGACATTTCCAAGCACACACACACACACACACACACACACACTGTATATGTGTGCACTTAAGGATGAGAAGTATTACTCTCCTGGACTATTATACAAACAAAGACATACACACAAACACGTACAAATGTGTGTGTGTGTGTGTGTTTGTGTGAGTGGGGGTGAAAGGTATTACTCTTCTGGCCTATCACCCACATACACACACACCTTTGTCCCTCCCCCAGGGCAGCATCACTCATAATCATGTTTACCACACACTCCTCTGAAGCATATCACTCCTCGACCTGAAGCGAAGGGGAACGGGGTCGGACAGACCTTCACACTGCAGAAATGCGCGCTTAAGAAAACGCGGCCAGTCTTTAATGGTGCGACTGTAACGCATAGCAACAACTGCCCCAAGTCTCCCCACATTCACTAATCCCTTATGCATTAACACTGCTTGCACTGCCTGCGCCAGAGAAACAAATGAATAAACAATGTAATAACTCCAGATACACTCGCAGTAAAAACACACACGTAATGACGCTGTTTGCAAACCCATTTCCAACTTCAACACACAGCCTCCCCACTGGTGTTATTCTGCCGGCGCGGATCAGTTTGCAACATTAAATCAGGAGAAATCAATTGCAGATAGCTCCTTAAAAACCTAATTATGACTTAAAGGAAGGCGATAAAATTGCTCCTATTCCCTTACGGTTAAATAATGAATGTGTGCGCGGCGCGGCCGTGTCACAGCAGATACGCCCAATCTGCATTTAAATGAAAATGTTTTTACAAGCAAAACCCCCTCGAGACCCTGCCTTTGTCTGAGGATCTGCCGATGCTTTTTAATCTTTCCTTCTCCAAATGAGGTCCAATCAAAACAAACAGGCGAAAAATATTTGGGCGGCGAGAGAGAGGAGCTAAGGCAACCTGGTGTGGCGAATGAGAGAGGGGAAAGGAGAGTGGGAGTGGGGGACACACACAAAAACAGCAGACAAAACCAATCATGGGAGCATTGTTGATGCATTACAATTGTTGACTTTTGTCTTATTTGTTGTCTCTTTTGAACACCTAAAATGCATTAAGTGCTGTCAGGAGCCTTTATGCGCCCGAGGCTGTACAGCAGAAACAGAAGACAACAGCACAGCGCTGTCCTTAAAAAATGAAACAGACACACACACAATTCTGGACATGTCTCTTTTCCCATCTGTTTCTCTCTGTGTCTTTGCTCCCATAACAGGCTCCTTGCCGTGGCCTCATTGTCGTCACTTTTCCAGCTGCTATCAAAATGATTGATCGCTCGCGGGCTGTGCTGACAATGCCCAGGCTATCAGCAGTCATTCCACTCACTGACTTAAGCTGAAGAATTTCTTTCACTAATGGCCTTTTTATCGTCAATTCTGAACGCAGAGCGAACAAGGCGTCCTCCTTAAGAAGAATCAGAAGAAAAAAAATTGTGATGGGAAAACAAATTTTGCAGCTCGTCACGGCCTTGGTCAGTTCGGTATCGACGGCGCGATGAGCAAATGGACATTTGCAGCCTACTAAACATCTGACCTTTTGTTGTAAAAGAAAAGGGCTCCTAACACAATAGACCTCAAAGACACAACTGGGGTGCGCCTGTGGATGTCAGCCCCCTCTTTATGTATCGCTTAATGATTACCATGGCAACAAAGGTATATCTGGAGAGATGGAGGGAGGAGAAGGGGGTGCGCGGCGGCCAGGCAGGGACGGGAGGGTGCAACGCTCCATCAGTGGCGGTGAAACAATTATGAAGAGATTTTGTTAATTGTGTGCACTGTTCAGTGATCTTCACCCCAGCGCGTCCCTCAGAGGGTTATAAGGAGATATTGTACGAAGCAAACTGTCCAGTCGCAGTGGCCCTTAGCTCTCCTTCTAATGGGCCTGTCGTTTGGTTTAAAAAGCCCATATACTTCTACTTTCATTGTTTATTTTATTTCAAAATATCTTTTTACATCTGTTTGGCCTTATGTAGCAAAAAACAGAGTGTACTACACAGTTTGTACACACATTTTCCAACCTCTTTTTTAATACAAAAAAAAATCCTTTCAGATGTCTACATCCATTTAAAGACTGTACTGACACATTTGCTTCCTGGCAGCCTTTAACAGCAGTTCGGTAATCATTTTCATCCACATCATCCACCCACCTCCATAACTACCGGCTGCCTGCACTTCTACAGGAATGCGGAGGGCTAAACTGCAGTGGCCCGTGGACAGTCATATGTAAACATGTTGCTGTTGTGACATCACAACCATGATCATTTTAAAAACATGTGGAATGGATTGACTAGGGGATGGAACTGAGCATTTAGAAACTTTAACCATGTTTGCATACTACATTAAATTCTCTCTGATACAAAAGGAACTGGAAAAGGAAGTTGCACTACTCAGAGGTAAATGAAAAGGGTTATGAACCCTTATGATTCAAAAAGTGCTAAGACTTATTCAGAGGCTAATATGAGAGAGGACCAGACTGTGCATCTAGCCAGGTTTAAAGTCTATGAGTCACAACTGAGACTTCTGCAGCAAGGCAAATCACCTGGAATAAATAATGAAACTCAGCCTAATTGTATGTTTCCACTGAGTCTGATCCAACTATATGGGTTCCCACCTCCTCCCCCCAGGTAGCACATCCTCCTCTGGGTGTACAGTCATTGTCCTCTCAGGTAGCACCAGAGGCGCACCGTAGATTAACAACAGATGGGGTACGAGAGTGGAGACGTGGCAGCCACGCAGGGCTCTGTAATGACATTCCTGTGCTGGTGCCGGCTGGCATTAGATCTCTCCCCCGACAGGCCCCTCCCTACAGATTCCCCACACTCGTTCCAACCCATCCGCTGACTCTATCAATATTAAGTGAGGTCTCAGCGAGCCATCTCTTCTTCACACACACATGCTCAGAAATACACTCTAAGGCTGCATCCGTGACTAATTCCCCGCCCAGTGTTGGGTAATGGTACATTTATCAGGCACAGGGCTGCTGTCTGCTTTCCTTGCCCATCAAAATAACAGAGAACACCCCACATTCCACCCACCATCTCCCCACTGGCTTCCGTCATCCATTTCCATATTCATTTCCATGAAATGACAGAGAGGTGGGAGGCCGCCACATCTCCTGGAATATCTGGATCGCTATGGGTGACGGAGAGCTCTTATTTACACTGCAGGCATCCCATGGCCAGAGAGGGCCAAGTCTAGCAGAGAAGATTGAGAGGGAGAACAAACTTCCTGACAAACATTTTTTTTTAGATGCAAATAACTTCATGGACCTGGTTTCTAGGTCATACTGCTATTATGCGCTGTCAGTTCCTGATGAAATCACCGCATGACTCTGGAAGTCTTGAGACCATAGTGGTACCCTGGTGGACTGATCTGTGCTCTGACTGATCATTACCTCTTCATCGTAACAAAAGAACAAAGGTATCGGAGGTTAATGCAATGCAGGGATTTATTTTTCTAAATGCTGTTGTCTTAGGAACCTGCATCAGCAACAGCTAAAAGTTAGTTGCTACATAATCACTGGTTTTAAGGTTTACACTTTTAGTGCGTACTAAATTATAGGAAGATGCCAAAAAGATTAGGCTAGCTAATGAGTTAATGCTAGTGGTCATGCAGTGATGAGTTTACAACATTTTTCCTGCTAGAAAATCCTCCATACAAAGCATTTGCGTGCTAAGAAATAGAACCACCCAACAAGCAAGGAGAGGCAGCATCATATAGTTATGTGTATTAGACTGAAGCTAGAAGCTAGAACTGAAGTAGATTTTATGTTGATTGAGAGGGAGAAAACTGGCATGAACTGACAAATAACAGGATCTCATGGTTGCAGTCACAAATTGTAAAAGTTAAACAACAACTGCAGGGTTGTCCACATGTGTGATAATGCAAGAGGGGTATAATGTAAGACAGGCACTTAATATCAATGACAGACACTATATGTCCTTGTTTTCCCTTAAATGACAAGAATGTTTGCATTTCCAGCAGAGCAAGCAGACCGCCCCTTCTCAGTGCCAAGAGTGGCCGAAGACCAGGAACGGGGGCTATATGGCCCTCCTGATCGGGCCCTTGCCAGATTCCACTGTTTATTCCACCATACGGCCCACACAATGGCTACAGATGGCAGCAGATAGGCCAGGGAGCTGGAGATACCGAGGGGCCCCAAAAGCCCCTACCCTGGCCCTGCAGCACACTGATAAGAGCCAGGACTGGTTTGGGATCTCTGCAGATCGGCAGAAAACAGCTCAATAGACTCGGGCCTGCCGAATCTGGTTGACGTTGGACTGGACTTAAGCACCACAGACGGCATCCTGCTGTCAAAAACCCAGAACACAACAAAGAACACCAACCAATCCAAACAATGGCTTGGTGTGCAATACCTTTGTGTGATTGCTGGAAGACCCTTCAGGATTCACACTATTCTGGATTGTTCTGACCACACTCAGACTGTTCTTTTATGTTCTTCATTGATTCACGCATCTACAATAATAAGGTTAATGAGACTATCTCCAAAAAGCTGCAAGATTTTAGGGCACCTCTTAAGAATCAAGTACATGTGTGCAGCAGTTATAGTTGCTGAGGGATAAAGGTGTTATTTAATAATGAAATTAAAAATACCTCTTGAATTTGTTCACCAGTCACAATCACAGAGTATACAAGTGTATACAGAAACTCCTAAATGAATATGCATCCAGTTATGGCATTAGCTTCCAATATCGAAAGAGTTAACTCAATCCGAGTGACAATTTTTCAGCTAGGCATTGATGATATCTACCCTGAGGTGCGTTTTGTATTAGTGACACTGTGTGTCCTCGTTTTGTTTTTTGTGACAAATAGCGACACACACAAGATTGTCAAAAATAGAGGTGGCGAGTCTTTCAAAAACCAACATGTTTATTTATATTTATAAACGTGAAGATGCCACTAGATCTCCCTAACTTTTCAGAGGCGTGTGTCAGCATATGCAAGCTGGGAAAAGCTCAGGAATGCTTTCTTCCACACCAGTGACAGCATAAGCTTTAAAACAGCGTGTGTGTGGTGGATTACTGTAGACGACGGGGTTAGTGTCACTCCACATAGAGCTTAGCTCTCTCTCTCTCTCAGCTCAAAAAAAGCACTGTCTTGACTCAGTGCCCCCCTTTACACCCTCTCCAATCCCCCCCAAATACCCCCCCCCCCCCTTTTCTCTCACGGCTTAGTGAGCACACTCACAAGGGCGGATGGGAGCAATATCGGTGCGGCTGATGAGAGGCAGTTTTAGGCATTACAGTGAGTAATGATAAGTCTTTAGGTGGCAATGTGGAGAAATGAGGCTTTCACAGATAAAAGTGTTCCTCATACACTTCCTATTTACAGGCGGAGAGTGCCGCACGGGGCCCGGGGACGCAGGCTGGGGAAATTTGTCTTCATCCAATGTCCTAAAAGCCTCATCAGTGTCAGGTTGTGAGGTGTTGTGATACAGTAATTATCAAGAGATGAAAGGACAAGAGGAAAGCATCTACAGTGTGAAGAGGGCAAGCGCAGTGCCAGGCTACAGCACGGGCTAATAAGCAGTTGGCACTGAGCGTGGATGAGCCTGAATAAGAGCCATCACCCAACGGAGCCACTATGGTAGACAAAGTCATGGAAACACTCTTGCAAAGCTCCACTGAAAATCAATTGCTCTCCTGACACAGCTGAAATGACTGACTGTTGACATAAACAACTAAGAAGTGTTTTATTACATTTACTCATGAGATTAAACTTCAAGGTCCAAGGTTACTTTATTGTCATCGGCGGGTGTGTAATGTGCAGAGTGTGTTTCTTCACAGTCCATGGTGCAACATATAGCAACATTCAACATCCAACAGAGTGCAAGTTGCAACAGAAACAATACATCAGACGCTACAATGTAACAGTAATGACATGCAACAGTATAGCATGAACGGGATGTAAACCTTCTGGTGGGACTAGGATTACATCATACAAAACAAATTAAAAAGCAACATGATTCACCAGAACAACTTCAACAAGTATCTGGAACTGTCCTGGAGGAATGCAACACTATTATTTGACAGTGAAGGCCACAATATTTTTTATACTTATGAAGTCATGCAGTGGCCTCTCGTACCCTGTGGGTGGGGGCATTGCCATTCAGGATGATGTAATTGTCAAACAGATAGAAATGTTTCATCACAGGGTAAAGGTGATGAGCCAGAACAACTACATTGATTTCCAATTACCTTTAAAGGGACAAGTAGTCCCAAGCCATGCCAACATGCCACCACAGCATAACAGAGACAGGAGACCCCTTCACTGTGAGGTGCCCTGTTCACTCTGCCACTTGTGGAGAATATGGTGATGGATCTGATCGTATCATCTCTTCCATATCCCTGTAGACCAGTGACTCGTAACCACCGAACACTTAGATGGTAACTTGTCTTTATAATGAGAGGTTTATTCGCTACTATGATACTCATCTCTATGTCCTTGGATGGATTGTTCTTGCTGACGTTCTAATAGTGGACTTTTTTCTTAGTCACAGTCACTCTTCTTTTTCCCCTTACATATCACACTTAGCATCAGTCTTTCTTATAGGTCATAATGCAGATGTCATTAGTGATTCTCCTATTGAAACACTGAGCCAGTACAGTAGTCCTGTGACTGAGGCTCCTGTCATCTGTGCACCAGTAATGAACCCTCTTTCAAAGTCACTTAGATCTCTTCCTCTTGATACAACATCAAGGTCAACTACGCCTACTCAGCACTTTTACACAAGCCACAGGGCACTGCAGGATATTAATGGCTTAATTATATCAAGCGATAAGCCTGTCTGGAAACATCTGCACCTGACTGTGTGTATAAGTGTATAAGAAGAGCTTCATTTCAAATGCTGAATATACATTTGTAAGACTGTTTGTTTTAATGAGTTTTACAAAGAATAACAAAGATATGCAAAACACACCTTCCCTCTTCTAATAAAGCTGCCATGAATAATAAGAGAGCGCTGATATTTCTTTTATGTGTTAATCCCATTTTCAGCCATGCAAATCATGGAAAAAAGAAACGATGCAAAATGTTTTTAGGTGCTGTGAGGTATTTTTAAGAGGTATGTGTGTGTGTGTGTGTGTGTGTGTGTGTGTGTGTGTGTGTGTGTGTGTGTGTTCGTGGGTGTGCTGGTGTCTGTCTGTATGTGAGTGCATGTATGTGTGTGTGTGTGTGTGTGTGTGTGTGTGTGTGTGTGCGTGTATGAGTGAGTTCTCCATTTGTCATGAAGGTTTGACAACTGGCACACACACAAGAGTGAGTTAAAATGAAAATACATAAAGCAGGTACAAAGTTTTATGACAGCAGATGATAAATGGAGAACTGTAACACAATATCTCAAACGTAGCTGTAACATTTGCAAAACTTTAATGTTTCATGTAAATGATGTTAGATGTTTGTGTGTTTTGTTTATTTGTGTTCCTTTTTGTTTTGTTTTTGTATTGTTTTACATTTGTATTGGATTTCAATTTTATGTTGACATCAGGGTCAAGAAAAATTCCTTCTACATCTCGTACATCAAATCCCAATACAGACACAGTGAGAGAACTGGGGCTTAAATAATGGTTTTGACCACAAAGAGCACTCACCATGTTCCAGAGAGAAGAGCAAGCACACAGTCAGGAGAGACCGCAGCCCAGCCACACGCCACTCTCCCAACATCCTGAGAGAGAGAGAGAGAGAGAGAGAGAGAGGGAGTGAAAGAGAGTGAGGGAGAGAGGGAGCGAGAGAGAGAGAGAGCGCGAGAGAGAGAGAGAGAGAGAGAGAGAGAGAGAGAGAGAGAGAGAGAGAGAGAGAGAGAG
>JBBPDB010000039.1:8974051-9001972 GCA_037974465.1 Brachypetersius altus
GATCTTTAAGTCCATCTCATGAAAAATCGGAGCAGAAACAAAGGTGTTGCGTTTATATTTTTGTTGAGTGTATATATCTATCTTTCTATCCCTTCATAAAAGGGATAAAAGGGGCAGTACCGTTGGCGCGAGGGGAATCTAAACACGACACCGCAACAAGACGAGAGACATGCAGAGAAGACAGACACACATCACATGTGTGGAGATCCTTCACTCTAGACACACAAACAGCACGGAGAGCTGTAGAACCTGCAAATCGGTGTTAAAGTACAGCAACAGTACCGGTGTTCTGCATCTGAAACGGCTCCGCTAGCTAACATGGCTAATGCTAGCACTGCAGGGAGTCATCCTGCTGCGGCTTAAACTGTTCCCACTCTTAGTGAATGTTACAGAGAACTTTTAATAAAAGTTGCTCAGTGTTGGAGATGCCGGTGTTCCTCCGCTGCGTGTGTGATGATGTCATCAAATGACTAGTCGACTCGACTTTGACTTTGCTGACTGACTAATCAACTTGAAAAAATCTGGAGTTGTACAGATATTATGAATACACAAACTTGTTTTGTATAGTGTACACCTCTTTTATTGTTATATTGTACTAGTTATGCTGCTTCTCCTTTTTTTTTATCTCTAATCTTATCCACTCATTTATATTTGTAAACATGCTGTTAGAGCAGGTTGAGGCATGAGATGATTACACTACACTACAGGTAGTTGTACTTGTCAGGGTCCAGACAGTATAATGGACACACTGGTACTCTGGCTAATACTGAAAGAAAATTTGAATGAAACAGAGTGCTCATGTTACAAGGCTATGCTTCCTTCACTTAAGGCTAAAGGAGCTGTGTAACTGTGGTCAGAAGTGTAATCATGGCCAGCAGGTTTTAGCCTTGAGGAACAGAATGAGCCGTATAGCCCAGAATAGCACACACACAGAGAGAGTTCAAAAGGTCCGTGTTATTAATGACAGGCAAAAAACAGTCAAGACAGTTCCTCTCACATTATTACTGCAACGCAGTCCCACAACATGTGGGCTTGGTGATAATAGGCCTTAATCCTATTGTGAAATTAATTAATCTTCCTCAGCTATGCCACTACAGCACATCATTAATATTTCTGTATTATGAAACCTGTGATGAGTGAATGAAAAAATATAAATAAATAAACCAAGTGCTTCTTGGACAAAGGACATCGGCCTAGGACTGATGCCAGTGAGTCAAGTGTCTCATTTGTGTCAAGTGTGTGTTAGCATGTGGAAGTATTGACACCTTAGCTCTTGGGTATTCAGTTGTAATAGCAGGCTGAGGATGGGGGAGCAAGTGGGGTGGCGCAAATTGAGCTTTAACATCAGCAACACTGCTGCAAAATGCAAGGAAAGAAATTGCAGCTGTAACCTGAGGGCATGGCTCAGTTGATTGCACTGCAAATGGAGCTTGACTATTGTTCTGATTGGTTGCCTCTTCCTCTATTATCTCTTCTCTCTTAAAAACTGACTTTCTTGCTCATTCTCTTGTTTGACCACATCTTTTAGTGTTGCCTAAGCATTTCAATCTTCCTATTAGGTAGACAGTATACACACATACACATATATAATTCAAACATATCATCAAAACTCCCCCCAAATGGTCTACTGGTACTTCAACTTCAACTTCAATTAACTTACCGCAACATTAAGTTCTCATTATAAAATGTAATGGCTAAGTTACAGTTTCAGAGATTTACGTTTACGCAAAACAGCTACAACATTTAAGCCACTGACAGATAAACTGAGCAACACTGGTTATCTTGTTATAAAGGTACTTGTCAAGGGTGGGATATATTAGGCAGCAAGTGAAGCAAAACAAAGGTCAAAGTTTAGGACCTGAAAGGCTTTGACATGGGTCAAATTGTCTAGAGGACTATGTCAGAAGATCTTCAAAATGGCAGGTGATGTGTGGGGTTCCAGGTATGCAGTGGTCAATACCTACCAACAATGGTCCTAGGAAGGACAATTGGAAGGACAATTGGTGAACCAAGTTCATGACCACCCAAGGTTCACTGATATATGCTGACAGTGAAAGTTAATCTGTGTAATAAAAGTATGTCTCACAGAACCACAATTGATGAAAAACACAGCCTATGACAGAGAGGAGTCACACACACACAGAGCATATATGGCCGATCCATGGAGGGTCCATTTCACAACTTACAGGAGTTAATGGATGTGCTGCTAATTGTTAGTGCCAGATGCCACAGCAGACCTTCAGAGGCCTTGCGGAGTTCATGCCTTGATGGGTCAGAGCTGTTCTGGCAATGCAAGGGGAACTGACACAACATTAGACAGGCAATCAGCAGTCTAGACCTTGAAACAAGCACGAATATTGACTCAAAAATACTGATCAAACTACACACACAATTAAATTCAGTATTGAGTGGCATGACATTTTCGGTAGTACTGTAATGTGATCAGTACCATGAAAGTAGTGACCGATCCTGACCACCACTGGCACCACATCATTCAGCTGAAGAAACATTTTGGCTTTTCCTGAGGACATTTTTAGTTTCTCTGTGTCTTTCGGTCTCTCTCTCTCACTCTCTCTCTGATTGACTCTCTACTTTCCTCTCTCTCTTCCTCTTTCTCTCTTTCTCTCTCTCTTCCTCGTTCTCTCTTTCTATTTCTCTCTCTGCTTGACTCTCTACCTTCCTGTCTCCATTCCTCTCTTTGTCTTTCTGTCTAATCTCTCTCTCTCTCTCTCTCCCTCTCTCTCTCTGTCTCTCTTTCAGGTTCTCTCTGCAGCATGTCTGAAAAGCGTGGTGACTTGATGGATACACTCTGCAAGACACTCACTCCAGGGCCCTTCACACAGCCAGCCACTGTTCACCAAACATACTGCAGACTGAGGGAGGGAGAGAGAGAGAGAAAGAGAGAGAGAGAGAGAGAGAGAGAAAAGGGAAGTGTGAGAGATGCTTCAGATCTAAAGAGTAACATGTATTCTAGCAGGGTAAGAGAGAGATAAAGGTCGCGAGAGATGGCTATCTATGTGCTCTACACATCTATACCTCACTATCATGACCTCGTGCTCCAGACCTGCTCCATTTGTCATCAGCTCACACTCAAAGATAATACCAAGCACATTTACTCACCCAGACCCATGATAGATATCTCAGCTCTTTCTACTCAGATATGAGCACTCACCCTCTGTCATTTTTACATGAAACGACTATACAGAACACAGAAAAAGGCCTAAAAGACAAATTCTTGAATTTCTGCACAAATAAACAGAGATGCTGAAACCATGGGAGAAACACATTTGGTCCTCTCAAACAGCTTTCATTTTTGGTGAACGAGCTCTGCATGTGTGATTAACCTTTTTAAGGTTCAAGTATGTGAACCCCTAGGATTAGCATGTAATTTGAAGGTGTCAGGGATTTTCAATCAATAGGATGACACTCAGGTGTGAGTGGGCACCCCTAAGATCTTTAAGATTAATCCAAGAGCAAGGTGTGCAATAGTCGGCCAGTTCACAAAGGACCCCTGGGTAACTGCTAAGCAACTGTAGGCCTGTCTTGCACTGGATAATGTTAATGTTCATGAGTCCACCATCAGGAGATCACTGAAAGTTACTGCTTTCCAAAAAAAAACATTGCTGCTCATTGGCAGTTTGCTAAGGCTAAGCCAGAAGGCTATTGGAAGAATGTCATGTGCATGGATAAGACCAATATAGAACGTTTTGGTTTGAATGAGAAGCGTTATGTTTGGAGAAATGAATAACATGGAATTCCAGCATAAGAACCTTATCTCATCATCTGTGAAACATGGTGGTGGTAGTATCATGGTTTGGGTCTGTTTTACTGCATCTGGGCCAGGACAGCGTGCATTCACTGATGGAATAATGAATTCTGAATTCCAGCAAATACTAAAGGAAAATGTCAGGACGTCTGTCCACGAACTGAATCTCAAGAGAAAGTGGGTCAAGCAGCAAGACAACGATTCTAAGCACACAAGTCGTTCTACCAAAGAATGGTTAAGGAAGGATAAAGTGAATGTTCTGGGGTGGCCCGGTCAAAGTCCTCACCTTAATCTAGTTGAGATGTTGTTAGAGACCTGAAGCCTGCAGTTCATGTGAGAAAACCCACCAGCATCCCAGAGCTGAAGCTGTTCTGCACCATTGTTTCAGAGGCACGACTCTAGAACACACTGTCAGAGCATTTATGTCGAAGCCCAGACAAAGGATTCTGACCTTTCTCAAAGTCTGTAAATATCACAGTCGCCATCAGAACATCCAACATTGTCAAATAGCAGCCATTTCATTCATTATGTCACACACAGGGTGGGAACAAGATAATTAGTCATGTAGCAGCTGTGGGAAAGAATCTGCCTTCAGAAATTGATGGAAGACACAAGCGCAATTTTACCCTTTCTGAAGGCTCAGAAGCCTGTAGAACCTTTACATTCAAAGGTTCTTCACATTCTTACACAATTTAAACAAAATTGTTCTTGAAACAGTCATTGGAAGCACTTTAGGCACTTCAAGGTTTTCATGACAAAAATCTATATAAAGATTTATAAAAGCTTATTTGTATAAACATATGTGATGGCTGGCTTTTTTCCATTTCCTTGTCATTTCACCACAGCAAGTGACAGCAAAATGACTCTTGATGTACAGAAACATTCATAAAGGCTTATTCCAACAAGAATAAATGTTTTTTTTCTGCAGTTTTATTCATGCAAATTCAAGTATTTAAAAAATGGTGAGAGTGTATAGGGCTGAGGGGCCTTTGTTAAATTTGTTTAATCATCACATATTCAAGGGGCATTCATTCATCTAATTATTTGCATTTGCAGCGGACTGTGCCCAGTCTCTGGGCTGCTTCAGGCTTTGTAGTCTGAGGCCTCTTGAGGCAGTCAGAGACTGTGGAGAGCTTCTGTCTCAGGTCTGGTCAGTAATCACTGAATCTGCTTCTAATGAGCAGACAGACACTGTCAGTAATCAAAAACATACTTATTTACATCAAGTGACATCTTTGGTCTGTCCCAGTAGATATGTGGACACTGTATGGACTAAAGTGTGGCGACACAGCTGTTTTTGAGGGTTTGGGCTAGGCTCCGTACGTCCAGTGAAGGTAAATCTTAATGCTTCAGCAGACTAAGGCAGTACGGAAACAGACCTGGCTCCAACTTTACAGACACAGTTTGAGGAATAACCTTTTCTATTCCAGCATGACTGTGTCCCAGTGCCCAAAGCAAGCTCCATAAAGACATGCTGGAGGAGTTTAGTGTGGAAGAACTTGTCTGTCCTGACTTCAACCCCATCCAGCACCTTTTGCATGAACTGGAATGGAGATTGTGATCCAGACCTTCTCATGAATGGGCACAAATTCCCAGAAAAACACTCCAAAATACTTCTGCAAAGCCTACCAAGAATAATATAAGCTGTTACAGTTGCAAAGGGGAGACCAACTCCATATTAAAGTCTATTTATTTTAATAAACCTGTTGGTGTAATGGTCAGGCATCCCAGTCCTTATTGTTTATGTTTATATGCTGCTCGCATAACAGTTTTTCCATAACCACCAATCGCAAGCAACCAGTCACGGACGTGATGATTTTCTGACATTATAAGTTAACAAGGACATTCCCAAAGCACCACAATTCCTAATTCCCACCCTGCGTGTGGCTGCCATGTGAATAAGGTGTGCTGATGGCCACTGTGACATTTACATACTTCAGGAAAGGTCATTTTCATGTGCTTTTGCTTTTGCCTGAATATCACCGCCATGATTTCTAGAGTCATTATACACTCTCAAAAATAAAGGTTCCTAAATCACTCTGGGCTTGGATGTACAGCTCTATAAAAAGCCATAATTAGTGAAGAACTGATACATTATTTGCAGGTTCTTTAAACATTCAAATAGTTCTTCATCTACACACATATTGATTGTGTTTTGAAGAGTCCTTTTCTTAAGGTCTACTTATGCTTGTGTGTTTTTAATGTGCTGATGAAACCTTATCACATGGCTATGTTCCAATCTCTCTTTATTCGTTATTATTAAACAGGCTGGTTTGTCTTACTGTGCCTTTAAAACTGATATATGTACAGTCATTTAAAAAGCAATCCAGCCTGAAACACTCATTACTTGTGAATGGGCGGAGTTAAACTGCTTTGGGTTGAATAAGCAGATATACATAAATGAATTAGTGCTTGTGACATCACAAAAACAATTAATTGAAATTTGAAGTTGAAGTCGCCAAACATAGACTGTATTGACTGGTGAGTGAATAGTAGATTTTTGAGAGTTTAATATTGTTAGCATTCTAGATGTAACTGTTTTTAGGTAAAGAAAATCTGGTTTTGCGTTATAGGAGCACTTTAAATGCACTGGAAGGTTTTTTACCAAACGTGATTCCTGGAGGGCTGATGTTCAGCACAGTTAAGTCCAATCAAACACACCTGATTCGTCTGTTAATTGCCAGGTTAGTGGGCATATTTGAGCAGAAAAATCATCAAACTGTGGTGAACACCAGACCTCCAGTACAGGAGCTGAACTATTTTAGGACTATCTTGGGAAATGAAGTGTCTAGTGAATTTGCAGGGTCATAATGTCTGCATGACATTTCTAAGGCATCAATCCGAGAAAACTTCTTTTTTTAAGGATGTACTCAAACAATGCTGGAAATAATGGTGAAAAACATGTTGTCAGAATAGGCACAATGTGTCAGTCGCATCTCATCATCCTTTCATATAATCGCAGTTGGAAATGTGTCAGATCACATCCAGCTAATCAGTGCAGTGTCTGCTTGTCAGAGTTTCTGTGGCAGCCTTGGAAGCTGGATTGCTTACAGTAGTGAACGTTCACATGCAATGGAATGTGAATTTCTGATTCTTGCCAGGGCATGTCAGATAGAAAACAGAATCTGAAGTAATATTTCTGATATCCAGTGTGATTTGATTTTCCCGTTTCATATTCATTATCCTGAGAATCACACTTTGCTCTGATCATAAGAGTGTGATAAGTTTAGCAGACACACGTGATGCAGCAGAGGACCAACATTCATGTTTGTTGACATGTTCTGCTTGCTGGTCCTTCACAGCAGATCCATCATACTGGATAATGCCACACCAGCCTGACAGACTGTGATTGCCATTGATAGATCAACATTGAATAAAATAATGTTGCATGTTGCCTGGAGCTTTACCCAAACTTCATTTGCACTCACTGATGCTGAGGCAGTCTTTTGGGCTCCGATGTAAACACAATTTATTATTATTTGCTCTCGAGGCGTGCCATTCCACCCACTAGCATCTGACCTGAACCTAAATGTTTACCTTAGACTCCCTATTAAAATTGCAATATATATCATATTTACTTTTCTTACACAGCACTGGCTAGATAAGAAAGTTATATAGACTCGCAAGAGCCCTTTTGATTACATGCATGTTATGATAGATTTGATATATTTTTGAACCATGAATATAAACAGACATCAGGGTCTGTTTTGGGTGGTCTCAGAATCTGTTTGTGGGTTCCACTAAAACCTGGGAGACAAAGTGTGATTGCCCCCCTGCCCCCCCCCTCTTGTGTTTTTGCTTTTTGTTTCCAAAACCAAAAAGAAAGAAATCTTGACATGATTGTTCTTTATGCAAATTTGTGTGTGATGCCATTTTAAAAACCTTAGTAGTGGTTATATAACTTTGGTCCTATGTGATACAGGAACACCATCTGACAGCGGAGATGTTTGGTCAAACAATGACCATTTGCCATTTGTTGCATATCCAGCACCGTTCTGTGCTGCTGGTGTTCTTAGGGTTGAGGAAAGTGGAGCTCAAGAAATTAACATTCCAACAAACAACATTAGAGGATTTTTAAAAAACTGTCAGCTGGGAAATGTCCGTAAATGTATGTGAACAAAGATGTGTTGCATTTTTTTACAACAACACACGCAGCAAGAGACTGACATTTTAGGTGCCCTTCCTCCAGACACAAAATCCAATCACAAACGATCACTACAGAGACATTCGACACGCGTGGAAATACCAGGTGTTAACATCTCGCCATCCAGACGGATGTTAATAGCAGCTACAACCTGGCCTGAGAGGCACTGAACACAATTCCTCTCTGCATTTAGCACCATACACTTGTTATTAGATCTAAAATGTATGCAAATGGAAGAATAATCTAAACCCTCATAACCAAAACCACACCTCGAGATCCCATTTTCCCTGCATCCCTTCTTCCCTTCTATTGCTGGAGCTGCTAGACAGAAACAGCGCAAGGAAGCGTGTTAATCATCTTTCGCACTTAATCCCACTTCTACCTCCAGCTTCGCGAGTATCTCGTCTGGGGGAAATGGAGTGCGATTTCTCTCCCCTTCAGCGGAACCTGAAAACAATCCAACGCTAACAGGTCTGATGAATGCCATCCTGTCAGAGACGCCAACTGTTCCAGCTCCTTATGGGAGCGGCCCGATTTTTATTGATGCCTCAGAATGTGCCCAATTAATTCCTGTTAATGTTCCCTTCCACTGTTTCTCCTGACTGCTGCCTGGCTCTCAGAGGGAGGGAGAAAGAGAGAGAGAGAGAGAGAGAGAGAGAGAGAGAGAGAGAGAGAGAGAGAGAGAGAGAGAGAGAGAGTTTGATAAAAATGGAATGGAATTAACAAAGTGAAATGGGGGAAAGCATTATACTTACAGCAGCTGTTATCACACTTGTCATCCAAAATCAATCAAACAGTTGCTCTTTCATTTCCAGTTATCCTCAAAGACATTCACTTAATGCCTCCATCAGAGACATAACACACTTCACTGCACGCTGTTCACACACACAGATGCTCAGTGCAGATGAGCAAAGAGTTACAAAAATATTTACTGAGGCTTAAAATGGACTCGCTCCTTTCCAAGATTGTGTTATTACTGCCCCCTAGTGGAGACCATAAGTAGGTGCAAAACATCCACAAAGGCAATGTAACAGAATAAATGCAAACACTAGCCTGCCTCTGAGTGTTTCACCCTCATTCTCACTCAAGCTGTGTGTGTTTCTCTTATTTCACCAACATAGTGTTAGTCTGGTCTGGCTATTTTAGTCTTACACAGATTGCAAGTGAAAGGTGCGTTTTACTTTCTCTGCATGTACCACACATTTTAACACACTTTCAAGCCCTAACCAGCTCAAGCACTCATATATAAAATGTGTCTTATCAGCTATGAAGCACAAAGGCCATTGATGAATGGTGCAACTATGATGATACTGTGGGAGCAACAAGGTGTTTCCATTAGTGTTAATCTCTTTATTGCCTAATCACTCCTTCAGATTTTTATTCAGTTCCGTGGTGAATTTGGCTGTTCATTGTGTTTTCAGGACAGCACAGTTATAGAGAATCGGGAAGGGCATGGCGGAGTTTATCTGCTCATGCCAGATTGTCAATCGAGGTTTCAAACAGAGACTTTGGCACCAGTCCATAGTCCTCTTGATACAGGGAGAGCAGCAATAGGTGGAAAGGTCCATCTGTGGTGTCTTTGCTACATGCTTTAGACACTGTTGAAGGATGCATTCCTGCCTACAGGCATGTTTACTCCTTGGAGTTCCCAGAAGCATCACATCAGTATGGTTTAATACTGAGAACTATGAATTTTCTTGGTTCATAAGAAGAGCATAGCTTGAAGGTAATAATGTATTTCTTGACATCAGGCCTCTTTGTAGTGTTTCCAGAACACCCAGATCCCTGAAGCAGAAAAAACACCGGAGGGTCAGTAGCAGCTCATGTAGCAACTGTACTATAGCATCTCTATCCTAAAAGGTGTTCTTCCTCAGAAGAACCTAAATCACAAAACATTGCTTACAACATCTATAGAACATCATGTGAAAATGAGCATTGTTGATTACTTCGATGGATTTATTGTTAATGGTAAGGTAACTTATTCTGAAATATCATTGTAAACATAAAGAGAATTCACACACTATGAATAATCTATGACACACTTTATAGACAAATTTATTGGAATGCCTAACCATTACACCAGGCACTTTAATGACATTGCTTTTAATATGGGGTTGGTTCCTGTGTGGCAGCTATAACTGCTTCCAGTTTCTGTGGGATTTTGTGCTCATTCATTCTATAGGACGTGTATACTCGTCAATTTCTTCCACTCCGAAGTCATCCAACCATATCTTTAATGGAGCTTGCTTTGTGCACTGAGTCACAGTCATGCTGGAGTAGAAGAGGTTCTTGCCCAAACTGTGTCCACAAAGTTGAAAGCATGGCGTTGTTACAAGTAAACCTCAGTCCTTTCCAACATTTTTTTCGAACAACTGTAGGTTAAACCAGCAGATATTCAGCTTAAAGCATATGTGAGGGTGAATTAAAATAGCATACAAGCTGTATGGGCTCATTTTGATGTTATTAGAGAGTTTAGATTGTGAACATTTCTGCCATGTTTAAGCACTGCCTTTGGAAATTTCACTTCATGCTACTGTAAGTTTAGTTTTGACTTTATATTGTTTAATATACATGAATCTACTCATTTATAATCTGGAACATCAAAAAAAAAAAAAAAAAAAAAATATATATATATATATATATTCATATTTATATACAGAAGACAGGACAAAGTCCTGTCAGACAAAGACACGGAATGCGACTTGGAGGTGTGGTTTTTCTGGTTGAAATGTGGGTGTTGAGTGGAAAATGATATGAAATTACGCATGTTCTTTGGTCTAAAAGGACAGGGTTGACAGGACTGTCAAACTGGAGTTACTGGAGGGAGCAGTGTCTCGCATGCAAATCATGTCTGTTGGCTGCAATGGAAATTGTTATTGTTTCCTTACTGCCTATGGTAACAATGCACGGTTTGTTGTCAGTCGACAGTGGCAATAGAGGAGAAGAACCTATATAACACTATATGTTTATTTGCAGAGACCTTCTCTCTTGTTTCTTCTGACAGCAAGCAAATGACAGATTTTCTTCCCATTGCTACAGAAACAGCCCTGACTGGAAAGGCTTTACGCTAGATGGAGCTCCAACACTCCAGAGAACACACAGTTGCTTTGTCGGGATGCTTTGTGCCCCACAAGCATTGCTTGGCATCAGGCATGGTAATCATTGGCTACCCCTTCTACTGACGATGCTTTTCATTGTGTGTTACATTACCTGCATGGATGCAACTGAATGTCTGCATCAACAATGGGTGCACTTTAAGTGGCTGAATTCATTAGTTGGGGTGTCTGGATACTTTTAGAGATGAATCTTCATGCCTTTGGAGTTTTTGTGTCCTTCACTCTTGATCCAAGATCAGTGCAGGTAAAGGTTGGATGGCCCAAAGCCACTCAACTCCTACAGAGCCCAGCAGTACCTGGGCATGAACAGTACAAACCTAAAGAAAGGGGAGTTTTTTGGGTAAGTTGCCTAGCAACAGGCATGTACTATATGAGTCCCCGCAGTTTCCTCCAGAGTGTGTTTTGCCTGTCTCAGCAAGACAGCTTCGAATCCTCTTCCACAGCACAGTCAGACCCTTAAAAACCAAATTAGTCAGTGATACCTGAGGTGCAGTGGCATTAGTGACATTTCCAACACTTTGTGTAGGAGGAGAGCGCAAAGCTACCTGCAGGTCAGGCCGGGTGAAGGACTGAATCTACCAACCACTGAACTGTAAAATAGTTTTAATAAATCAAATACACAGTTATATAGTTCCCCCCTTAATCCAAATTTTGTTAATCAGCTATGACTTTATTTGGCAACAGAAGACTGCTCCTTTAGTTTGGTAATAGAGCTAGGAGGCACATATAATGAATTGGGAGGTTACCTCATAGGTTTAAAAAGTACAGAAGCAAGGATAAAGACTGGTCTCACTGGGCAGGAGCACACTGAGATCATGTCATAGATCATGTCAACTGTGACTTTGTATTGACCTCTTCTGAACTGGCTTTACTGAACTCAGTACAGACAGATCAAATATCAGTATGACTTTACCTACGTTTCTGCTGCGGCTTTGTTTATCTAGAGCTTCTTCTAACATTCGCAGTAACTGATAGGGCTAATAATGTTTATTGGCAGTTGGGACAGTACCAGAGATGTCTTTAGTGAGGCAGCTGAGCTGAATATGGTGATACAGCCATAATGCTGAACAATGAGGGACTTGATACAGGTACTCCAGCAACTCAGCTAATTACAATTCATGTCCAAAATTACCTGACATGATCATAATCAGTGACTTTTGGGTGCACTCGCTGTATAATATCCATAGAAAAACATTGCCAATAGATGGAATCAGTCTCACATGAGCCAAAGGTCATCATGCTCATTGTCAAGCATCAGTTAAGATGGTATAAAGCACCCCACCACTGGTCTGAGGAAAAGTGAAACTGTATTCTCTATAGTGATTAAGTTCCATTCAATACCCCTGAGCTGAGCTGGGGTAGTGTTTTGTGATCCAGAACTAATCTTCCTGATCTCATTAATGCTCTTGTGGCTTAATGCACTTTAATTCTCACAGCAACGTTCCAACATCTGCTGCAATGTCTTCCCAGAGGAGTAGAGAGTCAGTAAAGTTACTTCAGTAAAGGTGTCCATAACTATGTGATTAAAACCCTTTCAGAGGGTGTCCATAACAATGTGGACTTACAAGGTGGGTTTCCTGGACAGGGATGGAGCCTAGTCCTATTCATGATTTGCATTGAAAGGTAAACTTAGTCCATGACTTGGCTAAATCCCTGAATAGGAAAGTGGCCCAAAGTGTAGCTTTGTCTTTTAAAAAGCAGGACTACTCCCTTCTTCCATCCCTCCCACGGCTGATCTTGTGCTTTACACAAGCCCTGCCTAATTAAAGCTAACTTCACCAAGGTTTCAGTGACGTGGGTCACCTGAGAGTTCTTATAGGTAATGTCTCCTCTTGGGTTCTACAAGGCAGTGACAGAGTGTGCATTCACAATATGATGGCCTGATATGAGTTGGCGGTCCGAAAACATGCATCGATTCAAGCGAGGTGTGTTTGATAGCATCTGTAGGAGTCTGATCAATACCAGTTTATGCAAGAGTGACCTCATTAATTCAACAACTTCCCCAGATAATTTGATACAAGCTGGGAGCTGAAATCGTTTTTTTATAACACACAAGCAAAAGATATTTCTACAGACAAATAGGACATTTTCAATACAGCTGTAAGCTGTCAGATCCATCCACTTCACTTATTGTTTGACGCCAGCTTCTAAAACACCTGAAGCAGGCAATTTGTATTCTACAGCCATTGATTGTTTGCTTCTGCTGTATTGGGACCTGGGACAAAACAAAAATGTAGATTGGTTGAGGACCAACTGGAGTTTCTGTGCAATATAGCACGCATTGGCATGCTGAAAACAAACCCATGCAGTGGAGTGTGTGAACGCTTAGGCAAATGTATAGAGAGCTCGGATCTTTCCTCGCAGCAGATGGGGAGTTAACAGGATAACTGATTCGGCCTGCCTGTGAAAACACTCAGCAGACAGAACAACCTGTTCCACACTCATTACCTTCCTATACTCAACTCAAACACTCAAACATCCTATATTACTTTCTCAGCTTCTGCTCTATTTACAACTGGCAGAGCCCCAAGCAACAGGTTCTTACATTGCGTGCTTTTTTACACAGTAAATACACAATTGGAAACAGTGATAAGGAAAATTGATATGCACCATGCAGGTATCATGCAGCATTTGGAGGCAGTTCAAAGGATCTGATATGGTTTAATCTGCATCGGAAAAAAACCTAAGCGCTGCAGTAATATTATTCCTGAAAAAAGGATGATGCAACACCTACACAAGAGCCAAAGTAAACTCTTTTGCAGGAGTCAACGTTGTTCATTGGCCACGGGATTTAGTGAGGTGAAATGTAAACCAGGCCAAAGTCCGAGTCTCCACAGCAGGATCAACCTATCAGAGCATTGAGAAACTTGGGAAAATCACATTAGCCATCTCCCTTCCTTTTAAAATGTGCTACTAGATATAATTGTGTTATCAACCACAGAACACCAAGCAACACTGTACTCTCTCTGGAAATGCATGGATATTCATATCCATATATAGCCTGTGAAGTGGAGCCCAGGCTTGTCTGAACACACACAGGGTGACTGAGTGTGTTTTCCACACGGAGAGAGCAAGAGCGTGTCAGAACCACGCGAACTGGCAATAATTCCTCCCCATTTTTTTCATTATGGTGACAGGCACTAAGTCTAAATGGCTTCATTACAAGCAGGTCCACAGGCAGCCTACACAGTTCTGCCCACCACTGAAGAGGCACACAAACCTGTTCTCAAGTGATCCTGAAATGCAGTCTGTTTATTGCAATAGCTTAGAAAGTGGTTTCTGATGGCAATATATGCGCTATGCACTTTGTGAAAGCCTTAATGCAGCTGGGGGGTTTGCTACTCAGGGGCTGTGCAAGACAAGCACTGGAAGGCAGCATTTGATTTCAGAGATTTATATTTTTGTTACAGAACTTAAAAAAAATGTCATCTTTGCACATGCATGATCAACAACAAAAAAATCGATTATAATAAAATAAATATTAAGACAGAGACTGTACAACAATCATAAATACTGACCCACTGTTTGACACCCACAAGGCGCAAAGCTGGTTAAACAGAATCAATGATTAAACAGGGTTTCCTCAGTCTTTGGAGAACTTCTCTGGCAGAACATTTTCAGGAGGCATATCATTCCGGAGCTTGCATTGTGTTGGTGTGAGTAACTCAATAGCCTTGGCACTAAAAGTCAACGGATTAAAAAAACTGCTTCACTCCTCTGAGAGATGAGTTGAAACTGGCTTGTTGGCCTTTCACTTTAAATGATATGTGAGGTGCACCAAATTGCCTGCTTCAGACCTGTAAAAAAGCACAAATAATGGAATAAGTCAATTTTTACCTTTATGCACAGAACAATGCAGTTCACAAAACCAAGACTGTAAAACGAAATGCAAGACTGAAAGATCGGAAAGATCTCACTAGTCCCTTATTCATTAGCACAGCATTTCATCCAACATCCCTTTTAACTAGAAAAGGTGCACCACTCCTAAATGTGTATAGGAGTAAAATGAGACTGAATGGGCCTAATGACCCTTTGCCAAACCATTTCCACCCAACTGCAGGCCTCTCCCTTCTCCTGCATCTCACTTTCTTCTCCCTTGCCTTTGAATTAAGACCACATTCAAGACCTATCTTTGCCACAGACCTGTTCTGACATGCCAGATGCAATCTCACACTTCTTTTTCACTAGCAGGATGGACCTGAGGGACAGAGCGCTTGCAGCGACTGGAGAGAGGCACACGTGCTGCCTAACAACTAGTGGCCCTGGGGTCTTGTTGGCCCTCAGAGGCACCAGTGAGGTCAGATAAACATGCAAATGTCTGGCACTCTCATTAGAGCATTGCTGTGAAGTTATGTGCAGAAATTAGAGCAATTGGTCAAATAAAATAGACAAAAGAGCAGGAATTGAAGAGAGAGAAAAGTTACTGAAAGGGTTATTTGGAGCATTGCCTTAGAAGCATCAGTTTTGGTTCCATTAAGACTCTTTTAGCAAAAGGTGACGGTTTCACTGAGACGAAGAACCTTTCTAATGTTTAAAGAACCTCAACATAATGTAAAGGTTCCATACCAATTAAAGTTTTTTTCATTGGTCTGAGCTAGAGAGAACTGATGGAAAGACAAGGGGGAAGAAAATGAGACGACCGTGTATGAGAGAGAGATAGAAATATATAAAAGTTTGAAAGAGAGAGAGAGAGAGAAAAAAAAAGAGAGAGAGAGAGAGAGAGAGAGAGAGAGAGAGAGAGAGAGAGAAAAGTTTGAAAGAGAGAAAGAGAGATGGGAAAGAGCAGATGTATATATCAGCATAGCTCATCTCAGCTGCATCCTGAACATGTGGCCTTAATGCGTTCTGCTCAGTTTCGCTGTACTCTGTGCATTTAGATTTCAGCCGTCTTTAAAAATACTGGGAGCTAGGCCAGGCCTTGATAGAGCTCAATTCAATCTTCATCCAGGAACAACACTTTCACAATAAATGCACAGCACTTACCGGAACTCATAAATTTAATTGTCCACCAAAGCCAAAGTAGAACAATGCTCATTGTCCTCTAAACACATATTATGGAAAGAGTATTTATTTCATAATACTTCCAACAATGTTTGGCAATGTAAGACCAATTTGTCATTGTTGCTGTAATTATTTGATTCTTCTAAAACTCTTGGCTATAAAGTTGTATGTAATCGTTTGTGTTAAGGATAATCTCAAAAGGGTTAATGCCAGCTCACCTGTCCTCTAATGTCATGGTGAACCGTCAAGCAGGAGTTTCTGGAACTCCAGTGAAGTCAGCAGGGAACTGTACCTGTTTCTATGAACACAGACTCAGCCATTAGCTAACCACATATGACACAGAATGGGTCTGAACTGCTGGTGAGGAAAGGTCACAATTTACTGTTATGTTTAATTTCATCTGGGTAATAAACCTCTTAACTGTGGGATGAATGTTTAGTGCCTTTACAGATAAAATTGTCATGGCTCATTATTAAAAACGATCGTGTAGTGGTTGGTAGAGTACTAGTGAAGTACCCTTGAATATAGTCCAGTCTGACAGGGTTCTTTTGTGTAGGGCCTGTTTTTTTTCCTGGAACCAGGACACCAATTCCATCACATTCTATTTCTCTTTCAGAACATGTACCTTTTCTGGTAAATGCTCATTGCTACTAAAGTGCATTCCAGTAGTTAATACTGTCACTCTCACATTTTTTCTGATGCATTAGCTATAAAAGCCATAAAACCTGGGCTCAAAATATTAGTCTCTTTCAGTGTTCACTGCTACTTAAATGCAGCACATTTGTTAGTTTTGGTTATTGGTGGTTCATTGGTGTGGTCAGTGTTGACATAAGTAACAGAACGTCACAGAAAATGACATCACAGCATCTGACATTGAATGCACTTCAGCAGTATTGCTCAAAAGCAGCCATGTCGAGAGCAAATGTTTGTCTAAACCCTACAGGTTCTATCTAGCAGGTCCTTCAGTTGGAAATGAGAAGTCTTCTGTGAGGCTGCACCCTGCTGTCCAAGCCTTTGGCTTTGTTTTTCACACAGTCCTTTCAACGCACACATTTCTCTGCTGAAGTAAATGCAATGGTTCCTGTTCTGCTGGTCTGACCTCCTCATTGCCAGGCACGCTCACTCATTGGAGCACATCAAGGTCACCTAAGATTTCTCCAGTGTTCATCTGAGGTAGATTAGGCGTTCTGTGAGTCAAGACTTATGTTTTTCCACGTTTAGATTTTTTCATGTTTGGTGAAATTGTTCGCTTCATTACAGACCACATCTGAAAATGCCTCAGGGTAAAAATATAGGGCTCTGCTTTTATGGTCTGAAGTATCACCCAGCCTTTCATTTTCAGTTTGGCTAATACACAGGCTTTAGATGAATCAAATTGTCTGACATTTCAGTGCATATGTCCAATTATACCATACTTCCAGCCTTATATTTTTTATACTGAGCTCTCATCAGGTTTGTTACAGAGCTGCGTGTGCTTCCTTTTTTCCAGAATGCGGTTGAGCTCCTCAGTGAAGGAGTAGTACAGTGGAGACGTAGAGTCTCCATCACTTTGCCTAAGCAACACATAGCTATTGCCATTCATTTTGCGCAAGACGCTGGGCAGGGTGGCTGAGAGGCCGTTGGTGTATTCCGATTCCAAGTTTGCTGGAGGTGGAGGCAGTGGGGGTGCGGGAGGAAGGTCTTTATTGGAACATATCTGCGCTTCTCCAGGAACAATCTGCAGCAGGCCATCGTGTGCATCCACTTTACCGTTGCAGTGGCTGGAGATGGTCCTCAACTCCATGTGGCTGCTCCTCTTCCTCTCGGCTTGGGCTGCAGCCCGGAGAGAGTATTTCCCTCTTTTGCTCTGCACACAGAATCCAACATACAGCAGAACTACAGTCAAAACCAGGCAGAGCCCACCCAGGATGGTGATCAGAGAAAGGTACATGGCCTCCATGTTCCTTAGAGAAAGGAACTGTAATTGAGGAGGCTGGGGTGCAGCAGCAGGATGCAAAGTCAGGTCCGGATTGCTCCTGTTTGACGTATGGTGGATGGTTTCCCAGTAGTGGGGTGGGTAGGTCACCTCTACGGGAGGTGCTGGTGGCAGATCTTGACGGACAGTCAGCGTGTAGATCGCCACAGGGACGCGGACGCCACTCTCAGAAGAGAAACAGCTGTAGTCGCCGCTTTGGTCCGGCCGAGCTTCAATCACCAGCAGGCCGTCAGTGCCAATGCGGTAGCCAGAGTTGAGACCATATCCCTGCAGCTCCTGGCCATGCAGTGTCCACTCTGGAGTAGCCAGATTGGAGCTGAGCTCACACTGCAGCAGCACATCATCCCCCGCCATCACCGAGCGAACACGATGGGTCATCAGATCTGAAAAAGGGAACAGATCACTGAGAAACAATAAAGATACTGCAGTCACATGTTGCAGTTTCATTTGGTTTAAAAGGCTTCCATTCACACTACAATGCAAGGGTCTCAGAAATGAACATCACAGTTTGCAAGTTATAGTATTACTCAATGGTGGAGGATATGGCTAAAATATATATATGAAGACATTGTCATCATACATGACACTGATACTTAAGAAGAAATGTCAAAAAACAATAAAACATAATTATATAATTTTGTGATAACATCACCTGTTTATATAGTTACTACACTCTAGTGGTTGCTTACAGGCTCTCCATTAATAGTCTAAATCTGTTCTTTTATTGTACATATATTTGCTCAGTGTTGCAGAAGTACTCCTGTATGTTCTCAAAACACATTGTAGTCCCCCTGTCAATATTTTTAAACAGCTACAGACTGTAATTAAAGGCAGGTTAATTCTTCAGACTGATGCTCCTGTTGGAGTAAATTCACTGCAGGTTTATTCTTTACCGGACTATGAGGCATAGAAAAGTATTAGTGTAAAAATACACCCTGGGCATTATGTAAATATGTGTGCAGAAAGAACTCTGTATAATGAAGTTTAAGCTCTGCCCTATTTAAAATGATGCACACAGCACTTGAGCAATGATTCCAGTGACTGCTCCTCCTGCTATTCTGCTCTGATCATTTTGGGGATCCGAGGCCTGAAGAATACAAAGACGAATGAGTGTGCATACCATCTGCTGCAGAGCTCTCACAGCCCTCATTCCCATTCAGGATGTCTTGAGTCAGATTTGATCTGTACATATAAAGATAACACAATTAGTTCTGGTTGAATCCACTGCAATCCTCGGAGACAATTCTGAATTTCAAATATCCAATTCACATTCAGTGTTTTCCAAAATAGTAGAGAGGCAGAAATCTTCCAGAAATAATGCTGAAGACATGGATATATTGAACATTTCATAACATTGTTGTGCATCGAACATATGGACCATGGCCCCAGTAAGGTGTACTGTGTTTGTGATTAAACACTCATGAGCCAGGACTTGTACCTGTCAGTATGAGAGGAGATCTCCACACATGATTCACCATCCCAAGCACAGAAAGGGTCCCGTGCCAGCACACAGTCAAAACAGGAAGAATATCTGTGACATGTGGACAGGGGCAGCTGCACAACTGCGGTCGACGAGCCCACGTACAAACTCATCTAGAAGGTCAAAATGGATGAGACAAGCTCACAGTTCATTTCATACAGTCTAAGATAGATCCAGTGCCTGTCCTCTACATTTAAATGCTTTTTTGCTGAATTATTGACAAAATTAATAAAACATAAAATGTAATCAGGGCAAAAGTTACGCCACAATTCCACATTCAATAATTTTCTTTAACTGCTTAATCCTTACTAGGGTCATGTGTACCACAAGTCTATCCTAGGGCCAAAGGGCACGAGGCAAGGTTTCACCCTAGGTAGGGTGCCAGCCCAACGCAGGGTGCGCGCACACACAATATTCGCTCACAATATCACATATAATTTCAAAATTTTGTTTCATACACTGTAGTTTTTTCCAATATGATAAGCTCAGAAAATAAATAGAATTTGTGCACTGAAATGTGCTGAAAACAAACCAAATGCTATGTTTACATTTTTTTTTAAACCTTCATGTGCCATTTACACCAAATTTCTAAATGGATGAACCAAAATTTCTAAGCAGTTAAAAGTGTTGCATTAACTCTTTGACAGAAAGAGCATTTTCTCTTTTGGAGATATGGAGTGTGTCAGAAACCGTGCACTTGCGCACTTTTAGTGCGCTATTTTAGGGCGTAGTGCGCTCACACTGAAAACCGAGCTAAAACTCAGAGCACTGAAAGTACCCGGATGCTGCACTGAAATCGGCCAGAAAACGCAGTGCAGAACGATGCACACTATGTGCACTAAACGGGCGCCATTTTGACCACGTAGCTGAGGGGTGACTTTCAACGTGTTTTCGAGTTGGATAGTGTTGGCAAACAGTGAAATACAAGCCCAAGTGGAGGCAGCTGATTCGTATAAATGTGAGTAACGTTAATAAAATTATTTTACTGATGTACACTGCGGTAAAACCGGCAGATATTTTGGCGGCTAGAGTATCGCGAGCAAATGTGAGTCCGTCATTTCCGCTAAGTGCAAAATGTTAGTGTTCCATTTAGCACAGCACTTACCCACGGCAGTGCGCACTACAGAAGGCAGTGCACAGTGCGCACTATGCACTAAATCTCAGTGCACTGACGGTAGTGTGCGATTTCGGAAACACCCTCTACCTTTCCTGGAGTACGTTACGCTAAAGTTGCCATGGTTACGCAGATGAGTAAAAAATCATCTACAGGGTTAGACTAGGTGAGCCTAAAGTTTGGGGGATAAGAAAAAAAAAAAGTCTTTGTGAAATGTGCGCCTTGTAGACCACAAAGCAGAGTGGAAATAAGAAAAGTTACCCTCATAAGTGTATATTATTAATTATGTATAACTGATTGTGTGTCCAGCTATAATGTCAGTGAGAAAGCAGGCACTGTGGCGGTTACGGTGAAAAGGACGGGAAATCTGAACCAATACGCCATCGTACTGTGTCGGACAGAGCAAGGCACAGCCACCTCTACCTCCACCACGGGCTCTCGTCCAGGACAGCATGACTATGTGGAGCATGCGGGACAGGTACTATGGATTCTGACACCTTCCCCGAAGGAATTAAGACTGAACTATACGTAGGGATGTAGTAGTTTCTTCATAAATTCATTGAGAAAGAAATTGAAGCATCTGAGAAAATGAATTTGTGGCTGGGGAGACAATTTCAAACCCTTTCATTTTAAAGCTGAGGTGTTTTGTTCTGCACTCTCTCTGCAGGTTCAGTTTGATGAGCGAGAGGACACTAAGGTGTGCACCATCGTGATCAACGACGACCAGGTCTTCGAGAGCATCGAGAGCTTCACTGTGGAGCTCAGTATGCCCGTGTATGCTCTACTGGGCCAGATGACCCGCACCAAGGTCAACATCAATGACACAGACGACGAGCCCACACTGCAGTTTGACAAGAAAACCTACCACGTCAATGAGAGCTCAGGCCTCATCTCCGCTCCCATTGAAAGAAAGGGTTTGTGTTCTTTCATTTTCAGTTTCATTCATCAACTGAACTGCACGGACTAACACACTGAATAAAAGCTTATACCCACAGGCAGTCAAATGTGCCCCCCCACCCCCCGTATGACCTTCTCACATGTAGATCTATTCAGCATAGATCTCTAAACACATTATTTCTAACTACTTCTACTCACTCGATGCGAACCGCAAATTTGCAAACTGCACATTTTATACTTACATTCATATACACTTAGTTTATGTTCATATTTCCTATTTTATATTTATACTTTATACTTTTTACTTTACTGTTTAATGGTTGCACTCTGTTTCTTATACTGCCAACAGAGGGCTGCTAAACAGTGTTCCTACAACAGTGACAATAAAGATCTATCTTGTCTTATCTTAAAAATCATACACTATATGTACAAAAGCATTGGGACGACTGACCATTATCCCAGCAGGGACTTTAATGACATTGCATTCAAATATATAAACTTTAATATGGAGTTGGTCCCTCTTTGCAGCTATAACAGCTTCCACTCTTCTTGGAATGCTTTCTACAAGATTTTGTGGGAATTTGGAGCCTGTTCATTCTGTAGTGCACTTATGAGATCAGGGACTGATGTTAGATAAGAAGGTCTGGCTCACAATCTCCATTCCAGTTCATCCCAAAGGTACTGGATGGGGTTGAGGTCAGGGCTCTGTGTGACCAGTCAAGTTCTTCCACACCAAACTCATCCAGCCATGTCTTTATGGAGCTCGCTTTGTGCACTGGGACACAGTCATGCTGCAATAGAAAAGGTTCTTCCCCAAACTGTGTCCACAAAGTTGGAAGCATAGTGTTGTCATGGCGCTGTCAAGACTGAATTTCACTAGAAGTAAGGGGCCTAGCACAAACCCTGATAAACAAGAGTGTCCCAGTACTTTTGTCCATGTTGTGTATCTCTGTCAGTTATCTTTTGGAAAAATAAGATGTTTTACAAAGTTAGACTGTTGCTTTCAAACTTCAAACTTCAAGTGTGTGTGTGTGTGTGTGTGTGTGTGTGTGTGTGTCAGTGTGTGCGTGTGCGTGTGTGTGTGTGTTAACGTGTAATGTGCTTACATCCCTGTAATCCCTAGGAGACGCGAGCAGCACGGTGTCCACGCTCTGTTACACTGTTCCCCGGTCAGCGCGGGGCAGCAGCCTGCACGCTCTGGAGTCTGGCTCTGACTATAAGAGCCGAGGCATGAGTGGAGAGAACCGAGTGATATTTGGCCCAGGGGTCAGTATGTCCACCTGCGATGTGAAGCTGATAGACGACAGTGAGTACGAGCTGTCCGAGGAGTTCGAGCTGGTGCTGTCTGACGCCTCAGACAATGCCCGAATGGGGGACATAACAGTGGCCAAAATCATCATCGATGGCCCCAATGATGCCTCTACCGTGTTCCTTGGCAACGGGTCCTTTACGTTCAGTGAGGATGCAGGTCTGTGGTTTTTAAATGTTTTTCTCGATCCACTGTGATAACTGATCACGTGCTTGATCTTTGCGTTGATGTATTAAAATGCTTTCTCTTCAGGTACCATTGAGATCCCTGTGCTGCGGCAAGGCAGTGACCTCTCCTCTGTGACGTCAGTGTGGTGCGCCACTCGCCCCGCTGACCAGGACTCGGCAACACCAGGAGTGGACTATATCCCCAGCTCCAAGAAAGTAGAGTTCAAGCCCGGCAAGACTGAAGAGGTTTGAGTTTTCAAGAGTTTGATCTGAAAATGTCCTCATGATAATCCAAGAAAAGCAACAAATACACCGCCCCCTAGTCCCCTCTGTAGTAAACTACAGTTTGTGGAGAAATTGCTAGATTGTGGATAATCTAACAGCCAGGCTGTTGTTATCTGAATCATATAAGTACAGTTATACTATGATCTAATCCGAAGCTCACTGATAAGCGTTTCAGTGGCCTGCACCCATCTCCATGCTTATCCTGCACTCGTGTGTGTGGTTCCATGAGTATTAATGAGTTCTGAGAAGACATGTATTATTACTATCTGGGTGCTATTATAGTGAGGGTTAAGAGGTGAAGCAAATGTTGAAATATTTACAGCAGTGGACTGGGAAAGACGGTAAGAAGGAAGTTATTGGATGAGAGCATATTTCCTTCTGTCAGCTCTAACTACAGTAATGCGACAGTTTTTGGACTATGCAGTACCAGACATGTAGCTTAGAGTATGGAGAATGGAGATGTTTAATTAGGAGCTGGGAATCGAAAATAGTTTCCAAATTAGAGTCAATAAGAAAGTACCCAGTACTAGGTACCCAGTTAGGTTCTTTGTATCAGTTACTAGGTTCTGAGAAGCATTATACTGTTTATCTGTGTTTAATCAGTGTATATTTTTCTGTATTTATATACATAAAAAAATTTATAAATAAGGCTTTGGGAAGCATGTTACTCCCATTGTTGCTGGGACATTCTGGGACAAAGATACTTTGTCATCTAAGCATCTGTCTTCCTTTTTTTAACCCTCATGGAATCGAATTGGTAATCGATAAGAAACAGAATTTATAAGCAGAACCTGAATCTGAATTGAATAAAGTTCAATACCCAACCCTAATGTTGACTAGGGCTGGGCGATTTGGCCTAAAATCAAAATCTTAATGAACGATTATTTTATTTATTTTTTATTTTTTTGTGCTCATAGTTCACTGACAAGTTGCTCAGTTGTCTCAGTGTTTAAGCTCTCCGTGCTCGACATGTCTGCGGAATACCGTAACATAACGGAGCGGGGTCACGTGACTCCACACGCGGCAGTGTTTTTAAAGGGAAAGGAATCGAAATAATCGACCTTGAAAAATTTTATCGATTATAGGTTCTGAATGTCGATTTCGATTACTTTTTGATGAATCGCCCAGCCCTAATGTTGACTGAACTTTAGATAAACAGGCTTAAAGCCTAATTGTCCCAGTTGTGATGTATGTACACATGCATGAAATAACTTTCAGCATGGACTTCGTATCACCTCCAATTTTGGAGCCAAACCCTACAGCCTTGTAGTATTCAATTGTGAGGGAAAATGTTTGGACCGGTCGAAAATGACTTTACTGATTGTCTCTTTCCTCTCCAGACTTGTAGTTTGACCATAATGGATGACATCCAGAACCCCACCATTGAAGGGAAGGAGTCCTTCATCGTCTTCCTCAGCTCTCCTAATGGCGCTGTTCTTACTGAGCCGCACGAAGCTTCGGTTTATATCACTGACACCACCCAAGACAGTACGCGCCATTAGTGATTGTTGACATTCCTTTTCGTTTAAATGTTCATGTGCAGTAAACCTGAACCCTCTCCCCAGTCCCCAGTATGCAGTTTGAGAAGGTGGCATATACAGTGAAGGAGAAAGATGGAGTCCTGCACATTCCCATCATCAGGACAGGAGATCTCACCTACAAATCCTCCGTCCGCTGTTTCACTCGCACCATGTCCGCCATGGTGATGGATGATTTTGAGGAGAGGAGGAACGCAGACGTCTCCCGTATCATCTTCCTCAAAGGAGAGAAGGTGCTGCTTTCTCTTCACTCTTTTGGTTTTGGGTTCATTTTGTGAGGAGCTTGCTGTGAGATCTAAAAGTATCTACTTTGTTAGCATTGAATGTGGATACGAGTCTGGATTCTTTTTTGTCTGCAGGTGAAGAACTGCACCGTCTACATCAACGACGATTCAGTGTTTGAGCCTGAAGAGGAGTTCCAGGTACACTTGGGAACGCCACAGGGGGACCACTGGAGCGGAGCCATGATCGGGGTCAACGACATCGTCACTGTGACCATCACTAATGACGAGGATGGTGAGATTTCGACAGATGTTGGTGTTCAGATTTTCCACTGTGGGTGTGTGATATGATGAAAGAAAACATGACAATTAGGAGTTTTAATGGGAATGTTTTGGCTATCATTAGTACTTTAACAACACTGACCTATATGTTTCACTAAAAAGAGATCTACCAGAGGCTCCCCTATAGTATACCTGTCAAAAGTTTTTAAATGTTGTTCTTTTAAAGCATAAATCCTGTTTAAATGCTAAATAGCGTTAATAGTTTTTGATAGTCCTTTATTAATATGAACCACTGTGCTGGTTCATTTTGCCTCTATATTGTGTTACAATGCATATGTTTCAGTCCCATGTCTGAGAGGGTTTCATTAAAAACTTCTAGGTCCAAAAGCATCTTAATGTAACATTTATAGAAGACAATCCACATTATGCAAATGAGATGATGCTTATTGGTTCCAGTGATTTCACTTTTATTCACAATTAGCCACATTAGTATCTTTGGGCGAACTAACCGTTCAACATGGGAGCTGTGTCCGCAGTGATTAAGGCTGTGATGCATCGCTGTGGAAAGTATGAACTCTCTCACCAGAGCTGTTGCTAATTATTTCCCAGCTCCCACCATTGAGTTCGAACAAGCTTCCTACCAAGTGCGGGAGCCGTCTGGACCAGATGGCATTGAGATCCTGAACATTAAAGTGATCCGTAAAGGAGACCTCGATCGCACCTCCAAGATCCGCTGCAGCACCAGGGATGGATCAGCCCAGTCCGGAGTGGACTACAACCCCAAGAGTCGTGTGCTCAAGTTCAGCCCTGGTTAGTCAAAGATCTGCATTGATCAAGTAACTTCCTTCAGTCCTTTTTTATGAAATCCAACTGAAGATTGTCTTCTTTTCTTTGCTTCTTAGGTGTGGACCACATTCTCTTTAAGGTGGAGATCTTGTCCAATGAGGAGCGAGAGTGGCATGAGTCTTTCTCACTGGTTCTCGGCCCTGATGACCCAGTGGAAGCTGTGCTTGGAGAGGTTACCATGGCGACAGTCACTATCCTGGACCAAGAAGCTGCAGGAAGTCTGATCCTCCCTGCTCCCCCGATTGTAAGAACTGGTTTGAATTGGCTCATTGATCTTGATCAGAACATTTTCAATGATTCTCATTGATAAAAAAATGTGTATGTTAGATAATAATGTAAACAAGACATCTAGATGATAGACTTATGGTTAATTAGTGTGATTGTGTCAGCTCTGTGCACTTTCAGCCATCCTTAACAATAAATGGCTTGTTAAGAGCAATCACGCTTCGCATTTTCTTGTTGAAATGCATCTAGTTACGTTTGAAAACCTTTGAGAAGGCCCAAAGGTTGTTTCACTTGTGTGTTTCACTCTTATTCCAGGTGGTGTCGCTGTCAGATTATGACTATGTCCAGGAGGTTACTAAGGAGGGCAGTAAGAAATCTCCTTCTCCAGGCTACCCTCTGGTCTGTGTGACTCCCTGTGATCCTCACTATCCTAAATACTCCTCAGTCAGGGAGCGCTGTGACGAGGCTGGCATCAACCAGACTTCCATCCACTTCAGCTGGGAGGTGGCTGCTCCCACAGATACCAGCGGGGCCCGCTCTCCCTTTGAGACGGTTACAGATAACACACCCTACACAACTGTCAACCACATGGTTAGTCTTTTTTTATACTGACAGCTTAAAGCAATGATCCAGTCAAATCAAATTACAAGTTTCCCATAACATTTCAAGAGCTTGCTTACAAATATTACAGTGTGAGGATTTAAGACTAATGTAGGTCAAATAATAACAGAAGCTTATAAAACTCATTGCTAAGTCATCACACATGTATACCTTATCATGTATTCTTAAAAACACTTGCTTACGTGGTCTCTGACACTGTAGGACAAATCGTTATCCATGGGCTGGAGTGTGTTACACAACTGAACAGTACTGCTAGTCATTCAGAGCCGGAATTTTCTGTAATATTGTCCATTTTTATGTCCTGTAGTTTTGGAAAACTGAGATTAATTTATGCACCATATAATATCAATTATGACTACAGTGCAATATGCAGGGTGTAGAGACTATACCTGGAAAATATCATAATGAGATAATGACATATTTCTATGCAGTATTTTACATGTTTTTTTAACATGGTAATGTTCTACACAGGTGCTGGACAGCATCTACTTCAGCCGGCGGTTCCATGTGCGCTGCGTGGCTCAAGCGCGGGATAAGGCGGGGCACCTGGGCACCCCACTCAGGAGCAACATAGTCACCATCGGCACTGAGGGCTCCATATGTCACACCCCAGTGACCACTGGAACCGCCCGTGGCTTCCAGGCCCAGTCCTTCATTGCCACACTAAAATACTTGGATGTCAAACACAAAGAGCATCCCAACAGGTTGGTAGTAGTGAAGCAGTTGAAGCGTAACATCATTCAAACACAGATTCGCTTCGATAAACAAAGTAAAACAGATACAGCATCCAACTCATTATACTCTTAAACAGGGACATCACTAGGGCGGAAAGACAAGGGGGGCTTAGTTCTCAGGGTTGTAGGAAGGAATTAGCGTGTATAGAGGGCTGAAAACTTTTCACCAAACCTTTCCTTTCATTTAAGGAAACAAGTAA
>JBBPDB010000039.1:9019159-9031562 GCA_037974465.1 Brachypetersius altus
AAAGAACTGAGAGAATGAGAAAAATATGGATGAAAGAAAAATTAGATTAAAGGAGAGACAGAGAAAAAAATAGAGAACGCAAAGCAAACAAACCAGACAGAATGAGAGGTAAAGAGTAAGACAACCTGAGAGAGAGACAGAGAGATAGGGAGGGATAGAGAAAGGAAGAGAGACAGAGACAGAATGAATGACTGATAGAGAAGAAAATGAGGCAATAAGACAGAAAATAAGACACAGAGAGAGAGAGAGAGAGAGAGAGAGAGAGAGAGAGAGAGAGAGAGATGAAACACCAGTGTAGGTAAAATGTAGGTAAAAGCAGGTAAGAAAGGAGGCTGAGTGTGTGTGTGCGTGCGTGTGTGCGTGTGTGTGTGTGTGTGTGTGTGTGTGTGTGTGTGTGTGTGTGTCTGGGGAGAGAGAATAAGATTGGTGATGAGGGTGGGGGCCGAGGCAGAGAAAGACAGAAAGACAGAAGAAGGGAAAGAAGACATGAGAAGCAGTGAAAGAACCAGCAACCAATTTGCTATGAACAGATGCTTGAAATTTCCCCAGGGCTGCTAAAAACACAAAGCTCTGCCATTCTCTATTCCAGCAGCTCTTTGTCAAATAACACACACACCCACACGCACACACACACGCACACACACACACACACACAGAGCACACGGCACAAGCGATTTTATCGACCTATCCATGCTTCAACCACGGATCCATTCTTTCATTGCTACTGTTGCTAGGTTAGACAAGCTTTAAAGAACAGCTCCAGAGTCCATTCAACTAAACGAGAAACTGCAGCACAGAACTAAACATCTATCATAGCACCCGCATTCAGAGCCTGTTAATAAAGGAGGAGAATTTGACCAACTTTTTAAAATTTCTGCATTGAACTGTTAAGATGTGAACAAACTCATCAAAGCTCTTTTCTAAAGAAACTTACTGAAAACTGTTTTTTACAATAAAGCTTTTTACATCAAAACACTCTGAATTACTTTATTTTTGTCTCAGCAACCAAATTACTCAGAAATGCCACACAATAAAGTTGTGTGGTCATTTTGTTTGTTGTGTAGGCCAGTCAACCTAATGCTGATTTAGTGCTCTTTTCTTCCCATTTGATCCTGGTGTTTCACTGCATAACACTAAATTACTTGTGTAAAATCTTAAGTAAAATCCTAAGTAGTTAAAACAGCATAATAAAACTAATGAAATGTTTTCGCTATGCTAGTGTTGTAGCTTGTTTAGCCTACATGTAAAAAAACATTGTCTTTCTTATGCAAACCAAATGAACTGCGAATTAAACTAATAATGCTCTAAACATAGGAATTTTGACAAAAATGCTAATTCACATTGGCAAACCTGTTTCTAGCTATAAACAATATAAGCAGTCGATTGGAGCCCCTAGGGGCCCTAGCGAGTATATGGTATTTATTTTATTTTATTCATTTTTCATTTTGATGTAATACAGTTGAGTTAGAAAAGGCCCCAAAATTTTGTGTGTGTTTTTTTCTTTTTCTAAAGCTAAAGAAAAGCTTGTTCGACCTAGCAACAGTTGCTAAGAAAGAACCTATTTGTGGGCCGAACCCTCCTCCCTGGCAGACGAATGGGTCTTTCTCTTTCTTTCATCAGCTCTCGATACTCTCAGGCGGAGACGAGAGCCACACAGAGCCACCGGGGTGCCAGCAGGGATCAGTCTTCTCTGTCTACGCGGCGACAGCGACGAGACTGACAGTTCTTAGTGCCCGTCAAACTCAACACAAGCCAACAGCTCCAAACCTGACGGCATCCAGACAGGACCCAGCACTCGTGGACAGCAGTGTGGGGATCCTGCCTCTGGCAGAGATGTAGGAAGCTGGAATAGACCCCCTGCAATCCATCCACAACCACAAGTGGCAGTCAGGTCTACATTTATTGTACACCAGAACAGGGGACCACCAGTGGCTGGGGACCACCTTGAACATTTTCAGTGAAGAAAAGTCTTCAAACCAATATGAGTTCAGTGTTCTCCATCAGATCCATCTCTTACACACAGCACAACTAAAACACATTAAGAAGCCCACGCTTCCACATCACATGGCCACAGCAAAACTGAGAGGAGAGAGAGGCGAAAGAGTGTGAAAAGAGTGTGAAAACTGATGTCTGGGTCTTAGTTTTGGACTCTGAAGCTGAAAAGAGCCTCCTCAGCTGCACCTGGATCAGACGCAGGCGAGGTCCTTCACTCCACAGCCTGCAGCGCCGTGGAGCGGAGAGGAGAGGGGATTAGTGCAGGTGGGCTTCAGCAGGCTTTTGTCCTGCCGGAGACCCTGACTGTCCTCTCGCGCTCCACGGAGCAGCACTGTCTGAGGGACACGGGCGCGAGGAGGATGAGGAGGATGAAGAGGATGATGATGATGTGGAGAAGGATGATGAAGAACAGTAAAAGCCCCTTAGGTCTCACCTTGTCCGCGCGCTGCCTCCCGTCTCAGAGACTGTGGAGGATTCTCTGAGCAGGTCGAGCTGAAAGCAGCATGAAAAAAAGAAAACGAGGCAGAGGCACGAGAGTGTGGAGATCCGCTCGCGCTCGCGAACCGGAGAGCGAGAGAGAGAGAGCGAAAGAGAGAGAGAGAAAGAGAGAGAGAGAGGAGGGAAGGAGGGGGGAGACAGAGAAGCGACGCTAATCCCCCCAGGTCGCAAGGAGGACGGTGAACAAAAGCGCGCGCGGAGCCTTGGAGACTTCACTCACCTCCAGCACCCCCCCAAAACACACATTTTACCCCTCAAAAGACACACACATGACGCCCCCCCAAGCACACACACACACACACACTCCCCAAGTGCACGCAACACACACACTATACTCCCAAAAACACACAAACACATTATATCCCTCAAACACAAACATTATATCCCCCAACACCCACCCACACACAAACACACTGTACCCCTCCAAACACATGCACACACACCTTTTACCTTCCACACACACACACACACACACGCACACGCACAAATGATATTCCCCCAAACACACAGAGTATACCTCTTAACACATTTACACATAATAACCCCCCAGAAAACACACACACACACACACACACACATAAAACACACACACACACACGCATTCACATTAAACCCCTCCAAACACACACAATACCCTCAAGTACATACACATGATACTCCCTATATAGACACTCCCCAACACACACATACACACACACACACATATATTATACCCACAAGTTATACCCCCAACACACACACATGATACCCACACAAGTTATACCCCCAACACACACACATGATACCCTCCCAAACACTCACATGATAATCCCAAGCACATACACACACACACACACACACACACACATGCACACATTATACACATACACCCCCGCAACCACGCATTATATCCCACAAAACACACACACATTATATTGCTCCCCCCAGGAACACACACACACACACACACACACACACACACATAATACCTTCCCAAGCACTCATATTATACCCCACTCCCCCGTTCTGTTTGGCCCCAGGGGTGGTTTGAAGGCTCGTGCTGGTCTGTGATTTCTTGGTGGGGGATGGAGGGGCCACTCAGTTACTGATTCAGATTTTAGACCCTGGTGCTGAGGTGTGTGTGCTGATATAAATAAGTGTTTATGTGTTTATTTAAAGAATCATGACATGGAAAAAAAACCCCAAAATGACATGAAATCTGTCAAAGTTGTCCTAGAAGCAAATGCCCAAGCCTATAACCATTTATTTAAAAACTCTGGATCTTTATTTTAGATTTAAGCAGTAAACCCAATGCTGACGAGCTACGCTCTTAAAAATAAACCTCCCAGAAAGTGTTCTTGGCATGATGCCATAGAGGAACAACTTTCAGTGTATTAAGGACATTTTAAAGGAATCAGGAACCTCCACATACTGTTAAAGATACAGGAGGAACTTTTAAATTAATGTTGAACCTTTATGAGATTGTTCATTAAATTATTTGAATGGTTATAATCAAGCATGTCATTTAAAACAATGTTCTTTCAAGAATTAAATGGGTTTTTTTTCTGAGACATCTGTCAATAATGTTTGTTTGAGTGCATTTTGTATTCAAAATAATTTAGGAGCTTTTCTATTTCCCCTTATCACAAATGTTTCACACGGTGTAAAGGTAGCAGCTGTTTTCAAATAATGCATAGAAAAAAATCCATTGAATTCCACTTAATTCAATTATATTTAAACCAGTTCAGTCACATTGCCCTTTGCTATTTTGATCTGGAGTCATTTTCCTACAGCAGGTTTAAAGAAGAAGTTACTTGCACTCCCTAATGAGCACCAACATGGGAGAAAGTGACAGAAAAAACCCCCAAAGCATGAGGGAGAAACACAGAGAGGAACCAAGACAAACCCAATTTCCCCTGGGGCTTACAAGAAAATAAATACAGTTACTACTTTTCACATGGAATCCCAAAATACGCCATTCTGTTTAGCAGGTCTAAGACCATTAGGAGCAGCAAGTCCTAAGATAAAATAGAGATCAAATATATCAAGGAATTAGGAGTCAGCATGTCAAGTTAGATGTAAACAGGACATTAGAGATGAGAACGTGGTGGGTAAGAAGTTCAGTGGGATTTCAACTTTAGGAAAGAGATTACATTAAAAAACGTCAACTGAATTGCCAGCATTTCTGTATAATGCATGGTGTATTTTTGAGTTTTTATCTACAGATTTTTATTTAGATTTTTTTTAATCGTTATGTGATCTAGGGAAGCATCTGGGGAAAGCTGTGTGGAAGACTTCTGTTACTAAATGGGCAACATATAAGCTCCTTTCGACAACTTCTGTCTTTTTTCATTGGATATTAAATGGACAGGCATAAGTAAAGCCTTATGGCTTTGTAGGCTATAACTGACAGCATCTAATGGTTCATGTCCACACATGGGACAGTATATTGGCGGAAATGTTCTCCAAATCCAAGACATCATCACTCTCCTCTTCCCTCTGTGGAAGGTGAAACATTATTACCTCCTTAATATCCAAACAAGTCATTTCAGTGCACGCAGATCTGCTGGAAACAGCGCAGAGGTCGACCTGCCTGCTTGCTTTACGGTGGAATAATGATGTCCCTGGAGATGCAGTGAGCCTATTCAGGGGGGCAGTGATGTGGCCCACTGACATACATTTCAAATGACACATAAACGCCCACATGCCCAGCTCAGTCCCATTTATGAGAGTCATCTCAATTGCACGCCTGTTTACAGTTGCATCAGAGGTGAAAAAGAGTCGAACATTCACCCCTAACAGACTGCGTTTGCCTACTGTATATATGAATATACTGTGTGGATTTGAGGTTTACACATCATTAGTATTCAGCCTAATTGCGTTTACAAGAACTCTGTCCGTGGTGCTGAAGTGTGGCAGCTCTGTAGGCCCATTAAATTTTGGCCATCATGTGCCTCTATCGGTGCTCATTAGGGACACAGCGGTTTCTCGTTACAGTTTACTTGAATGAGATTGGATGCGAAGGCATCATAAGCTGTGAATACTTATTGCGGAAGATCGTGGTTGCTAGGACTGAGGGGGAAGGTGTGCAACAGCTACACAGCTACACAGAGATGCACCTCAGCAAACCTCACCATTAACACGTTTTCTTTAAAAGGGCCTTCATTGAAGACATTTTCTGCACTTTATTCCTAATGCATGTTTATGTGCCAAAAACAGCCATAATTCATTGTAAAACATGACTATTTTTATCTTTTAAAATTAAACAGTTAAAGTGTAGTTAAAGTGCTTTAATATATGGAATATGAGTTCTATTTTGATTCCCCTGTATTGTGCTTCTCATTAGAAGCAGTCTAGGCTGCTTTTATAACTTTATATGTCATAATTAGGCGAATTGTTGTATAGACTGGCAGGTATGTGAATGCATTCGTTTTTGTAACATCACAAAAGCAATATGTTCAAAAAGGTTTGAACAATTTTAGCATATAAGGACTGCACGGTCAGAAAACGAATGATATATTACAGAGGTTTAACGTTCTATAAATTATTTTATTTGAAAGAAACTACTTATTCATGTTGTTGCAATATGGGTCCTAAAGAATGGCTGCATGATTGCAGAGTTCGGAGCCTGTAGTTACTGCATATGCCACTTCATGATGGACTGCACCTTCACAAATGTAGACTCGCAGTGCAGGACTCCATCAAAATAATACAATGTCAAGGTACATTAACCAAGGCAGTATACAAACCGAACCACACATCCATTACTCTGATGACAAAGTGAATGATTAACCACCAATAGCACTTCACAACACCGCTCATCAATGGACAACAGAACACAGAGGACCATTGTTGTCTCCACAGCCAAGGCTTTACATATTATTCACCAAACAAAGCATCCTACACTAATTTTTCTTAGTAGACACAGCACAACTCCAATCCAGTGATTTATGAACACCACCAAAATGTCTCCCCAAGGAAAACCACACCTTATCAAAATTCAGAGAGGAACGGGATGTGGGGATCCTAAAATGAATGTAAGTCTAGCAACAAAAAGCTTTTCACTTTCATCTAGGAGTATCGATTACAACTGCAGACAGCACTCACATATAAAAAATATCTAGATTCATTTTTCACCCTATTCCAATATTTTCAGTGTATGTACAAGACACTGCCATATGCCACGGCAGCAAAAGTACCACAAGACTGTAAAAAACAAGATGAAAAATGTATGTTTACACAAAAAGTGGCATGTAAACAGTTTCTGCTTAATCCATTAGCACCATTTTACTCAATTAGCACCAGTTTAGTTGCTGTAAGTTTACAAATGTCAAACAGTTTCATCCATCATTTAATGTGTAATTCGCTTATTTATGAATTAGGGAATTACGTGCGAATGCTTTCCTTCGCAGCAAATTAATTTCTTTTTGATAATGAAATCGAAGTTGTCTAGGCAATCTAGGTGAACAGGAGGGATATGTAACAAAATCTCAAATCCCAAATAAACCATTTTTGATCTTCTTTTGAATATCAGCATTTATGATCTAATACATTGTAAGTAAGATATGTTAAGTTACAATCAATCTGTACACTCAGAAAAAGAAATATTTACATTTTCAGTGAAATATTTTGGATAATTCTAGCTAAATATACACAATCATAATTTCTCATTATTCTTAATGAAATTTTGGCATTCTCAAAAGCTTATCTAACCTAGCAACAATCGCTATGAAAGAATGCATTTGTGGGCCGAACATGGGTGTTTTGTGATAAGCTTGTATATTTACCGGTAGAGAAATGAGATCTGATGTTAAGTATTATGTTGAGAGTCGACAGTGAGCTTCAGGGATTGACTGCAATTCACACATTTTTAATGCATTTTTCTATTATTGAAAAGATGGTGCAACCACATATATCTCTGGAGGCTGCAGTGTCCAGCCTCTCTCCAGCCTTTGCACCACTGCCATGGTTCGAGGGTCCTCCTGGCAGTGGTCCAGTCTCTCAGTGCTGCTCGCTGACCCACAAATGACTGACACAAGCACTTAAAGTCAATTGGGCGTCCTCTTCTGGACTCTTGCCATAACCGTGCATGTGGAAGAGGGGCTGAATAATGCAAGGATGAGAATGAGAGCTTGGGAGGGGGTTGGGTGTAGACAAAGCTGAGATAATGATGCTGTGACTGGGTGCTTGGTTAAAGGGCTTTGTTGAGGGACAATCAAGTGTGGAGAAAAGTGGAACGTCAGCAAGGGATCTAAATGAGAGTGAAACAAAGTCGCTCAGGTGGGGGGCTCACTGATCTATAATGCATGAAGAATGAAGAACAAAGCTGCGATGGGCCCTTCGTCTAGTGTAAAATGACAAAGGATTCACAGCACTGATGACACACTCCTCCTGGTTGGTTCTATACTGATTAAATGTATGGCTGGAGATGCAGAACTGAAGGTGCTAGGTGTAAAAGAACCATTATCAAATTGGCTTGATCTAAGAAACAGATAAACTGTCTTTTTACTGTCATTACTGGATTTCTGGATGGATGAGAAAAATCCACTTCCGGGTTGTGTATAATTCTTTGAGTAGGTAGCACTGGTATCATTGGAAATAAAAATAATAGTAATTATTATAAAACGTAAGAATTCTATTTAGTGGAACAATCAAATCCACTAAAACTGGGTAAAAACAGGTCGTTAATTTTCTCAAATTTTCCTCAAATTCCATACAAGGAGGTGTATTGGAAATGTTATTTTATGCTCATGTTAACCTCAGTACTGATCTCATGTTTTCACTCATTAAGGAATTAACTTCTATATATTCTGTAATATAATATGTTACATGACAATTGCATATCTGTATTATGGCCTTATGCTTCTAACTTCATGTCTACATGTGACCTCAGTTCCAGGAAAACATTTGATTGTCCTCCCAAGTGTCGCAACCCACACTTGCTCCTCAGGCATGTAAAAACCGTTAGTATGTAACAACAAGGTGGATACGATTCATGGCCTTGGAGCAGGAGGCTGTGGGCCCCCCCTCTCTCTTGAAGGACAGTATAAAAAGGGAGGACTTCAGAAATTAGCTCAGACTTCTATCTACTATTCTCTGTAACTGCTTAGTAACTACTTTACTAATAAAGGAGATTCTTAAAGGACTTTGTGCTTCAGTGCATGATTTAGAGATGCATGTCTATAATGTTTCTGCATGCTTGAGAAAGAAGAAACCCAAACCAGCAAGAACTCATGAAAGCATGTGTCTTTTTACTTGCATTTAAACAGTTAAATATATTTGAAAATTCTGTATGTAGGTTAAAGATATGAAGGCAGTAGGCACAGCAGGGGATGCCTCAGCTTCTGAATCCACTCAATTTGTCTTCCAGCTCAGTGCTGGATTTACAGGTGGCATTAGAGCCCCAGACTAGGCAACCTCTGGGCATTTTGTTATTCCTATTCAGTCCTCAAATTTCCTGATGGACTACAACTACCACAAAAACTGGCTATGCTTGAGGAGATGTCTGGGGCAGTGGGGAAACTTTGTTAAAACTTTTACACAGTACACGCCAAGCCGTAAGAATATTCCATGAATAATTGACCACATATACTTGACTACAGCTTCTGTGAGCACTGGGGTAAAGCATTAGGATGAATACATCTACACTCCATGCGCACAAAGGTTTTTTTGGTCCATGTGTGACAGTGATCTGATTTGTATTCAGCACTAATTTCTCCTAGCTCTCCTTTCTCCTGTAGCCATGAATATAAGGTGAAAACTGAGCCGAGCTCTATTTCAAAATTTTCTCACGACTTCTGGCGACTGGCTTCATACTGAAAGCTTTATCCACATATTCTCAAGCCATAACCCTCCTTGCAATTTGAACTAATTGGTAATTACACAGGTGACAAAGTAGGTAAGTATGGTGTAATGATGTGGTTGTGAAGCAAATCCAAAAGCGTTAGGGTTGATTAAGCGTGGGTCCAAGTAATGGTCCCTCAAGGCTGCAGTGGCTTCCTAGTATTAGTCCAAGTAGGTCAACAAACTGGAGCACAGACCTGAGAAGGCAGACTCGAGAAGTTTATTTATTTTTTAACTCATGCTTGCTTGGGAAGACCTTAAATCGTCATGTCTGCTTATATCTCTGGTAGAAGTTCTGCTACGGACTCTTTTAGATTAAATCTACAATGCCTGAGTATAGAAATCACTCCTATTTGGTACAAGTTCTAATTCTGACAGTGTCCAAAGTGACGATAGCAGACCAGTGGCAACACATGCTGAAATATGAGCACCCTTGTAACTATTATGATTATGATTATTGTTATGATTATTATGATTGCTACATTTGGTTGGCTCTTGTCACACATAGGGAACACGTTAAATGGTCTCAAGGCATAAAACCCCTCACTGCTGTGAACTGTTCCATTTGTCTGATCAAAGAAAGCGGTCCAGGTGTTGAAATGCCCTCAATGCATGTAGTAGTTATCTCCCCACAAACAAATAAGTGCTCATAGGCAAGCAACAATGAAAAAAGAGTAAACAAACAAGCTAATCAATAAACAAGCAATAAATAAATAAATAAGTCAGCACAATGTGCTCTTGTGAAGACCCTTGCTGTTGTTGGGCTCTATAAATATAACTTTGTGCTAATGAGGTATGAATGTTTGCTTTTATCAATATGAGCGGGCCATCGGGGATAAGCCGTTTCATTATGCTGGAGCAGGCGTGCCTTCATGACACACATCTAAATGACTCTATAAGAAACAGCAACTTTTAGTGCAAGTACTGGAGAGTGGAAAATGCACTACAGCCGCTGTAATCATGAGTTGGGATGGATCCTTCGGAGGAGGCTATTTTCTTGTGCTAAATTCATGCAGTTTGAAGCAGAGTAAAATGTAACGAGTTAAATAGGTTCAAATGCTTGAAATGTTCTCATTTATCCATCTTATTGGGGATGTTTTAAAGCAAGCACACAGATATTTCCCCAGACTCTCAGTGAAGACAGTTTTCATCTTTCATAATTTTATTGATCGGCAAGTTTCTGAATATGAATCAAATCACTTTATTTTAACCCTATTAGTGGCTTTAATACAGCAGCATATTTATGCATTGTCGGACGAGTTTCAACACAATGTTACAACTAAGTAAACCAAAGTAAACCATAAGAACATGTTCCTCTCATACACCATCAAAGCTATTTCTTCATTTGGGTTTTTTATTCATATATATATATATATATATATACATATATGTTTTTTATATTTTGTGGTGAGAAATAAATGTAATGTTTTAATAAAATAAAATAAATATTTTTGACAAAGATTCATACATATTTTGTGTTTTTGTGCAAAACTGTACTGGATTAGTCCCACCTGTGAGGTAAGTGCTAACATTTCCACTCGTGCCACTTTTGCCTGAATTGTTCACAATAAGTAGGTGCTTAAAGTCTTTGTTTTTATTTGTAGCAGAGAGAAGAAGGTCATTTGTATAAAAAAATAATATATTTTATTTAAATATTTCAAAAATTGCAAAAAAAAAAACCAAAAATATGTGTTAGGTTGTGACTTGCTTAGCTTTATTTCACCATTATGTCAGTAATAAAAAAGATAAATAAATGTCTTTGTCCTTTGTCTCAGTAACTGTTTTTCTATGTATTTATGCACAGAAGGAGAACATCTTGAGGGGTGGACAAACCCATCTATCCATTATCTAAACTGTAACCTGTCTTGTAGGGGGTGCTGGAGCCTGTCCCAGGGGTCATTGGGTGAAAAGCAGAGGAACACAAACACATTCACTCCCTAACTCATGTGGTGATGGCCTAGTGGGTAAGATACTTGCCTCTGGATCAAGCGGTCATAGGTTTGAATCCTACCTTCTCTGGATTGCTGGCCCTTAATCCATAGGGCATGTTTTTGGAACGTGGGAGTAAACAGGAGATCCTGTTAGGAAACACATTGAAACCAACACAAACAACAGCTGGTTCTTTAGGGGTTAGGGAGTTGTACCTGTGATTAGAAGGTTGTGGTTTTGAATCCCAGGACTGCAAGTGGCACAACTGAGATACCCTTGAGCAAGGTACAGTCCCCACCCCAGGGGGCTGCATTGGCGACTGCTCACTGCATCACTTTTAGGTTTAATGTCGAGAAAGAATTTGCTGTGTGCTGTGCTGTGTTCATGTGTGAAAAAAATGGCCACTTTACAGTTTAGAAACCTAAGCTCCACACAAAAATAACTGCCCTGGTCCAGCTGGGAGCTTTTTCCTGTGAGACAATGACCATGCACCACAGTGCCTCCCGTGTAAAAATCAGAGCAAACAGAAACAAAATGGAACATTTCATTTTTTTAATCATATTTTTGGTTAAGAAATAACATTTGAAGTAAAAAATCAGCCTATAAGCTAACTTTAGCTACCTAGTGTCCACTATAAGCTTCTATTCATTCATCCACTATATACTTCTACTTAATTTCAGATGATTTGACATTATTATTACTTTCAAAAATTCAGAAACTGGATAGTGAAGTGCACAAGGACAATGAACATGGTGCCTGGATTGAGACAAAGGGATGGTGAACTCCTTTCAGGACAGGGGAGGCTAAGAGAACCTGAAGCCAGGCAGCCACAGATGCTAATTTAATACAGGTGCAGAGAGCAGCTACCTGAAACAAATAGAAGCACAATCCGGTCTTGTGTCAACCTCGAATACACTAACTGACAGATACTGTTCAATCCTGCTCCGCAAACTTAATTCCTTACCATCCCTCCAGGCTGAGACAGTGTTAGGATCAAAGAGTGTCCTTGGGGCTGGATTGTATAACACACAGGCATCTCTCTCTCACACACATACACACACACACACACACACACACACACACACACACACACACTTACACACACACACAATGTTATTGTACTGAGAAACCCCAGCTGTCAAAGATCTAACCATAATTT
>JBBPDB010000039.1:9031662-9051252 GCA_037974465.1 Brachypetersius altus
TGTTTTGTATAGAGTGTGTGTGTGTGTGTGTGTGTGTGTGCGCACACACACACACACACACACACACACACACACACACACACACACACACACACACACACACACACACAAACACGGTCAATATCCCCAATTTACCTGATGTGTATGTCTTTGGACTGTGGGAGAAACCAGAGATCCCAGAGGAAACCCACTCTACCATATGGAGAACACACACACACGCACACACACACACACACACACACACACACACACAAGACCCGGATTCAAACCCCCAACCCTGGAGGTGTGAGGACACAGTACCACTGACTGCACCACCTTGGGGCCTATATACTAGTATCAGGCTCTAACTCAAAATTTGAAGATAGTCCAGCTCTTCAGTTTAAGTTTATTCCTCAGCTTTGGGTAGTTTTAATGCCACGTGGAAGTTGTCCTTACTTTAGCGAACCTTATCCAGAAACAGACGCAGGTTGTAGGCAGTATTAGTTCCTGACGGGGTGAAAACAGGGACAGCTGCATGAGACATTCACACATTTTTATTCCAAATCTAAGTAAATCTGTTGGCCTGTACAGCCTTCAAACGTTTTTCATTTCAGCAAAAACGAGATGAGCCGCAAAATGTCTTTGTAAAAGCAACACAGTGATCGGCCCTGTGTTGCTCTTTGCTCTCAGTTTAACCCTCCAACTTTTCAGTGGAGAAGCAGGCATCAGTGAGTCACTGAGCTTACAACTGGAGAATTTTTTTTGCATTTTCTAGCAGGTCTGTCTGCGCGCATTTTTCTCTGGCTTCCTGATCCACAGACAAAGCCGAAGTTCATATGGAATTCTGCTGACTCAGCAACTTTGTCTAACTCAATATCCCCGTTCTAAAGCTCAGCTACAGCGAAACGGTTTCAATCTCACAAGAGCAGTAAAAGAAGAAAGTGAAAATCCAGTTTTTTCCCTCTAATCCTATTCTATGCAATCAGATTTGCCCAGCCTACATTACCAAGGCTAAATCCCCCCAATCCAATCTATCTATTGAAGTCATGCTCGAACACGGGCACATTTTGCATAACTGGATGACAGCGAGCTTCACAGAGACACTAGTGGACCATGTGACTGTGCCACAGTTAAGGAGGGCCACTGTGAGACACCACCCCAAAAAGACTCCAGATCAGTGACATCCATAGAATGTTTTGGGCCAGAAGATGCTGTACAGCAGAGATGTTTCCCTGCTCAGTAACACCTGGTTCACCAGTTCATTGTCAGGTTTAGTGAATGACTTTGAGGAGAAGCACCATCAAACTGTGCTGGACACTGACCCTCCGGGACCAGAGCTTGACACCCCTGATCTAGAGGTTCAGAACTTTTTTTACAGCAGCTGTCATAACTAGTTGGTACCCTATGTTCTCCTATCAGTACATAACAAAGGTGTAGAACTCCTGTGATAAGATGAAGAGAGAAAAAGAGGGATGCAGTCCAGACAAGTGGCAGACCAAAAAAAAGAAAATAAAATTTGGGGAAAGAAAGAAAGAAAGGAAGAGACAGACAGACAAACAGAAAGAGAGAAAAGAAAAAAAGAAAGAAAGAAAGAAAGAAAGGAAAAGAAGAGGCACATACAAAAAGAAAGACAGACAAGCAGAAAGAGAGAGAGAAGAGCAAAGAGACAGAGACAGACAGAAGAAAAAACAGAGAGAGCAAGAAAAGAAAGGAAGGAAGAAAAAAGCAAAGGACACAAAAAGGAGGACAGACAGAAAAAAGAAAAACTATAGAGGAAGCGAGAGAGAGAGAGAGAGAGAGAGAGAGAGAGAGTGAGAGAGAGAGAGAGAGAGATGTACAAAATAGAGAATGTACAGAGAAAGAATGAAAGAAAGAAAGAAACTAAGCACACAAACAAAGAAAATAAAGAGTGAGAGAGAAAAAGAAAGGAAGAGAGAGAGAGTGAGAGCAAGAGAGAGACTATGGGACGGACTTTCAGATCATCCTCCTCCCTTCATATTGCGGTTCTCCAGTCAGTGACATTTCCAGACCATTGATCCATCCACGTTATCCCAAATGTCAGCAGCAGTTTAAATGGCTGGGTTAACACTTTGGGACACGGTCTCCGAGGTTCACGATATTAAAGCCCACTCAAACCCATTCTCCGAGTCAAGTCTCCACCAGCAAAGGACAGAATTATACAAGCAACACTAAAAGCATGCTAAAATGTACGCTTTCACCTTGACACCGAGACACACTCGTACATTTTTAAAAAGGAAAGAGTCGTAAATAGGGCATGAAGAAAAAGTACAAAATTTATACCAAAACAGAACCGTGTCAACCCAGGTTCAGCATGTAAATCATGCAGGAGCGCTGCAGAGTAACGAGCAGAGTATTACAGCTGTGAGTGTCATCCTTCAAAGTTCTTTGCAACTGACCTCTCCGTTTTCCACCCACAAATGTGTTCATAGCAACTGTTGTGAAGGTCTATGCGCTTTGAAGAGTGCCAACAAAAATCCCTTTCAACTGAAAGAATTTAGGCAGGAGGACTACAGGGGATCATAAACTTACTGCCACACTCTTCTTCAGAATACTGTCAAATCCAATCTTACTATAGTGATCTAAAGTATCTTTTCGGTTCTGTATGGAAAAGTAGAAAATTACTAACAGATCACATAGAAACTGGTGCTGAACTGTATGACACAGTTATTGTGAAAAAGCAGGTTGTGCGTAATAACAGCAATAATACAACAAACAGACAATTATTGTAACAGTATAATATGAACAATATAATGTAACAGTAAAACTGAAACAAAACAGTAAATATAGAATACACAAATGTTGTGTACACAAATACACAACGGTATAGTGTGACAGGGATGTAACTCTTCCAGAATGACTAATGTTGCACCAGAAGTATGATTTAGCATGAGAGGCAGACAGCAGAATGTATGTAAATTACAAGCTTATCAAATAACATGGCATAATTGTGCCACTTGAGGTAAACAGAAAACAGAAGGTAAAGTGCACAGGCGTAACTCTTTAAAACCACTGTGCAAAAATGAAATTGCCCCTGTATGAAAATTTGCTTGGTGATATTGTCTCTTAAACAAGCTGTTGCTCTCTATACACAAGCATCCATTATTATGTATCATATTTATTTCCCTGACAAACCACTGGTCAAATAAGATCGCACTGAGAACACTCTATCTGTGCAACACATTTTTACACAATGCACTGTTATGCAAATGTATTTCTGTAGATTTCTGAAGTGAAAATAATAATAATTTTTTTGATCAGTGCTTAAATAATAATGAATACCATGTCGCATGATGGGACAGTTACTATTAATGATCTGCATTAATGAACAATAGAGAGTAAAACAGAACAGGGCTGCGTGGGTGTAGTGCTGATGGACACTAGCCAGTGAGCTCTGTTGTTAAGAATTTGCTTCTCTTTGTAAGTCATGTGTGTAAAATTGCATTAGTATCTATATGAGGGGCCCAGTAAATACTCTAAAGGGCCCAATAAATGTTCTAAAGGGCCTGGTCTTTGCACTGGCCTGTGCACTTTACTTAGTGCATCATACCTTTGGAGAGCACCAGCTTAAATGTCATTCATTTTAATATGCTCATATTTCTTTCAAAGAAATTCACTTAGGAGAAGGAAAATCCAATTGCTTTTTGGGTACAAATCACTCACCATTGCTCTTATCAGGTACAGATTGTATATAATTACAACCTCTACCTGGAAATACTTTCACATGGTTTATTTTGTTGGAATCTTTTACTTGGTCTTTCCAACCATCCAACCCTGACTTTGGCTTTAAATCGATCTAGCTGTATTATACAAAACAGATCAAAATAAAACATTGGTCCACAAAGAGAGACCTGACACATCACCTAGACTGGTTTAAAGCGCACTCCAATCATTGTGAGAAACTTTTAAAATGTGAATCTGTTACTAACCCGACTCCCAGTAGGAAGCACCAGAGGATCCTCCTTTATTTATTGGCTGGAGGAATCCATGGCAACCTTGGAAAAAGGGTGTGGGGAGCTGTAGAAACCTGTAGAAAGGGAAGAAATGTTGTTAAATATTATTTTAGAAGAATACTTAACTGTTTTGCTTTGATCTGGATATTCTGATGAACCATTTCAGTCATGGTGTGTTCCAGACCCTGTGTGAAAGGGTCAGTATGGTGTATGTTTTGGTGGGTCCTGGACACTCTTATCCAGAGCGACATACATCAGTGTTTAATGTAGTCCTCAACTGTTCTTAAACCTGTAAAGCTATACTTAAATCAACAACAGCTATTTAACCAAGTTACTGCTGGAGTTACACACCATAACAAACCCTGTCAAAGAGAAAAAGCAAGTCAGAGATTAATACACAAGTAAAACAGTTAAAAGGATGAGTGTCTGAGGGATTTGTAAATATATAGGAAAAGATGTATAAGAGATGCGTGGGAGGACTGGCTAGTCGCCAAGATTCAGACGACGCTTAAAGCGAAGGACTCCGTAGATCTGATTGCAAGAGGGAGTTAATTCCACCACTGGGGGGCCAAGACCGAAAAGAGTCCAGATGCATGTCTTCCTCTTCTTTTGAGCAACGGAGGTTCAAGACGAGCTGTGCTGAGTTGATAGCACACTCTCAGAAGTTACCATTGCTGGATGAGCTAAGAAGTTGGTAGGCCCTCCAGAATGCGTGGAGAACGGTTTCTCAAAACCAAATTAAAAATACAAGCAAGTCTGACTTATATGAAGAAATAAGGGGTGACTCAAGACTTTTTGCATAGTGCTGTATTTCCTAGGTATGCCAATATTGTTCCCACATCTCAGTCACATTAATAAGAGCAGTATTTCGGTGTGGAAGCCAGAATGTCACAGCTTACACAGTGTAGTATATAAGGAATAGGGAGTTATTTAGCATCCAGTCTGGGTTTAGTGTAGATTTACCTAAAACACAGACAACTGAAGTATTTAAGACATTAAAGTTGTTAAAAAAAAAAAGTTAAACAGATTAAACAAACTGGGGTCTTGCTTCATCTGTCCGTATTCTTAGTGGTCCATGCAAGCATCATACTAGTCCATTCACAGCACAATGGAGTCGGTGCATCAATACAGAATCCAGTTAGTGGCTGTGTGTGTGTGTGTGTGTGTGTGTGTGTATTGTAAACTTTTACAACAGCTTTGAGCACAGATCAGATCGGAACTGGCTGATAAAGTTACAGTTTTTTATGATGCATGGATTTTTTTTTCTGTAAAGCTTGTCCAACCTAGCGACAGTTGCTATGAAAGAATGCATTTGAGAGTGAAGCATGGAGGGGTCATGTAGGCTTTGTTTCCTGAGCTGCCTTGTGTAGCAGCAGAGTTTTTTGCGGTGCATGAGTAATAGAAGACCTTTATTCAGCTCATCCATGTACTTAGAAGCAAACAGCATTGTTTGATCTCCCACATCAAATGTACTCAGAGCGAGACAAAACATCTGGAGGCCTCATCATTCTTTGTTGAGGGGGGCGCTGAGAGATTGCCACGGCCTCCATTACGCGCTGCTAAGTCGGGAAGATTGGATTTAAAGTGAAAGAGTTTGAATCTGGTGTGCATGGTAATTGGATCATTTATTGGGTGGAATTGCCGGCCATTCAGAGTGAATTCACTTGGACTGGACGATATTGAAACAGAGCCGACTGAATTGACCCAGACATGGAGTCCGTCTGGCAGCCGGCTCTGGAGCAGCTTGCCTAACACACAAATCCCACACACATGCCCATCAGAAGTGTGTGGTAGTCTTATTAGCACAGGGCTCTAGAAGACCAATTATGATGCTGTCTGTGCAGCAGGGCTGTAACACCGTGGCCTAGCAGCCCTTACTACAGCACAGCAAAACGCCCCCACCAGCCCACACACAGAGCACTGCAGGTGCTCCCCGCTGTCACAGGCAGTGTAAATGATCACTAATGAGATTGAATCCTCCTAATTAGGGATGCAATTTTACTATAATAGCGCTAAATGCAATTTGCTGGGCCAGACCAATGCTCAGGTGTCTAGACAGCTGGAGCCTAGATCTTCGTCGCTGACAGTCGGGTGTAGCCGACCTTGGACAGCAACCTTCCTCATTCTGAGGGCCAGGGAAGCACACGAACAGTAAATAAAGTACCGGACAATGAGGCAGGGGCACTGCAAATGGCCATGAAAACTCCTCCACAGAAAATACTTTTGTTCAAAGTTTTTTTTCAGCATTCTGTACCTCCTGCTAAACAAATAAACTTAAGAACCTTGAACAGTGTTTTTTTTTAAAATATATAATACTATACTTCGATGCCATATACTAAAGCAATAGTCCAACCAAGGTTGTGTGTTTCAACTGTCTTACCACAATTAAAGCAGAATTCGATAGTTTTCTGATAGTTTTGAGAAGGAAGTTATCATTTTTTAATACCTTTGAGACAGATGGGAACATCTACCCACGCTCAATCACCATCTCAGTGATTTATTATACAAAACAATTGAAAAAATCCAGGGAATTTTATTTAAAGGAGCAATCAGTGGTGCACCACACCCGCTCATAAGACTTGCTTTTATAAAACATATTTCAAATTCATCGAATAGTTCAATGTTTAATAAACAAACCATTAAATATGAACAAATGACATATTTTTATATTATTTGTCGATTACTTTAGCTCACTGGCTGTGTGCTGTGGTTTTTCTATGTACAACGATAATACAGAACTAATGGATGTTTTCATAGTATGTATTTTTGAACGTAGCTCTGCCCGATAGATTTCAGAGTCCGAATTGTCAGAATGACCACAGCAGGCACAGTCTGTTCTCACTTTTGATATAAAAACATAACAAGTCGAACAGATTCTTCAGAACAGAACCTCCTTTAGCAGGTTGTCTCTCGGGCAGTTTGAGACTCACTCAGGCGGTGTTCTAACTGGGACCGGTCACACTTCATAAACCTTGCTGATGCATGTACCTTCCGCTGTGTAGAACCAATAGCCAGAGGGATTGACAATCCACAGCATGACATTGTGACAAAAAAATCCTGTAAAATAGAGCCCTGTCAACACTGTTAAGATGCCCTGGTCAACCTCCTGCCAAGCTGCAGCAGGAACCCCTGAGGGTGACATTTAAAGTACATATTTGGATCAAAAATAGGGCTTGTAGCATACAGGGACGAGTGGTGGGTCCAAGAGACCGATTTTTAGCCTCTCTTAAAAAGTCTTGCGCTAAAAAAAGGCCTAAAAATAATACAAAATAAATCCCGGGAGGAACTTTTATGAATGCACCTCACAAGGTTAATGCTTCATTCCGAAGCTCGCCTCGCAATTACATAATCACCCCCAGCAGCCAGAAGACTGAAGGCTTCCCAAAGCAGCACAATAGGCAATTACAACCCTACAAGCGCAGCTCATCTTCTGGTCAATTTTTCTTTGTCCGTCAAACACTGTAGTGTTATTGCACAGTGTAAGATGTCCTCTACTCGGCAAGCAGCTTAATGGATGTCCACTTTAAAACTGTGAATTCAGGGGGAAAAAAGAAGACAATGACTGAAATCCGTTTCTTGCTGTTGTAAACGAATAAATTACAACTGATTACGCTTTGTAATGGAGGCAGCCAACCATATTGTGCAAACGCTTTGCTTCTTAATGGTTTAATTAAGAACCTCATTCAAACTGTAGCAAGAAATTTCTGCACCAGGGAGGTGTGTGTGTGTGCAGTACGCCAAGAACAGCGGAAAAAACGAGCCGCACGGCTAATTGCTCCAGTGCCAGCAGATGTGTCTTGTTCTTGCAAGTCACCAAATGTTCACAAAACCAAACAACTGCCAAGTACACAGCACACACAAACCGATGGCAAAGTCAAGACAATTCCAAATAAATGAACTGTTAACTAATGGATTCTCCAATATTTAAATGGTACAAGTCTGTAGCTTTGCTTCTCTGAAATCAACCGTTCAGTTGCTAATTCTTATGGGGAAAAGGGCTTTTTAAACATAACAAAGGTTCTGGGAAGAACTCTAAAATGAGTATATATCTTTATAACAGTGTCTCTCACACTGGTCCTCTTTGGATCTAGATTTTTGATCAATCTGAGGACTCCACCACCATCAACACCACCAATGGTGTTTTCAGATTCATCAAAAGATAATATTGCACACAATGATGTAAATAATACTGGGCACAAATGAAGGACAAAGAGCCCAGATGTTTCTGATATAACACAGAATACCTAAATATGCATGGGCAGATATCATCATTAAAGCCACCATGTGCTGTTCTGTATTAGCAGAACTGAACAAATGTTGATCAAACTAATGAACTCATAACATGCCATTTAATTGTACTTCAGTGTGCTGTCTTGCTAAAATCAAACCAGTACAAGGTTCCAGCTGCTCAGGAAAGGAACGATGAAGCTTTGCTACTAACATGGTTTAGATGTTCAACCTGGTAACATCAAGACAGAACCAGTGAAGTGTCCAAAAACACACCAAACACAGCATGCCATCTGTTTGAGCGGTGTTCTACAATGTGTGAGACACAAAAATGGCAAGTAAGTGAATTACAGTCATTTTTTCACTGAAATTCGTTTATAATAATAAGTCACTAATAATAATAATATCTTATTCTGTGATATTTCTGTTTTAAGACCATGGATCAAATGTTGTTTTTCCAACTGCGCAATAAAAACATTTTTACACTTTAACATGCCCACACCAACAACTGCAGCAAGACTACACCATGACTGGGTACACAGCAAAATCGCGTTGAATTAACACCCACAGTATTCGCTAAAGCCCAGCTGGACACAGATGTACAATGAAAGAGGTAATCCAGGAACTGTGGGTGGCATTACAACATTGTCAAAGTGAATTCAACACTAAAGGTGGGAATTCTACACTGTAGGCTGGTAGTTATTCAACACCAGGCTGATTTTATTTGCTGTGTATCCTCTATACCCAAACATAAGCTGAAATAAATAAAAGATATTACCAAAAAATGATTTTCTGTTATGACTATTAGGGAAATATGGTTGTAAAGAAAACAGCATTATTTGCTTTGTGGTATTTTATCAAGTCAATATGTTTATATTTTCTAAACTGAGCAGTTTGTTGGTCTCCAGACTCTGGCTACAAGTCAGTCACAAAAAGAGTCAATTTTCCAGTTCCAGAAATTTGTGCGTCCAAAGTGTTGGACTCGACTGGACTTGACACTGAAAATCTCACCCAGACGGTCAGTCTCTGCTGTAAATCTCTAGACCAGTAGTTCTCAGTCCTGTTCCTAGAGCTCCCCATGCCCCAGAGGAAACTAATTAACCATGAACAAAGGGGTGGGCTAGGATCAGGTCTAGCAACAACTGAACAGAGGCTGGGAGACACTGTTTTTGACTGCTTGTCTTAAAAATGCATCCTTACACAACCTAAACATGAACAGACTGAGCAAACTGAGTGTATATTCCTTTGAATGGTGGAAAAATGTCAAACTTGTGACGAAAAAGTAGTTTGAAATCAATTTCACAAGTCAAGTCAAGTTTACTTCTACAGCCCATTATCATACACAAAGGTCATCCAATGTGTTTTACGGGAATAGAATACAAATACTAAGCATGAAAATATGAGGAAATAAAGAAATGGACACACAGAACACATAGAAAATACATACAAAAAAAGACTAAATGTGAAACAAATGTGTAGATATTAAAACGAAGGCAGAGGAGAATAGTACAGATTTTAGAGGTAGTTTAGAGAACTTTATGAAAGTTTATAATATAGGGCCCCCAATTTTATATAATCCTACCCCCCTACAGTGTCCCCGATAATAGAAAATGGAGTCTAGATTAGATTAGATCTCATATGTATGTTTATACAGGGTCAACATTACAATGAAGTGGACGAGAATAAAACCAATCAGCTTATATGTCGTAGAGTTTAGGCAAAGCAATGCAAAATATTGAAATAGATAAGCTAAAATAAGAAAAATAAAATCATAAATAGGGTAAAAAAGTATCTACATGCACGCATGGGATGTGGGTGTAGTGTAGGCACCAGTGATGAGTGTGAGTACAACTAATTGCACACTGGGGAAAAAAGGGACATGTGTAAGTAACAGTAATTAGGGTTAAGGTAAGTAGTTTTGAACATTAAAGTAAAGTGACAGTGGATGTAGCAGTAGAGTCTATAACAATAATGCACATATTGCACATTCGCTGAAGTGAACGAGAGTGTAAATAGTACTGAGCAGCAGTCTTGGTTAATGGTGTATGCGGTGAATGGTAAGCAGTACAGGCAGAACAGGAAACAGCACAGATTGCTGTAATTCAGTCTGTCAGCAGGCTCTGGGTTGCAGAAGTCTGCGATGTTAAAATTCATGCCAGACGTTCTTCAGGCAGAGGTTGCTGAGGTTTCCTGACCACAGCATCTGTGTGAAGGTTCAGGAAAGGTCCTCTCTGATGTTTACACTGAGGAACCGGAATCTGCTGACCCTCTCTGTCCCTGAATGTCTTTGTGCCTCAAAAAACACCCACCCTCTTGCTGTCTCCTGTAGTCAACTATCATCTCCTTAGTTTTACTGACGTTGAGAGAGATTATTATACTGTACTTTACAATGTTTAGAATTCATTCACACTTGTACTGTCGATATTGACAACAGAATAGATTAAATAAATGAGAATCAAAATAAATACTATACTAACAGTGCAGTATAAAATGTACAGTATACAATCTAGACATACAGAACATACAGAACAATACGGTGGCCCAGACACCGTAAGAACGTGTTGTAAAATATTTACATAAAAGTATTTGTAAACTATATATATATATAAACCTACTTGACTAGTCCACAAGAAAACATGTTCTTCACATCAGTAAGCCTAGAAATGATCGTATGGATTCAACTCTTTCTGTGAGGCCGTGGGTTTGAATCCCAGGATTGCTAGCGGATTGGTACCGTCCCCACACACTGATCCCCGGACGCTGCGCTGTTGCTCGCCCACTGCTTCACTTGGTGAATGGGTTAAATACAAAGAAGAATTTCACACGGTTCACAGTGTTCCAGTACACTAAACAGACAAAAGTATTGGGGCATTTTACCATTACACCAACAGGGACTTGAATGATATTGCACCCAAATACATAGACTTTAGTATGGATTTGGTTCTCAATTTGCAGCTATAACAGCTTCCATTCTTCAGGGAAGGATTTACACAAGATTTTGGAGTTTCTGTGGGAATGTGTGTCCATTCTTTCTTTATGAGGGACTAATGTTGGACGAGAAAGCCTGGCTCACAATCTCCGTTCTAGTTCATCCCAAAGCTGCTGGATGGGGTTGAGGTCAGGGCTCTGTGCGGACCAGACAAGTTATTCCACACCGAACTCATCCAACCATGTTTCATGCACCGGGACACAGTCATGCAACAGACATAATGGTTCTTCCTCAAACTGTGTCCTCAAAGTTGGAAGCATGACGTTGTTCAAAATGTATTGTTATACTGAAGCATTAAGATTGAATTTCACTGGAAGTAAGGGGCCACATGAATTCAATAATTTAGATGTGTCCCAATACTTTTGTCCCTACAGTGTTACAGACGGACGCTTCACAAAGGAAATCATGTTAGTGTAGAGGAGCAATGCTACCACCTGGTGGACTGTACTATAAAGTGCTTTTGCCCAAAATGTCGTAAAACCCACCTCCACAGCTCGTCTTCATTTTGCCCACAGTTGAAAGTTCACAGTGAGCATGGCCGTGTCTCTTATTTGTTGTAACACACAGAGCAGGTGAGGAAACGCGTCTTTTATCTGTAAGAATTGTGGTCATGTTTCAAGCAATGTCTTTACCTACACAAGGTGCTCGTTTGTGTTCTGGGTGGCGCTGATGTTTCTGATGTTCCTGATGTTCCTCGTTGGTTCTTGTCCTGTAGGGTGAGCTCAGTGCTAAACAGAGATGTCAAACAGTTTGGGAAAAAGTTCATGTTTGATTCTAATGAAGAGACCTGCTGGAACTCTGACCAGGTACTTCAAATTTGACTGAACCCTCTTCAGCTGGAACCCCGTGGAAGTGCCTTTGATCTTTTAAACTGAAGTAATTTAGCGAGAATGTCATTTTAAACAAGGACAAAACAAGTAAAAGCTGAAATTTAAAAAAAATGTAAAACAAACTGAAGCCTGACTTATCATTTCCCCATGACCTTATATGATGTTAGTATATATAATATATATACACTATATGGTCGAAAGTATTTGGACACATCTTAATGATTGAATTCAGGTCTCTTACATCCAGAGTAGGACAAACCTAGTGCTTCTAACTTTATGGACACAGTTTGGGGAAGAACCTTTTCTATTCCAGCATCATTGTGTCCCAGTGCACATAGCAAGCTCCATAAAGACATGGCTGGAGGAGTTCAGCGTGGAAAAACTTGACTGGCAGCACAGAGCCCTGACCTCAACCCCATCCAGCACCTTTGGGATGAACTGGAACGGATATTGTGATCCAGACCTTCTCGTCCAGCAGTGTCTGACCTCATAAATGTTCCACAGACTGAATGGGCACAAATTCCTACAGAAACTGTTATATCTGAGAAGGAGGAACCAACTCAATATTAAAGTCTGTATATTTGAATGCAGTGTTCTTGAAGTCCCAGCTGGTGTAATGGTCCCAATACTTTTGTCCATATAGTGTATTTAAGTGAGCCTCTTTGTTTCCACAGGGGGAATTCATGGATTTTTGCAGTTGTATTCTATGTTACAAGTACAAGAGCTAAATTTGATTATTGATTATTTAATGCAGTTATGCACATTCAGTTCTCAATGTAAAGCTCTAAAGTCAAATTGTTTTAGATCTTTACTAGTTTATATTTGAATTTCTGAATCACAAACTGTGGATTTTGTGTCTGTGACAGGGGGATCAGCAGTGGGTGCTTCTGGAGTTTCCCACGCCGGTGAAGGTGTCTGAGCTCAAGCTGCAGTTCCAAGGAGGATTTTCAGGAAAATCTTGCAAGTTACAAGGTTTCTGACCAGACATTTGCAATGAAAATACACACACAACCTGCTATAGGACCTTCAGTCCACATTTTGATTCTGTTCCACACGTTTCAGCCTGGAGATCAAGGAGCTGCAGACTGATTATGATGGAGGTGCCTGACAGAAGTTGACAGTGTAGCCTAAAGCCATTTTCATGTGTTTAAATGAAGTAATGACTCAAGTTCAAGGAAAGTAGCTGAAACAATAGCGTAAAAGGTTCTCTGTAGAACCACACTGGCATCCAGCATTTCTCAGTGTAGGAGCTCAGATTTGTTCTTTTCAAGATAATTAAAATACTAAAACAGCAGAAGCAACAGAATGACATCAGACCCAGAAAGTGACATACCATCCCCACAACCATACTTAAGTATAATATACATTTAGAATACCCAGGATTTAATCAAAATTGTATTTAAATGGTCACTGAAGACTGAAGTGAACCCCTGTCCTAGATTTTTACCAACAGTACATGTGGAAATATCCATAAATATACATTGGCGTGTAATAGCAGTGTTAATGTTCTCTCTTTCTCTCTCCCAGGTTGTAGTAAAGAGGGTAAGTTTGAACACATTGTGGATTTTTATCCAGAAGACAAAAACTCTCTACAGATATCCTTTTAAAAACTGTCAACTCTTGAGCCCTTTTATGTCATCTGCATGCTTTTATGTATGAAAACCAACCATTTTGATAGCTTTGATGATTTTTGATAGCTGTGACTGTAATACATAGATGTATGCATGAGTTGTCCTGTATTGTCTCATTAAAAAAAAACAGTTCAGCTGAAAAACTGCAACTCCTACATGAAATGGCAAGGTTAATGGCAAGCAGTTTTATATATGAGGACAATATAGGCTGGGGTGTGCATTTTAAAATGTTTTTAAACCACATTAAAATTAGAAAGATTCACTTTTACATGATTTTACAATGTCCACAGTCCTCTTTGTCATTTATGTTGATATTATTCTTGCATACAATTTCCCTCTTACTATTACTACCTACTGTTATACCTATTACTTATATAAAATATAAAATATATAAATGATGTTGCACTGCTTGCCAAAACTAACATTTCAGGGATGCATCTTGTAGGTATACGTAGAGGCTTAAAAAAAGCCTGTGTTGACGTAATGCAAAAAAGTGCATGTCTATCACTCCTCCCATGCTTACAATATGTCCTTAACTCCTCACCCACAGCTTTCCCATTCAGGATGCCCCACTGGTGCAGAAGCTTAAAATAGTCTTCGAAAACAGTGCAGACTTTTTTGGAAGAATAGTTGTTTACTCTTTAGACATCTTGGGAGAACGTTCTGTGTGATTGTTGGAGAAGATAACAAACGAAAGGAGACCCGAAGAAACCAGAACCGGCTTGCTGTGACAGATGGACTTCATGGACAACTTGTCACTGCATGAACAGCAAGGAAGGACTTGTATAGTGGTGGTCGAATCTGCACAACCATTCGCCATTAAATGTCACATGTGTCTTAAAGCCACCCATGGAAGATTAACTGTAAGGTCATTTTTATTAAAAAAGTAAAAAAGTTTACAAGGAGAGGAATTCAAAGAGAGAAAGAAATGTCCTGTTTTAAATGTGATCTGCTTCAGTTCCGCATCAGTTTCAGAATATGATCCTCCAGCAGCTTTTGCACTGAAAAAGTAAATATGGTTGTTAGACTGTACATTCAAAAATATGCAGATACCTAACTGGTGTGTTGAACTACTTCAGGGTAAACCTATTGATGTTCTATTAGTCAAAGCATAGTTCCATAGAAAACCATTTTACCCATGGAATGGGACACTCTTGAGCCCCTGCCACATGCCAAACATTGACTAGTGTTGGGCTGGAGAGCAATAGAGCTCCAGCCAACACCTCTGGTATGTGTTTGCATGGCAGTTGTGGTCCAGAATTCATCATCAACATTAGGACCTAATGCTCTCGTAGCTGAATGCAATCACATTCCCACAGCTATGTTAAAGAATCTAGTGTAGAGAAACCCCAGAGGAGTAGAGGCTGTTACTGCAGCAACAGGAGGACAAACTCTTTTTAATACCATTGATTTTGGAAGAAATGCTGAATAAGCAGGTGTCTATGTACTATGTTTAAAACGGTATAACAGGCTAAAAGATCTGAGTTATAACAATTTTAGAGCAAGAGTTATTCCTATATTTGACAACTATAATACTTGCTTTTTTTGTAGCCAAGGGCAACAGCGAGGGCCACTGGACTGTATCCAGAATCTGCTTCAAATGTAATATCGGCACCATGACCTAAACACAGAGTAAAGCACATTGCATGAATGTGTACTTGCTTACAAAAAAAAAAAAAGCCATTACAACAATATTACAGCATAAATATAAACCTACCTAACAGCGCTTCCACACATTTCATGTGATTCCCACGAACTGCATAAAGAAGAGGAGTACCTCCATTCTGTAAAAAACTGCGTGTTAATTTGTTACTAGAGTCTGCTGCTATACATTGCAGCGCTGTTTTTTTGCAGTGTAAATACTAGGGGTGTACAAATAGAAGAACTGTGGGTGAATATCCAATATTTAACACAATCTGGGACCAAATCTACCTGGATTAACATTATGGAGGAATATAGCATTTACTTTTGTGGGGTCACAAGGGCAGAGAAATGAATAAAATGCATATATTTTAGCACAGTAGAGTGCAATATATAAATTTTGTTTTGAAATGCGCATCAAAGCTATATAGCTGTCAGAAGCCAATAATCTTTTTGCGGAATTATCTGCAGATGCTGCTATAATCCATATATCATTGTACATTATCTGTAGATGCTGCTATAATTCATGTATAACTGTACATCACTTACCCAGTCATATGAATCTACATCAACCTCATGTTTCAGAAGAATATTGACGATGTCTGCGAATCCCCCAGCACTGGCCAAAGACAAGGCACTTTCTCGCTCCCGAGCGAAAGTTTTTGGGTCAGCTCCCTTATTTAAAAATACAAGGATTTCTGAGTCAGGACTAAACCAAAACATCCAACCAAACCAAAAAAAGTGGGCCGAAGGTTATTTCTCGCCTTCTCAAGTAGAAACTGGACCATTTCGATCTCTCCGAACGCTGCTGCCCACATCAGCGGAGTGAAGCCTCGTTCATCCTGACTGTTCAGCAGGGAAAGGTCTGCAAAAACAACCAGTTGGCTTGCCTTTAAACATGGAGAATTACAGTGCAGTTGGTTATCAGTGACCACTGAAGCACTCCTGCTTACCAGAGGCCAGATGAAGATTCACTTGTGACACTTCTCCATGAGCGGCGAGCTGATGAATGGAGAGATCTAAAGGGGTAAAAAAAAGGTTGATTTCGGTTCAACTCGTTATTAGTAATGAAAACAAATCTGTCATGATTCAGCTGAAATCAAGTGCTGTGACTGACACTGGTACATGTGGGCCTATAGAAGCTTGCATGCAGTAGCTTTGCTTCTAATATTTAAATGCCCAATGAATACATTTACATTATGCTGTGGAAATGCTTAGGGTTTAAAATGTCCCTTTCCTTTAAAATAAATCGAATTCAAAACAGTTTGTTTTATATCCAACCTGAATAGGTGGATATGTATATAATTATTGGTGGGTTGAATAGCCTGCACCAGTGATTTCAAGTCTTCGAGTCCTAGAGTAACCCTTGCCGTGCACATTTTAGCTCAAACCTCAAAAACAGCAGGGTAATTAACTCGGGGGTAATTAATTAGTATGTAGGTCAGTGGTTCCCAAACCAGTCCTGAGTAGGGCAAGTGGTATTCCAGAACCTCTTTGAGAACAGCTAGCCTATACTTGTATTAATGAGTTCATTACGCAGCTGTTTTTTGATTAAAGTGTGTATGTAAACACTAAAAATAGACGTATTGCTACCTATGTGAAACAATAGCTCACACAGGTTTAGTAGAGCAAACCACAATTTACATGCTACAGCAAAGGACGTCTGTACATCTATAAGAGGATCTGAAATGTGTTGGGCTCCATTTTGAAATACTTTTGGTCAAAACTAAGTGATCAACCTCAAAAATCAGAGGTGTGAACAATCACAAAGTAGTTCTGATGGCGTCACCAATGCAAGAAAAAACAGACCGCATAACAGCACACAGTGTGAACAGTGTGAAATTCTTTCTCTGCATTTAATTGATTCACAAAGTGAAGCAGCAGACAGCCAAGAACACAGATCAAGATGAAGATAATCAAAATGCTCTCACTGTCCAGAGTGGCCGGCCGGACTGTGACCTCATTCCCCCGCTGTTTATTGGTCAGGGTTGTGTTGTGGTTGAGTGTACCATCACCATTCTTACTCTCCATTGTGGTTTACCATCACCCTCCTCCTGCTCCACACAAAGAAACATGTCATTTTTCCAGCCTGATTCTGTGACACTGTAATCAACACTGAAAATGAAGACCTTTTCAAACACCACCAAACATAACCACTTCACCCCAACTTGTGTGAGCTTATATTTCATGATTTTAGTTCAGATTTTTGATTGTTCACACCAAAAGGCATTTTTTCCAAAGTCAATTCAGCTGTTTGGATTTGCAAACTGTTTTGGAATTATTTTCGTGGTTTTATTACCTCTGTTAAGTGCCAGTGATTGTATGACTTTTATCTCATACAGTCGCATTCTGTTATTTGCTAAATTTAATTCACATTGTTTGCTCTTTTGCCACTTGGCATAATTAAACATTCAGATATGCTTAATTTTCTTTTTCAATCAATGCGTGCTGTTTTAGTCGAAGCCTGCAAACAATCACAATGACCCTCCAACACATCCCTCTTCCACGTCATCCTGACACATGGAAATCTATTGCCAAGGTTAGTGCTGCTTCCTGAGGGCCGATACTTCAGTTACATAGGTTTTGGACCCCCTTTCTTCTTTCTTGGTAAATTTAAAAAAAAATGATTTACATATATTAAAATTCAGGTGTGGCACAGATAAAATCATTTTAGATGTACGCTTTTATTATAATTTCATTGTATGGTTTCTGAAATCATGTTTATTGCTTTTATTTCAGGAACTGGATGTAGAATAATCACTTCAGGAATATTCATTTAACTTCCACCTTAAAGACCATATTATACTCACATGTATGTTTCAATTCAGTCAACCAGTGGAAACAGAAAATTCAAATGGCAAAAAACAAAAAATGTGAGAATGACCTAAATGGAGTGATATCATTTTTATTGTTGATCACAATGACTGTGAAACTGTAATCAACACTGAAAATGCAGCTTCCGGAAGTGAAGACATTTTTAAACGGCACCAAAGAAAACCACTACATCCCTCATGTGAACTTATATTTCATGATTTGAGTTCTAATGTTTGCTTGTGATTGTTTGGCTTTTATCTCACACAGTCCCATTCTGTTTTATACTAAATTGAATGCACATTATTGTCTTTTTTGCCAACAAGTGTTGGATGGGGTTGAGGTCAGGGCTCAGAGTCAGTGCTTCCACACCAAACTGATCCAGCCATGTCTTTATGGACCATGATTTGTGTGCTTTCTGTTTGCAAATTGTTTTGGAAATATCATGGTTTTATCACTTCTCTGTTAAGTGCCAGTGTTTGTATGGCTTTTATCACACACAGTTATATTCTGTTATTTACTTAATTGACCAAATTAGACTAAAAAAGCAAAACTTTTAGATTTGCTTATTTGCTTTTGTTTTTTTTAATCAAAGCATGTTGCTTCCGTGGTGAGAATCCTGCACCACATCACAATAGCTGTAAAACTGTAATCAACACTGAAAAGCAGCTTCTGGAAGTGAAGACGTTTTCAAACACCACCAAAACAAAACCGTGGTCACGGTGAATAGGTCGTGTTTTCTTACCAGATCTTCTCTGGAGCCAAAGCAGGAGTCTTTGGTCACTTCTTGAAGATATTTTCCTGATTTTAAGGTTTCCTGTCTCGCTAGCTACCAAAAGTGAAACCAAAACAGATTGCAGCGAACATTAACACGCACTTACGTTTACGTCGAAAGAGAAGAATATATCGCACTTTTGTCATACGTGGATTAAAAGTAGAAAACACGAAGTAGATTTAGATGTTTTGGAGCTCATTTTTCTTCTCATGTTTCTGCGAAAGATCATGAAGCACATCTAGGAACTATTTACTGTGGCCGGTTGAAAGTCGAGCGGTTTTTCTAGACGCACACCTTCTGACAATAACAGAGGGCGGTTACTCGGGCTGTTTTATCGTTTTTTAAACAAATATTTTAAAAGAGGTTTTGTATAAAATGGACGACCAGGAAATGCAATTAAAAGTTAAACGAGGTAACATGGCTAAGTCTGGCTTGATCTGCAACCTCACTGTAAACAGCATTGTTAGGGTTTGTGATGTTGGTTTACTGTTTAGCCTAGCTTTGATATCTGCTTCTAAATGCATTAGTGTGTGTCTGCTGAGAATTTATCTTGTGGAGTTGGTGTTCTAGTGGTTAGGGAATTGCCCCTGTGATCAGAAGGCCCTGGGTTCGAATCCCATGGCTGCCAGTGGCAGCACTGAGGTACCCTTAGGCAAAGTACCCTCCCCACACACTGCTCACTGGGCGCCGTGTCATTGGTTGCCTGGTGCTTCACATATTTTCTTTTTCTCTGTTG
>JBBPDB010000039.1:9051262-9069594 GCA_037974465.1 Brachypetersius altus
GGTTCGAATCCCATGGCTGCCAGTGGCAGCACTGAGGTACCCTTAGGCAAAGTACCCTCCCCACACACGAGCAGTGTGGCGCCGTGTGTGGGCGCCGTGTCATTGGTTGCCTGGTGCTTCACATATTTTCTTTTTCTCTGTTGCAGTAACGGATAAGTTCACGGAGAGCATGTATGTCTTGGCAAACGAGCCCTCCATAGCCCTGTACCGCCTGCAGGAGCACGTCAGGAGATCACTGCCCGAGCTGGTGCAGCACAAGGTAGGTCAGAAATGGCCCTGAAGCCACTGATAACACACTATATGAACAAAAGTACTGGCACACCTGACCATTACACAATAGTGATTTTAATGACACAGCATTTAAATACAGGCTTTCATATAGAGTTGGTCCAACCTTTGCAGTTCCGGTTCTTGTTCATCCCAAAGGTGTCGGATGCAGTTGAGGTCAAGGCTCTGTGTGGGACAGTCCAAGTTCTTCCGCAACAAACTTACCCTGATGTGCCTTTATGGACCTTGTTTTGTGCACTGGTACTCATTCATGCTGGAATAGAAAAGGTTCTTCCCCAAACTGTATCCACAAAGTTGGAAGCATGGGGTTGACCAACATGTCTTGGTCTGCTGTAGCATTCAGATTGCACTTCAGTGTAAGTAAGGGGCCTAGACCAACCCTTGAGAAACAGGTGTGTCCCAGTACTTTTGTCTGTGTAGTGTTTCTCCCTCATTCAGATCGCACAGTGACACTTTTTTCTAATCGGTTCACTGACATGACATCAAATATCGGCCGAGTTTGTTATACTAAGCTTTAAGTGAGTTTTTTTAATGAACCTCAACATCCAGACAGCATACGCAAGCATTCTGATACCCATCAGGATTAAATAAATAAATATGTGGCAGTGAGTGTGTTCTTTTTCAGGATAGATTTTTTTTACAGGATTGGACTGATGCATCATTTTACCCTCCCATATGGAGCATGTTTTGCTCATACCAATATGCCATCTGTACTTCTGAGATCACAATTAATAATCCAGTTGGCATAATGTGGGGAGGGCCTTCTAGGCTTTTAAAGAAAGTCATTTTTAATTCAGTAGAAGCATGTTGTATCAAAATCCATTAAACAAAAGTTCAACAAATCTTATAGGTGTGCTTTTCCACCTTACTTTTTGATATTTAAGACCTAGTCACACTTTGCCATGGGCCACTGCCATTTAAAGCACAGTAACAGTAGACAGGTTGGAAACAGTCATATATGTGTGTGCATGTGTATGTATGTTAAAAAGTAAAAAATCATCCAAGAACTGAAAGATCATTTGGACCTGGTTGCAGTTCTGTGCCCATTTGAAGACAAGAAAGTAATTTTCATTCCTTACCTTAAAAAATGCTTTATGATTATAAAATAAGTTGTAGTTTTCCTTTAACCCTGCAAGGAATGTTCTGGATTCATTTGACCTGACCTGACCTGTTCTGGATATTTAGCAAATGCGGCATATATTAAAATCTTGTTAACCTTAGTTTAAATTTGCCTATGTCCTTTTACCATGGAGCTACTTTTTACATGAATTGGATACTGTCAGTTGTTGATGGTAATTCCTTTTCGCTCTCTATAGACGGACATGCAGAGCTGGGAGGAACAGAGTCAAGGAGCAATTTATACCGTGGAGTATGCATGCAGGTAATAGCTTGATTATCTGTAAACCACAGGGCTGTGTAAACATTTCACTGTAAAAGGTAATGTGACCTGCCCCTGTTATATTCACAGTGCGGTGAGAAGCATGGCCAACAGCAGCCTGTACTTTAAAAACATTGACGGACTGCTGAAGCAGGCCATCTCAGTGAGGGAACAGATCAACAGCGCTCAAGGACGCAGGTAGTTCAAATATTCATCAAACAGTGGCCGATCACATCAAACAATGACTCAATTTCATTACATCCCAACTAATGTGAGCTTATATTTCATGATTTGAGCGCTTCTATTTGCTTCTCTTCACCAAAAGGCACTTTGGCTGTTTGAGTTTACAAACTGGGAATTACTTTCATGGTTTTATTACCTCTGTTAAGTGCCAATGATAGTATGGCTTTTATCTCACAGTCACATTCTGTTATTTGCAAAATTGATTTCACATTGTTTTCTTGTTTGTCACTTGGCCTAATGAACTTTTAGATTTGCTTAATTTTCTTTTTCGATCAATGCATGCTGCTTTAGTGGTGTGAAGCCTGCACCCAATCACAATGACCCTCCATCACATGCCTCGTCATCCTGAAACTTGGAAATCTATTGCCAAGGTTAGTGCTGCTTCCTGAGGTCCGATACTTCAGTTACATAGGTTTTGGAGCTCCTTTCTTCTTCCTTGGTTAATTAAAAATACGGTTTCTATTAACATTCTGATGTGTAGCACAAATAAAATAATTTTAGTTGTACTTGTTTACATTGTCAGCAATTGTAAGGTTTGGCTTCTTAAATCATGTTTAAGAAAAATCTTCAAATGTCTTTTTTGAGCTTAATGGTAACTGGATGGAGAATTTTACTTTAAAGAACACATTACACACATTTGTGTGTTTTCATTCAACAAATGGAACTAGAAAATTCAGATAATGATTAAAAAAATGTGAATGACCTATTGGGCAATAAAATTGCAGTCATCATTATCTTGATTAAATAACACCACAATATGTGATACTGCGCTTTTCTAAGCATATCAATACTGATGGCACTTAAAGAACACTGTCCAGCTGCATGTTTTATTACAGAGAGCATAACACAGGTCAACAGGTCAAAATCATCAGTTTATGTGGGGTTTTGTAGTGTTTTTCATGCTGATTTCAAATCTGTTTAGTTTTTACCGCACGTGCAGTTTTTGTGATGAAGCTAGTTGTATATTGCATGATAGTTGGTTAAATTAGCATATAATAATTATATGCTAAGCTTTTATATCTATGCCACAGTGTGCGCCTGTCTGACTTTGCACTGAAAATATTGAGTTACTTGATTGGTGCCTGCGGTTTACATTACTCATAATTCAAAAAGTTGATGTGACTGAAAAAAGTATGTTGTGGTTTCTGATGATTACAAAAAAAATGTTGCTGACCTGTTTAATTAGTCTTAGTTAGCTAGATTCAGTGCTGCACAGTGTGTGAAACACTGAATAAAATAGTGATGGGTTTCCCTCATTTTTTCTTTCTGTATTATTATTATTTTTAATGTTTTAAATCACTTTTTTGTTCCAACCTACCAGATGTCAAAAAAATCTGTTGTAAACATAAACATTCATTGCAATATCATTTTTTCCATATTGCTCATCTCTACTTATATACATTCTTTTTTCTGTTAAAGGTGCTGTCTTGTGTGTTTAGAATGAACACTGTTTTTATGTGTTTAGTTTCATGAGTGACACATTTGTAGTGCTTTTACAAACAGGCCACCATCCTTAGTGTTGAAGATCTACTGCAGAGGTTCCAGATATGGGGACAGTGTGCTCTGGCGTTCTTTGTGTATTCCTGGGATGATTCAGTGCAGCATCATTAATGTGTGAATCACAGAGAAACCTGAAACAGTGCAGTACTACTGGTGTACTTTACAGTCTATGAGGTAAACCTAGATATAGAGTTTATTTGATAAACTCATGTTGGCAGCTTAGTGTAGATTTAACTCTAAAAGTGTCTACTAAGAGGAGCAACAGCTGCCCCGTGCTTACAATAATTACACTAATGTGGAGTCTTTGCTTGTGGCTTTGCGAGCCAGCACAGTTCTCATCTCATTGTTGACGCCGTTCCAGGGCTTGGCCTGTGTGTGGAGCAATCCAGACTCGGCAGACAGGGTCCTGTGCATCCGACCACTTCCGGTGCCGCTATAGGCCTCTCTTTCACTGGAGTGGCTTTGTGGGCCGCTGGAGGGCGAGTACTTTTGTTTGGGCTCAGTGGAGGGTGTGTAGGGGAACTGGCAATGCATGCTGGCTTGGCTGAGGTGCCTCATGGGCTTCTCTCTGAAGCTGAGCTCTGATGCGTGAATGCCAGGGCTGCTCTCAGGGTCGTTCTGGTACACGGTGTTGACATGCTGGTTGCGGAAACGCCTGGCTGTGCGCGCAGCCCGGAAGAGCGAGTGAGCCACTATTACCAGCAGCACCAGTACACCGGAGGAAAGGACACACACGCTGGCTATTCCCGTCTCAATCTCAAAGACCAGGAGCATGTAAATCGCCATCGCTGTGAATGTAGAAAAGAACCAGATTAAATGCAAAACAGTTACATTTTGGATATAAAAGCAAATGTAGTGGATCTATGGGTGCTCTGTTTTTAAATTGGGTTGTTTTTTTTGTTGTTCATTCATGTTCTACAGGAAAAGAGCTGTGGATCCAGGTATAATGAGGGATGGTGGTGAGAAACAGAGCTCTGGGATATGAAATGCAGTTGCTGAATGGACTTTGGGTCGGAGGTGAACCCCACTCTTAAGACCGTGATTCTTCTTGGATTTCAGGCCTTTGGCATTCGGCTCTGGACTGGAATGAAAGCGAGGGCTTTGCCAGGTCCTCAGTTACAGTATTTTGTCACTGGCGTGAAGGAAGGGATTGTTCTCGACTGCACATAAATACTTTCACATACCGCTGAAACATTGCACTGTATAACTGCATTAGGAATGCTAACATTTAACATGATGATAACATGACTTTTTATGATTAATTTAACATTGTTTTTAAGCTGTATGTTTAATCATGGCATTAAAGTGGCTAAGAAGCAAACTGAGTGAATTCTGACTGAAACTGTTAACAATCTCCTCTGACGTCACTCACCACCCAGGTAAACAGAGATCCCTAGGCAGAACAAGCCAATGGCAACATGCCGGACAGCCCTGCTATGCAAAAGAAACCAGTCAGCCCTATAAGAGGAGACAAACACGAAGTCAGTTATAGTTCTGCTCCTAAACATAATAACCAGACTGCCCACATCCCTCTGAAAACAAATTACTAAAGTCAGCTAGTACTTCATTAAGATGAGCATCCATATAACATGCAAAAATAACTGAATAGTACATATAATAATTTAGCTTTTGGGCTCATATGCAATAGTGTTCAAATTTGGAATCACTTGCCATATTAATATTTTGAGGTATTTAATATGCAAAAGATTAATGATTGGCATTATCAATGCTTACAGGGTATTATCAATGATCACAAGGTATATTGTTATCTAAAAATGTACTTTTAAATATTTTTTAAAGTGTTTCAGCATAAAAAAACATAATCATGCATTTGCCGGATGTGAGATATGATTTTAACTGATTAACTGAATTAAAGTCAGGCTTTATGGATATTAGTTATTGTAAGTTTACTCAGTCGTTCATCTAAAGCTTGAAATATATCTAACGTTTCAATATCATTTACATAGTATGTTTAATGTATAAACTTGAAGTTATAATGATATAAAAGAAGTACAAAAGTCCACACACAAAAGCGTTTCAAAGATGATATAATTCTCTCTCTCTCTCTAGTTTATCGTTTATGAAACAACATACGCAATAGCGTTATTAAGATGATATAATTATCTTAGTATTATATTACTGCATTATGTATATACATATAGGCTTTAAAACCGTGTGTATTTTCACGACTACAGTCATATAGTCATAAATAAAGATAATTATATCAGCTCTCTAAGAGCTTGATTATGGTGGTCCTGAGTGGTCCTGGGCCTAGGGGGTCTTCCTACATGCAGTGTGAGTGGAAGTGAGAGTGGGAGTGGGGGTGCTGGTGTACCTCTGCGTGTCCTCCTCTCCTCGGCAGATCTCGGTTGTGAAGTAGCTGTGCAGGAGACACACGACCACGGAGCTGAAGTTGAGGGTGAGGGAGAGGGCGGATAGCACGACGGCCACGGGCATCAGCACGACCGAGACCCCGGTGGGAACGACCCCCGGAGAGTCCTGTTCGTGGCCCTGGCGGGCCTGCAGCTGGAAGACGAGGAACACGGACAGGACGGACATGACCGAGGACAGGACGCCCAGCAGGGCCAGCACCACCAGGGCACGCTGACTGTAGGACATGGCCGCGAGACTTCTCGAGACGGGCTAGCCGTCCCCCCAGTCCTCCTTTCTAACTTTCCTTTAGTTGTTTGGGTAGTTTTTCCTCTGTCGTGCACTCTGTCGCAGCTCAGACGGAGCATGTGATGCCGACTGGTTTACAACACACTCCCCCTCCACCCCCTTGCAGATTAAACAAAAAAAAAAACAATGAACTTTTCTGTTGGATTCCTGCAAACAGGCTGTAAAAAAGTCCTCACTCCCTTCAGGCAGCAAAATTACTCCAGCCATCGCACCAACACTGCAGGTGCACAGTGCTCTGGCCAGTGACTTAGTTCCCAAAAACCCACTAAAATAAATATTTAATCACAAATGTTATGAGGCTCTGGAATAAATATGGGATTGCCCTCAGCAGAACAAGTCCAAAGTCTTAGGGCTTAGCCCGCATTTTTTTCTACGGCATTTTTAACATATTTCAGATATTAAACGCTTTTCTTCTGTAAGGACTGTTGGTATACATGGTTTATTAATATGGTGCCTTTTTCAGAAAAGACTCACAAAGCGCTGTGCACAAAAAATGCAGAATAAAAACAGCTATGAAAATGAAATGCCGTACGTATAGATGTATAAAAACCAATGCCATGTAGGGGGAGAGCGGGGTGAGTTGTTCCAATTTTTACTTAAAGTGACTTTAAAGCGAGACAATGACAGAAATGCTTCCATCTAAAATATGTACATATATTTCAGGATGTGGTGCATCCCTGGGAACAACCACTTTGGATGTGAATTATAGTATATATGAAATATAGTTTTCTGAAAAAAATGGTATTGTGGCAAACTTGGAGAGAATAAATTGTGCCATTGATTATTGAAGTAAAACAGTAGGTTTTGATATCAGAAACTGTATAAAAATTCAATACAAAATTGTTCATTTAAGGTTTATCTAAAGCTATTTTACAACATCAAATGCTAAGATCTCCCCATGTTGTGCCTATTAAAGGCAGCAGCTCTACCAAGAGAGGCTTCAGGAGTGTGGCGTGACAAATGGTGGCATGTTGCAAACCAATCACGTCCTAGAAAAAATTAAAAGTTTATTAGCATTATTAGCATATTTCTTATTTTGTGCCATATTGAGCCATTGCAGTTTACATTCAGATTTACATAAACTGAAGCTATTTGCTTTAAATAAGTACCCACTTTTGCTCCTCTGTGAACTATCTGCATGGTGATAAATGATAACTGATAATTTCATGGGGAAATAATTATTAATGTTCCCTATTACTTTTTCTTAGTAAATGCACACAGAACCTGCTTTATCCTCTTTGATCCAGCTGGCAGGGATATCACTGTCATTTCTTTATGAGTACTCAATAAAGAAATTTCATGGGACCATGAAACATTTCTGCTAGTGCCTTTATATGTTCTGCCAGCTCTTTCTCCATATGTTCAGGGGCAGTTGGTGGCTTAGTGGTTAGGGCATTCGCCCTGAGACCAGAAAGTCCAGATTCGATTCCCAAGACCGCTAGGCACCTCTGAGGTACCCTGAGCAAGGTACCGTCCCACACACTGCTCCCCGGGCGCCGTGTTCCTGCTGCCCCCTGCTTCACTTGGTGAATGGGTTAAATGCAGAGGTTGAATTTTGTGCTGTTCACACTGTGTGCAGTGGTGTGTTCACATATGACAAATGGCCACTTTCACTTTTTTCACTTTTCACAAAAAATTGATTGGCAAGTCCAGTTTATCTTCTGTCCTTATTTCTTTTCCATCTGTTTTTTCTTCTCCATGTAATGTTTTAATGCCATGCTGCATATGTTAATCTGCCTCGCCACCTGATGAATGGACTTCCCCTTGTCAACCTCTTTCACTGCTCTGCCCAGGAGTGGAAACCCTGGCTATGTCCTCTGTTTTATAACTTTTTATAACTATATTTTTGGTCTAAATTACAATAAAATAAAATGTTTAAAAAATTCTTAACTGCGGGTAAGTTGTTCCACTGGCACAGCTTTCCCTCAGGCCCTTTGGCACAAATCACCCCAACCCCACTATTTTTGGAGAAAAATGCATCATCCAGGAGTAACTAACATCATGCTAGCTGTATAGACTCATAGTGTAGGTTACCAAAGCCCTAAACATGTGTGAAATGTGAAATGTTTTCAAACGTGTCTATAACTTTTGAAACCCTTGATCATAGAATTTTTTTGGCACTTAAATGTGCTTATCTCTCATGCAATAAGGCTCTCTTTTTAGCAGGATGAGCTCACATGACCAATTTCTTCTGCGATTCCCTAGAAATGGGGGGTGGCACAACATCATTAAATGAGACAGAAGTCTGCTGACCCTCATAAATAATTGATTTTTTGAGTGTCTGTGTTTATTGCATTCTGTTGATTCAGCTACTGATTATTTGTTATCTTTGTTAGACCTACTACTTACTAATTATTTCATTTTATTTGATAAGCAATCCCAAAAAACACAATGTTAGGTTTCATATTGATGCTGAAAGTTCTGCAAAAGTACTATGGGTAACTCACTATTAGAGGAAATGGTATCTATCTTTACCTCAACCATTAAAACACATTCCAGAGATATTTTTTGTGCAGCAAGATTTAAGGTGATCTGATTTTTATGGCTTTGCTTTGCCTTTTCACCTTCTATCTGAATCATTTGGCTAATACAGAAGGTCTTACCATTCTGAGGCAAACCTTCAACTTAGTAAGCGAGCAGCACCTGAACAAAGATTTAAAGTAAACATGTTTATTATTTCCAGTAACCTTTGTAAGCCAAATCAGACAGTCGGTGGGTTTCAATGCTTTGACTCGACGGTGAGAACTTAAGATCTGCGTTTGCACTGTTCAAGGCGAGATAGGCCTGATTACTAAAAAAAAGTATACACAGTGAAGAATCGCTCGAACATATGCACATTGACCAAGGAAGCTATTTCTGAATTCAACAGGGCTCACCACATGCTAAAAACATCGAAGCCACTGATGTTGTCAAAAGCAGAAGTGAGAAGTTTCAGGGAAAGAAAAAAGTGGTCTAATGTAGGCTTTCCAAAGGTTCCTTCACTCGCTGCGAGGCCTCGAGAAGCTACACTTTCTTTGTGCAGTGATGAACAGTTAGAAAAAGGCAACCCACAATCCTGAGCACTCTTAGGCAATCGCTGTGAGATTGCAGCTCATACACTGCAGCTCATACAATAAGAAGTGCTTATTGTTTATTGTTTCTATTGATTTTCTTTGTTCTTATATTGTTACTTTTGATCCTACGGACCCTGTTAAACTGTCTTCTTTACTACTGCTGCTGTTTCTAAGGAATTTCCCCATTGTGGGATTAATAAAGTCAATCTAATCTAATTTAAAAAGATATTGCACAGTAGCAATTTTTATTGGAATTAAGGTGTAGAATCTGGCAAATTAGATTTGTTTGTATGTATTGAGTGACATACATTCAATCACAACATCAAAGCTCGCATTATACATGGTTACATGTAGTTTTCGTAGCATATTAATTGGTTAAAGGAACATAAGTCAAAATGTTAAGGCAATGTTCTTTTGGAGAACTGTATAGAGATCTCACAATCTCATTTTAAAGACAAAATTCATATTTTCTCATGAACAGTTTAACCAAACGGTATTTTCTGGCACGTCACATCACCATAGAATTGAAAAAACAATGCTATGTTATCAAATAATCCAATAAAACAATTGTCAGCAAATACTAGTGTTGGTGATAGGCATCTAAACTACAGTGTGTTAATGACAACCTGAAAATGTAGCAGTTCACACGTATGGGCAGGTAAGCAGGTAATGAATGAAAAAGAACAATTATGGCTTAAAGCTCAAAAGAAGGAAGATCTGGTAGTTCAAAACAAAGGATCATGGTGTACAATATCTGCAAGACCTTCCACAGAAGGCCATAACAAACTTACCTTCGATCATCTGAAAAGAAAACATCCTTGTATCGATTCTGAAGCAGCAGGACAGTCAGTTCTGACAAACCAAACTACAACCAAAGTTCTCTGAAGGCATACAGTGGCTGACATTACCCTTAAAAAAACACTAAAGCTCACCACGGTACTATATTAATAATGCTATTCACTGGAATAAATTAAACTGTGTCAGTTAAACTGCGTTCATGAGAGGTATTTAGTTGCCAAACATTCAGTATCTCATCCTGTAACTAGATAATTAGCTTAACATACAGCTCAGTAAACATTACACCACCATTGAAACAAATACCATCAGCTTGGACTGGAAACATGTTCATACTTATCCCATCTAGAGCTGAATTGACACAGAAAAGGCCAATGTACCATTTTTTTAACTGCACATTTGACTTATTTGGTGTCTTATTCCCACAACCTTATGGCTTTCACAGAAGGCTTCCTATCCCAGCGAGGAAATCATTCATCCTCTGGGCTTTTAAAAGGCAAAATAATTTCCTTAATTCACCTGTTTATGGATTTGGATTGTTTGGCTTGAATCCTCAGCAGGATTTGAGGGAATCCAGACGTGTGTGATGCAGGGCCTGAATGTGGCCTGTTGTTGCTCAGGGACTTTTCTGCAGCCTGACGCGAGGTTGCTTGTTCTTGCATCAGACGACACGCAGCCCCGTCTCCCTGGGGAGACCCCCTACTACTATGTCTATGAAAGATAGATAGATAGAGAGAAAGAGAGAGAGAGAGAGGGGCGCTACCTTTTTCCACCCATAGTACCCACCATAATGAATGCATTCATTGATATTAATAGTTTAAGATATATAACACTGCACCATAGCAGTTACACACACTGCAGTCACAGACAGTAAGAGGCACAATAAAGTCCTTGTTTTTTGTTGATCCTGCGGTATGAATGTAAGATAAATATGTTGCATCCTTTTCTTTCAGTAAAAGTTGTTTTCGAATTGTGTCTGCAATCTCTATTTTTACTTAAGCATAAGAGTCAAGACAAATGAACTTGGCGTTTGCATTATCAGGGAGAAGAAACTATTTGGGGCCACAAAATAACTTCACTGACCTGGTGTCCCCAGGCCTGATTTTAAACTGTACACCGCACCCTCGGTTTGAATTTTTGCCCCGCTTAACCCAGGTATCAGGGAAACGGCATACATTTCATCTCACTCTTAGCTGAGACCACGTAGCATGCAGCTAACTTTTAAATAGTATGAAAGCAATGAAGCTGTTGCAGTTAGAATCTTCCATCATTAATAGGGGTTTCTCTTGTTACATGTTCTCTAACTTAAATAAATATCCTAAAGAGAAACTATTCAATTATATTATTCCTGTGAAGCATCATTTGTATATCATACTTCTGCTGTTTCCCACAAATTACCGGTTAAAGAACAGGATTTTGATTAAATTCTTGAATGTTTGGCCATATGATCATAAACAACACATGCCTAGCATGTATTTTATTATATTGCTGAATAACCACACTCTTACTACACACTATTTTGGGTGAATCTTCTGTGATTTTGTTCTAGGACCAGGCCTGCGCTGTGTTCACGCAGTCCATCTCTGCAATGCATCTATTTTTCACAGCTTGTCGTTCTGAAACATTGTGGTTTTCACAGCTAGTGACAGATCACCCCCAAAAATGATATAAGTTCTGCTAGATTCCATATCATTTTTCCTGTATCTGAAATTTTCACTTTGTTGCCGGCTTTAGTTTCTGTCAGTGTGAACAGTGTGAAAATCTTTCTCTGTATTTAAGCCATTAAATGAGTGAAATGGTGACACAGTGCCCAGGGAGCAGTGTGTGCATACCATGCTCAAGGGTACCTCAGTGGTGCCATTGGCAGTCCTGCGATTTGAACCCACAGCCTTCTGATTGCAGTGGCAACTGCCTAACCACCAGGCCACAGATGCCCCTTTTTTGTTGTTTTTTTTTTTAAGAAAGAGGCTCATTTGGTTTGGATAAGATTAGATTACCTTAATTTACATTACATTAGCATCTGTTCGAGCTAAACTCGTCACAGCACTCGTCAGAGCACGTTGGGTCATTTGGCACAGTTTTGTGTGCCTGATTCAGGCTGTTCTTGTATTTTAAGAATATTCTAACATAAACTACAGAATAAAACGTTTAAAGTCGTGTTTATAACTTTAGCTTTAGCTAAAGCCCTGCTTGTGGAGTCATTGATTGGCTGGACGACTGAAAGAGAAACACCAATGAAGAGCGAGGAGGAGGGAGAGTGACAGTCTGTTTAGCCAATAGGAAAGGGGATGGGCGGGTCTACGATAGTTCGCACAAAAAGCAGCTGCAGCTGGTGTAACAGCTGGAGATGGAGAGTGAAACACGTCGTGCTGGTTAGAGCCAGAGGCTGAAGGTGAAACCACAGGACGTGTTCTGTGACAGTTACTGACTGGCCTCTACATACACTGCAGCGATCAGGTGAGATTTCACACCTCATGAATAAGATTTCACACATTTGCCCTCTGCCTGTAACTGTATGGTCACTGTGGCAGCTGTCAGACTGATGTACCTGCAGACACCATGGAGGTATTTCTAATGTGTAGCATATTGCTGGGAAAGACCTTAATTCCCATACAAACCACAGGAGCTTAGGGGTCTGTTATACCTTAGCTGGAAGCGATCTGGACAAACTTTTCAAACCAATTATTTAACCATTACTTAAGAAAATAGTCACTGAAGGAGTCTTGGTCAGCACTGTCCAGACAGCAGAGCAGATCAATGGTATGGACAAATGTGAAATGTCAACAGCCTCAAAGATACTTAATGGAATAATCCACCAAGAATTAATGTTTGTTGCCTGAAGTCTGTTTCTGTAGTTTTGCACTGGAGCTACAAGAAAAGTTTTCTGACAGACTCAGCTAAATGTCTTGAATAATTGACTACAATTGGTGTAAGGAGAATTTTTTTATTGAGTCTATCTTGTAATGACAGCCAGTTTGCAGGTCAGATAAATTAGTTAGAGCTATAATTTTTTGCTACTAGTAGTAATACTGATGCAGAGGTAACAATAATATTAACATTGGCTGCGAGAGCATTAGGCCGCAATCATTTTTGTATCGGAATCACATGAACTTCAGTAATTAACTGTAATTCATTAAATCTGTCCTATAGATTATCTTATGTTTTATAAAACAGAGCTCATGAACTGGCACATCAACATTTACGTCCGTTAACTAGACATGCAGGTCATTTTTACAGGTAATAAAAAATAAATCACTTTTAAATCGCAATTATAGTGTTGGTCATAAGAAAGTTTCCTCAAAACGTTCTGTCCTTGATGTACTTACTGTGATGTACTGTGCAGTTCAGCTTCTGAAGTATGCTCTGAAAAAATACAGTGAGAGATCAGCAGCAGTTTAGTCTAGTTAGATGGTGTAAGGCAGAAATGATGTGAGAAAGTGTGATATCCTGCTCTTTTACCCATTATACCAAATTTCATGCATATGAAATTGTGTGTGTGGCTTGAAAAGCCTGTGCTACCCTCGATTACCAGGATGTAAAACTAGGCTGGCCTAGCTGACCTGTGACACTTTCACACAGGCGGGATAGAACTACAGCCTTTTTGTGCAGATCTTCTTCTAATTATTTCTCTTTATCACTAAAAGAAACAGGAATATCAATGCACTTATTCAGAGAATCGGTTCAATAAGTGGGCCCAGCTGTTTCATGTAGATTTGTCTTTTTGATCACTATCCCAGTGGGAGCATTGAATAAACGTTTGAGCTGCTTCAAGAATTTATCAGCTATTGCGTTATTTCACTGCAAATTCAGGTCAGGTCTTGATGCACGGTAACATGCATGGAACCCCTTTAACAGCATGCATTTTTACGTATGTGTGCCAGTCAGTTTAGGTGGTGCTTCAATATTGTGAATGAAGCTTATCGTGTTCTTCTTCAGTGCTTTGGTTCTTTTAAAAACTGTTTGCACTGGCCTTGTGGATGTATGTCTTTCGTATGCAAATAAGAGCCTTTCTTGCTATTTTTAGTCTAGTTTAGTTTCTCACTCACCCATCTCATCTCCAAGGAGCAGCAAGAGGGGCTCAACCTGAAATTGGCCCTTTTTTGTGTAAAAGCCTTTATTTGGCATAATCATTGCTTTTTCTATGCTGTTTATATTGCATCAGCGTTAAAGTATTGTCCAAATAAACAGCAACGTTTCAGCAATTAATGCAAACCATTTGAGGCCTACTCAAGAACTTCTGCAGGTTCTTGTACCATCTATATGTAGCTAAAGCCTCTTATTATACTCAGACTGTATTTTATATGGATAACCATATATTAGATATTAGTTGTAATATCCAAAAAAACAGGCGATTACAGGCGATTTGTGCTCTGGCTTAGTTAATGGACTGAAACAGCTTTGGTTGTCCATGATGAAACTGTTTGTTGTTGGTGCAGAGGCTCTGTTGGTCCTATGAGGGTCCCAGCAATTAGTCTGCTATGGTCCATGTGGGAGAGAGTGGCAGAGAGCGACGGCACTGTTGTGTCTTCTTTTCCACTGCCTGGCCTCATAGGAAGCTCTGGCGGGAAAGTGGGGGCAGCAAAAACACGCAATAGTTGCATGACTGTACGATACAGCAGCCTCAGAACAGGATCTCCAGTCTTAAAACTTGGTTCCTGGAAGAATTGTTAGGAGAAATGCCAAAAAAGAACCATTTACACCTCCCCAAAGAACATTTTATTGGATGGACCTTTAAAGCCATTGTTCTTGAAGTGGTCTGTGATGCATTTCCATGGTTTCCTGATTATACTTGTTATGTTTAACTTGATGTAGTTGGGACCACATTGCATCCAAAACAAAAAACCCTGCAGGTTGAATTAAAGGTTTTAGTACACAAAATGTGTATCACAATATTTCGTTGTTCTTAAGTTTGATTGGGTTGTTAAGATAAAAAGAAATAGTAGAGCCACCTTAACTCAAAATATTACATCATCTGCCACTACAACCACCATAAACTGCCTATTTGCCTGCAAGTTAAGCTGTTACTGGAACTGACCAAGACAAGAATCCTTTTTATTTTTAAGAATAATACATTTTTACCTCTGGATTTGAATTCTAAGGCTATTCTAAGGCAAAAGGACGTTGCATAATTTAGCAGAATTTTTAGCATTTACATTACATTTACATTTACGGCATTTTGCTGATGCTTTTATCCAGAGCGACGTACATCAGTGCTTAAGAAGTCCACAACTGTTTCTTACCTGAAAAACAGCTCAAATCCAAGTCAACTATTTAACCACGATACTGTAGTCAGAGCATCTATACAACAACTGTCAAATAATAATTAGCCAACGCCTAACCCAACAATACATGAGCCATAGAGAAGCGCAACACAAGTCAAGATTTTTTTTTTTTTTTTTAGAAATAATATAATGCAATGTAATTGAAAGTGATGCATTAATGCATCCATGATGTAAAGAGTGTTTTTCACACAGATGCAGATCATTGGGAGAATTTGGGAATGAACTGGATTCATACAGCTCACCTGTATACTCTACTGGCCCTGTAGATGCAGAGTAGGATGTACAGAGTGTACTGACAAGGCATAAAAAGCCTTTGTGAATACCAAAACACGTGTAGATGGAGCTGGAGAATGGCACAGCGATGGGAAAAATCCTGCGGATCTGTGAAAAAAGAGTTTACCATTAGGAAACACCCATGAAAAATTCAGTGACAGCTGAAGCCGTTTGATCGTATTCTATCCTATCCTGCATTATGCGCATGTGTGTGTGTGTGTGTGTGTGTGTGTGTGTGTGCGTGTGAGTGTGTGTGTGTGTGTGTGTGTGTGTGCGTGGCTTTACTCTCTTTGCTGGAACTGGAACTGTTTCCACTCTGAAGAGTCAGTACCATTTGGCTATGCATTGTTTCAGAAATAATGTCAGTGGTAAAACACTTCTTTATTACTGTTAAAGTAAGTATTATTTTTGTATGATTTGTACTTTTAACATTTGTACTTTAAAGTTATTTTACTCAGTTACAGTTACAAGAGGGGAAAAACACTCTACTCTTTAATTTTCATTCAGACTGACATCAGTGCATTTTACTTTGTTCATTAATTTATATATTTATTGAGTACGATTCGGACAGAGCTCCCCTACTTTCAAGACAGAGGACAGAGAGGGAGAGAGAGAGTGAGACAGAGAAAGAGAGTGAGAGACAGAGAGAGAGACAGAGACAGAGAGAGAGAGACAGACAGACAGAGACAGACAGAGAGAGACAGACAGAGAGACAGAGAGAGAGAGAGAGAGAGAGAGAGAGAGAGAGAGTGAAAGGCACTTTGTAGAGATATTAATTATTTATTATTATTATTATTACGTATTTATATTGACAAACCATTATATTATATAGTTAGTCATATAGAGGGCAAAAAGAGAGAGAGTGACTTCCCATGCTGGGACAAATATCTCTTTAATGATGTAGGCTCAGAAAGATTTGAATATTCGGCCTCAATAACATTAAAGCATGCATAAATAATGGCAATTATAAAAGCACATAAAGTAAACCAGTAATAAAACAGAGAGCAAAAGAAAGAAAGAATAAAGAGAGAAAGAAAGAAATATTGTCTCTGTGTGTGTGTGTGTGTGTGTGTGTGTGTGTGTGTGTGTGTGTGTGTGTGTGTGTGTGTGTGTGCGAGCACCATGGGGGTGGCTTTCTGCTTTAAGGATAAGCACTGAATCAGAAAGATAAAACTGCAGAGAGAAATATAGCCGTAATAAATATGTCTCTGTTCGTAACCCAAGGCAAGGTAATGCAAGGTTAATGAAGCAGCCCACCAGCCCGCCGGCAGGAGTAAACAGTCACCTCTGTTTATTTGCCTTTTTTTCCACACTCTCGGGAGAGAGAGGCAGAATAGGACAGAGGTGTAAAAGGGAAAAGTGAAGAAAAAAACAGAGGGAGAGAGAGACAACGGGGGAGAAAGAGAGAGAGAGTGGGCAAATGGATGATGCTCCAGTCCCACTCTGACACCCACTCTGCTGAGCCATCACTCCATCCACAGGGGCGAGAGACACAAGAAACTGTTCTCTACCTTTCTCTCTCTCTTTCTCTCTCTTTTTTCCTCTCCCTGTTGGTCTCAGCCTAGTTCAGAGGCCTCCCCCAGTTCATATAGCTATGTTGATTTACACTAAAAAAGGTGCCAAAAAGTTCTCTGGAGCAAAAAAGAGCTACTTTGGTTCCTTATAGATGATGGAACCATTATTTTCCGAGTTCAAATCACATCTTCAAACTGGAGGTAGCTCAGTGGGTAGAATACTTGCCTCCAGATCAAGAGGTCGTGGGTTCGAATCCTACCTTCAGCATATCACTACTGGGTCCCTGAGCAAGACCCTTAACCCTGAGTTGCTCCAGGGAGAGACTGCCCCCTGTAGTTAGAGAATGGAAGTCGCTTTGGATAAAAGCGTCTGGTAAATGTAAATTTGCTCTTCATACAGGTGAGTAATTTGTGTGAAATTACTTCATTTGTATGTATGAAGACCCCACTATCACATCACTGCTGGGTTTTTTTCAATTGACCCTTAGAACACGAGCAAATCTGTAGATGCTGGACTCCATGCTGGAAGCTCAACAAATGGTAAATTGTCATCATACGGCCAGACAAACTTCTATGGAAGTTCCCCCGGGTTGTGTTGATGCTTGAGGTGTCAGTCGTCATGCTGAGATTTGTTTGCTGTTCCTATGTCACAGACAATCAAAATAATAAAGTAATAATAAAAATAGCCAAAAGTCAGATTTTTAGGAAAACAAGGAAAACAAAAGTTAATAGTCGCTTTACCCCTTTTGTAGTCCACTGGCATGCTTGCAGCTTTATTGTTTTTTTACAGTTTATATACAGATAATAAAATACATTTGCACAGACGACTCTCATTTATATTGTATCATCTTAGAAAAATCACATTTACATACAGCCCCAAACTTTACTCTCAAGGTAGCAGATCGGCCAAGGCATGTTTGGTGTCTGAGGTTTTCTTAATTCGTTTTTTTAATATAGGCTTGTTGATAGAGAGAGAGAGACGCAGAGAGAGAGAGAGAGAGAGAGAGAGAGAGAGTGAGACAGAGAGTGAGACAGAGAGAGAGAGAGAGACAGAGAGTGAGACAGAGAGAGAGAGAGAGACAGAGAGTGAGACAGAGAGAGAGAGACCGAGAGTGAGACAGAGAGTGAGACGGCGAGAGACAGCGAGTGAGACAGAGAGAGAGACAGAGAGTGAGACAGAGAGAGACAGAGTGAGACGGAGAGATAGAGAGACAGAGAGTGAGAGAGACAGAGAGAGACAGAGAGAGAGATAGAGAGAGAGAGAGAGAGACAGAGAGAGAGAGAGACAGAGAGAGAGAGAGGGAGAAAGAGAGAGAGAAAGAGAGAG
>JBBPDB010000039.1:9082197-9106534 GCA_037974465.1 Brachypetersius altus
GATAAAATTCAACCAATCAGATGATGACTTCGAGATTCCTGAAGTGTTTCCAGTTAAGTGTACCATATGCATCAGACATTTAGCCAATGTTCCGTGGGCGTGACGTCTGAGGCTGAGACTAATACAGCATTAATACATTTTAACATAGCGGGCATTTGCAAATGGATGATGCTAGATTGGGTCAGTGGGAGGAACAGGGGCGAAGTCCCCACCAGGCATTTGCTGACCACACATTTTTAACAATTGCTCCTTGTGTGGATTATATGTAGAGGAAACAATTTAGCTTGTTATGTCTTCAGAAATTATTAATGTTATAACCATTAAATCATTTCACATCTTTTAATGTGATGTATTTATTTTTTGGACCAAATTACTGACTACTGATAAGTATTGTTATCAATGAGCAAGATCAGTCTTGATATTGGTATTTGTAAAATCCAAAGATACTGTGATAAAATCCAATCCCTACTGTGTCCTAAACACAGGATGTCTGTCCCACCTTTGGAGGGATATACACTATATTTTTAGTGTATACTAGCAATGGAAGCCACATAGCACCAGGGATAAACTGTAGGAGCCAACTTTGAACACCAAATTGGTTGATTGACTACGTCTAAATATGATATATGATATAAATTTGCTAAACTATTAACAGTTCTTTGTATTAAAATTATTTACATTGGCTAGATCATGTAGGTCTCAGCTGGTCAAAATGCTCACTGTGCACAATAAGACATTCATTGGCATTCAGTGAGTGCAATCATTTGCATACTGCTCTCCTCTGCGATATTAGTATTACCAAGATTGATGTCAGAGAAAGTGAGGAGCCAATATACGGAATTGTTCGAATAGTCATTGAAGGGCACAGCACATCATTTCTCAGTCTGAGATTACAGACCCAAATATGCAACTGAGTAACTCAGTAAGGCTTATGTGTAGTTTTGGATCTTTGACCTCCGTCATTCCATGCTAAATGGACATCTCTGCGGATAGTTCAGTTCATTAATGTCTGGCTGAATCTAATGCTTCTGTAATATGAAAGAGAAATGCATGCTCATAATTCTGTTAGTGAAATGGTTCTACTGCACTGTGGCGGCATGAGCAATGAGGTCTAGTAATATTACACAGAGCTGGCTTACTCCCGCTTAAGTTCCAGCGTAGCTGGAATTTAAAAACCTAAAGTAACGTGTGATTCCTGTGGTGAACTTGTGCGCATGTGTGTTTACACTGACACATGAGACTTTGCTCTCTTTCATCACAGTCCCACGTGTAGTGTAAACACACTCATACACACACATTCAGATAGTAATGAATACAATGAAACCATTTATGTTTCACTTTTTCCAATCCATTCGAGTAACTGTTTTTCAATGAGTCACAATACATGAGGCAGCTAATCAGAGCAGAGCTTAGTAACACGACTACATTAATTCTAAGAACTAAGAGAGAGGTTAGAAAAGAGTCATATTAAAATAATTCATGACTGCTTCTGGTACATGAAACTGTCCAAACACCATAATTGGACCTCAGGGAGAAAATTTGTCAGTAAATGTCATTGTTTGTTACTTACTTAAGGGTGAACATGTGCACTAATTGGATGTTGTAAAATAGTTTTTTATGAACTAAATGAAACCATTATATTTCACATTTTCCAATCCACTTGAGTGACTGCTTCTTGAATGAGTCACAAAGCATGATGCTGTTACAATGAGGCAGCTAATCAGAGCTCATTTACATGCATCAGTCTTAAGAGCACAGTAACAAAACAACCTTCATTCTTAGAACTAAAAGAGAGGTTAGAAAATTGTCTTATTTTAATAATTGATGCCTGCTGTTGGTACATAAAACTGCCCAGTCACTATAATTGGACCTCAGGGAGAGAATCTGTCAGTAAATTCCCTTGTTTGTAACTTACAGGGTGAACATCTTCACTAATTGTATGTCGTAAAATGATTTCTCTGTAGCCCAGTGGGCCAAGCTGTGTAATGTCCCTCTACATGCTCTGGAATGACTAAAGTTAGTATCACTGTCAATAAGGAGAAACACCATATTTTAATCTATGTTATAGTTTCAGTCACTGGGACTAATGTTGAAAGCACATACATAGATGTGGACTAGCTAATTGGGTTCTGCACAGGTACTCAAGCTCCAGGTGTTCCAGGAAGCGGTATTCAGATACTGAAATCATTGTTCAAGTGCTCATTATGCTGCATTTCATAGCCAGGGAGAAATTAGGCAGACCAGCATTACAGTTAGGTTAACAGAGCAGTAAGAGCTGCTGTAAGGAGTAACTGTTTTGCTTGTCTTTGTGATGAAGCAGATCATGCTTTACTGCAACTAAACTAAGACTCTCTTAATGTGAGAGCAAGGATATGTTGAGGAAGTGATTCAGAAGACTGAGGTAGTGCAGCTGTAAGTAGGCCAGTTACTCTAGCTGATGTTCGACTAAATGCCCTAGATGACAAGATAGTTCTCATTGTTGACAGAATAATACGCAGGCCCAGCATCCACCGAGGAGGAAAAACATCTGTAGAAGATGGGTTCATTCACCCAGTGCACCAGTTGGCTCTAGCGTTTCGTCAGCTTATACAAAGCAGTCTTTGTCACCTCGGTGTAGAGAGCAGAAGATTTCCCTGACTTTTTCTTAGTCAGTTATATTCAAATGCTTCTGTGAGCTGTTTAAACTGCTAGCGTCAGTGCACCAGACCTGCAGCAGTGGAGTGCTTGTATATTATAAGATGGCAATAAAATAAAGCCAAGCCTTCTTCACATTTACAAAAATTAAAACAGTAAAAAAGTCAGGACACATACCCTGCTTTATCACTTCAGCTGAATACAGTAGAAAGTTCATTCTGTCCATCAGACTCAAGAATTTAGGGTTGAAAGACTGAAAACAAAAATACAGTAAAGCTACAAACTTACATTTTTCTGCAATTTGTAGAGCTCAGTTTCTGTTTTTATGCTGAATGTAATATATTGGGAACAAAATACTTATAAAAACATATTAAATGCACTATAATCTTTGTATTCCATGCTTGACTTTTTAATGTTAAATTCAGCAAATACAATAATTTAATGTTGAATTCAGCAAACACACAGGTATGTTATGAGAACAGATGCAGATCTGGTTAATGCAGTCGGATTTTCATACTCAAATGTAGATTGAACAGGAAAGTGACCTGAAAATATACAAGTAGAGTCCTCTGACCATAAAATGGCTTATCTAGCACAATGCCTGAAACTGTCGGTGTGCTGTGATCATATGCCTCAGCCCGTCGCCATGTAGTGGAGGGGAGAGATAGCAGTTGGATACTTCACTTGTTTGATGTACCAGTTGACTCATACATATTGTAGGAATCTGATTAACAGGAGAGAAGAAAGAGAACGAAACGGAAAGAGAATGAGAAACCGAGTGTGTGCAGTGTGTGGATTTTGTTCTTTGGGTATTCCAGAAGCCTATTAATAATTCAATAGGCAGTTTTTCTCATGCACTATTTATTGTCATATAAGGTGCTTTTTGGCCCTTAAGGCCTGTTTTCTTCTAAAAATGCTATAGATGAGTCATTCTTCATATTATTTGTTATATTTCACCTTACTTTTAAGTAGTTCAGTGCTGAATTGCCACTACTTGGTCTGAATAATGAATTCAAATTATTGAAATGAATTGGAATAAATTAGAATGTGTGACACATACTAGCATTAGAATTTTGTGAGGAGACAGTTTGTCCTTATACATGTACATAAAAGCGTTTACCTTTCTGAAATTGAAAAACCACTCACACTGTGTGGACAAAGGTATTGGGGTGCCCTTGACCATTACACTAATAGGGACTGTAATGACATTATAGTCAAGTACATAGACTTCAAAATGTCTTGGTCTGCTGAAACACAAAGATTGCCCTTCACTGAGTGAAGTGAAAGTGACCATTTGTCATACGTGAACACACCACTGCACACAGTGTGAACAGCACGAAATTCAACCTCTGCATTTAACCCATTCACCAAGTGAAGCAGGGGGCAGCCATGAACATGGCGCCCGGGGAGCAGTGTGTGGGGACGGTACCTTGCTCAGGGTACCTCAGTGGTGCCTAGCGGTCGTGGGGATTGAACCCGGACTTTCTGGTCGCAGGGCGGATGCCTTAACCACTAGGCCATCCAACTGCTAGCCTAAACCCTGAAAAACAAGTGTCCCAATATTTTGACCATATAGTGTATTGGCCTGTGAATCACAGTGAAGGCAAAAAAGTGGGACATGCTCATGGTGCGTGTAATTTGAAGCACAGTTTTTTACACTGAGACTACAGTGTTTTCTGGAGATCCTTTAGGGAAGTAAGGGGGGGGGGTTGCAGTCTACGTAACCTGACTACCTTAAATGTAGTTGTAGGTAAAAGACATTTTTGAGGTAAAAATGCATCCCTATTCAATACAGTAGTTGTATGTTAGGACAGTTTGGCTTAAACGTAGATTGTAGATTATTACATTTTTTACCTGACTTTTGCATCTTTTGCCTTTGACATTGGTAGTACGTGAAATTTGATAAGATTAGGCATTACTGAGATTTGATACGTCACTTTTATTGGTCTGTTCTATGAATTTTATGTTTTGCAGTTGGTTATTTACCTCAACGGGGTTATGAGCTAATATTTTGTTTACAGGCTGCTCATAACTGAAAGCAGCCATCGCTATTTATTCCCCCTAGTTTGTAGGCAACTCATCCTTGACAGATCACACACATTAAAGGGGCTGAATAGGGACAGGAACAGTGTGTCATTGTGTGCTGCTTCCTCCATGATCCCAGTTTAACCCAGTGTCCATCGTCTGACCTTGCCTAATTGGATGATGGGCATCATTGGGCCTGTAGTGGCATTAGCAAAGGTTTGATACAAGCACACCTGTGTATGTGTGTGTGTGTGTGTTTCTCTCTCTTCCTCTCTCTTTCACACACACACACACACACACACACACACACACACACACACACCACACTATTTCTGAGGCCTAAGGGCTGCCTCACTGGCATAAACAGTGTGAGAGTCCCTGAAGCATGGAAGCATGCACCCTACCATTCCAGCATGACTCATTCACACTGAAGGAGGAGGAGGTGACAGTGAGGCAGCTAAAGAGATAGTGCTGAATTTTCTGATCCTTCTTCATTCTTTCTATTCCTCATTGCATTCACTGCGGTTTTGAACAACTTTCCCTGTGAATGTTTTTACATGACATTATTTTGAGGTTCTATGTACATTATGTTTCAGTTAAAGGCAAAGTTTACCATATAATCACATTTAAACCATTTCCCCTCACCTCAAATATAGCTCACAGGCAATGATCTGGCACAGACATCTATTACTTTTTAACCGCTAGCTTTGTTGGGATAATAAGCAGTATGCAATGTGAATAGAAAAATTGCATGCTTTTATGTTGATTTTCTAACTGTTAATTAATAGTTCTCTGCAGAAAAAAATAGTATTTGCTGAATTTAACATTAAAAAGTAAATAATGGAATACAAAGATTATAGTGCATTTCAATTATTTTGTTCCCGATATATTAAATTCAGCATAAAATTCAAAATAAATAGAAATTGGGCTCTACAAATTGCAGGAAAATGCAAGTTTGTAGGATCTTTATAGCTTTACTGTACTTCTGTTTTATTAGAGCTCCAAAAAATCAACAAAACATGTAATTTGACCGGAGATATGGAAGCTTTTATATTATAATAGAGTCCGGCACCTTCAGTGCAAGACCTAGAAATGTTTTGTGCCCCGTCAATTTAGACAGGGATAAAGGACAAAACAGAGTTGAAGAGCTGTCAGAATCTTGATCTGGATCTGATTCAAATAGTATTGCAGTTTTATTTGAAGATTGTAAAAGAGGATTGATTCTTCAGCAAGATTGTTCTGCTTATGGGAGGAAGTCACAGAGCTACCATCTTTTTTGCTGAGAACCAGGATGCAAGAAAAGGAGGTCACTGCCAAAACATGTGGTTGGCTCACCTTTTGAAAATTATGCTGTGGTAACCAGGGTTTCGAATGCTGCAAGATCAGCTCAGGATTCGAGTGCCTACAGGGTTGTTGCAATAGTTTGCAAGGGTACCAGCCTCATGCCATATGTCACAGGAACAGAGTCCTTCTGCTCTGCCCAGACTGTCTCTGCAGGGCTGTTTGCATCTCTCTTACAGGCCCATTTCTCTGCTTAATGTAGCTCTAAACTTGAAGCCAATGGGCCTGAAAACAGGGCTTCAGAGGGCCATCAGACATGCCCAGCAGCTGGAGTGGCATGTTAAAGAGTATTGGCACTTGTGCAGGTAAACAGAAGAGAGGCACTGAAGTCGTTTTCTCTGGTCTCTTCTGGCTTTGTATAGTTGTACTGGTGGCTGCACAGCTTGAATATTTGTGCATTAGTCATATGGTGGCCTTGTTGTGCCCCAAATACAGCGCCTGTTCATGTCTAGTTCTTCTGTGCAGCTCTGATATAGTGGTTGATAGGTAGAAGGCACATTTTGCTTTGTGATTGGGTTACATGATACACTCGGTGTACTATTTTGCTTTATATTGCAGATGTGATCTGTCCTACATTACATAAACCATACATATATTATGTGTAATGTACAATAACGTGCAATTTTAATCATTTCACTTATTGTTCATTGGCTTTTCATTTTTCACAATAATTTTCCCGCTGCCTGGTAGTAGCGCCACCCTCTGCTTTTGTTCTTTAGAACACAGCCGACCTGCCCATCAGGTCTGATTTGATTCATTTGATGCCTGGAGCTATAAAATGTTTATGGAAAATGATGCTCCATACACTGAAATCCTTAATGCTGGTGTACCGTGTTTAATGAGGTGATTGACAGTGACAGGTTTTAGATAAAGATAAGGAAATGTGTTTTTAGGACATATGCGTATTGTATGTTTATAATATGTTTAATTTAGAGGTAGTTTTGTATGTTAAATGACAATTTAATTTCAAATTCATTAAATAAATCTAATCTCTTCTCTTCTCTTTTAGTCTTTGACTATTGCTACAGGGACTATATCTTGTCGTGGTATACCCCCCTGAGTCGAGATGAGGGGCAGCTGTATCAGATGCTGTCGGAAGATTTCTGGGAGATGATCAAGCAACTGCGGGTTCGTCTGTCTGAGGTGGACGTGGTTAATGTGGTTTGCAACGACACTGTCAAGACCCTCCATTCCCACTTCTGTGACCTCAAAGCTGCCAACGCCAGGTATGGCACTACGGGGGCTTTCAATTTAAGCTTTCAATTTGACACTTTGGATTTTCCTTTCTCATGCTTCTATTAATTTTTGATTGAATATTAATCCACATTTAATATGAAGTTCACAAGCCCCTTCCTTGGAATTTAGAAGAGAGAGTGTTTACTTTGTTTACTTTATTACCAAAAAAATCATATAGTAGTGCCTCATAGAGTTTAATTATAGCTGCAGTTTTTGTCACTATCTTCTTGACATGGAGGCCTCTCAGCTGTGATGTATTAGGATTCCATATTATCTGCATTCTCCCCTAGGGAATGTTTTCTAGCAGTTAAAATAGAAATGGCACTTTATCCTTTGCTTTAGACTGAACATAAACTGCATTTGTACAGCATTCTCAATTTATTGTCATCAGTCCTGGGCTGCAGCCCAAGTACAGCAGGTTCGAAAGAACGTAACCTCCATTTAGCAGTGAAGGCTGTGGTGATGAGAACAACAAGGGCAAAGAGACTTTGATACCTATAGTTATTGATGTTGTCTGTCCTGTTAGGCTAATGAAAGAATAGTATAGGGTGTTTATTTTTGGGTCCTTCATTTTCAAGACCGTGTGACTGTTATCACTGGACTCATTTTCAGCAGGACGTGTAATGCTTTCTATCAGGGCATATATCTCTTGAAGTTAGCCTGCAAATTTTCAAACCTTGAGTTTGATCAAAACAGCCTTTTTTAATTTCCTCAGACAGACTGTAGTGCCAATTAATACATCAGCATTTTAAAGAGGAAATCAAAGAATCAGTATAGGATTTTTTTTGCAGCGATATATGTGATGTTCAAGCTTTTGCTTTCATCAGATTTCTGATGTGAGGGTCCGTCTTCATCCTCTATGCTCTGCTTAATGAGTTCTCCTGCCTTTGAGTTGCTCAAGAAAGCAACAAGACTAAACATGGGGTTTGCGGAATTGAATCAGCTGTTGGATTAGCTTTCACATCTCGTTGGCTAGATGGAGAAAAGCTTGCCCATATATTTTAAGAAGCCAGAAAAACGCCCACTTGCTGTTCATTCTTTACTTCTCCAGCTTCTGGAATAAAAAAACACTCCCTTGTGTAATTTAAGACCACTAATGTACTGACACTGGGGGTAGACTGTACTGGGTGATTTGGGTATTGGTTATGGCAATGTTGTGGACATGATTGATTAACGTCATCAGTACTGCAGCCTCGGCACACACACACGCACAGGATGCCTTCATTTCTGCAGTGCTGTTGCCCGTCATGTCTTCATCCCACTTTCTGTCTTTCAGCGATCGATCAGAAGGGCTCATTAGCTGAGTGGAATATTCCTCTATTGCTCTCTCCCTTCTTTTCTCTTGAGTTCTCTAGTTTTCTTTCTCCTCTTTTCATCGTATCTCTCTCTCTCTCTCTCTCTCTCTCTTTCTCTATCTATCTATCTATCTATCTATCTATCTATCTATCTATCTATCTATCTATCTATCTATCTATCTATCTTTCTCTCTTTCTCTCTTTCTCTATCTATCTATCTATCTATCTATCTTTCTCTCTTTCTCTCTTTCTCTATCTATCTATCTATCTATCTATCTATCTATCTATCTATCTATCTATCTGTCTGTCTGTCTACACATGAGTCATGATCAAACACTTGTATCCTTTAAAAAGTAACTTGAGAAAAGCTTATTTTAATGCTTTTATGCACATTAATTTACACCAATGTAAGATTTTATTCAAAGTAATTTTGGACTATTTTGATGTTTCCTCCATTAGTTATGAAATATAAAAGGCAGATGGCGTAAATCTTTCAAACTGTGTTATAATAAAGCTATGAAGTTTTGTTAGGATAGCGTTAATATGTAGATACTGTATGCTAAACAAGAGCACTGACTGAGATGTTGATTTTTTTAATGGTCATCTGGCTATCGTAAATAGCATCATTATACTGATGAGCAGCTTTCATTAACAGAGTGTATTGGTGGTGGGGTACTGGATTCATTCCAAGCGTAACATACAGTATTTTAATAGTTTGAATACAGGAAGTTCTACTATATGAAACAGCAGCCCTACACATGCCCACGTACACACACACACACACACACACTCACCAACACACACATTTTCTCTTTCTCACACACACACTTGTGCAAAACACATGTGAAACAGTAGCTGAAGGTTGAAGGCAGGCTGTGGTTTCTGAGCAGAAAAGTGCACCTGCTGGACATCTTGAAGCGGCCTCCACAGCAACCCCTCCGCTGCTATTAGTAGTAATGTACAGGAATCCAGCCAACCAAACGATGTGCTCAGGTCTTCAGTTCTCAGCACTAGAGCTGCTTCAGGGCTAAGTTTGGAACGTGGTGAGCACCTTTGACACCCGCTTGCCCTCTGAAGTGCAGTCGAAGGCACAAAGTTCTTACCGAAGCGAACTACTCAAAACGAAACAGCAGTATCGGCTAGTTGGAGTGGGTGAAGGTATCGAGGGTGCAACCGACACTTGCTGGTCCTTCTTCACAGATGTCGAGTGTAGATACCGAACAAAAGGTCAGCTGTGTGAAAAATACTTCTCCTTTCAGAGAGAGTGAGTGTGACACCGAGATGGAGGGGGATAAGAGTGAAAAAGAGAATTTAACCCACATCTTGTTTTCACTTCTCATCTGTCTGCGCGTGGGGATAGGCATCGGCTACCCAATGTTCTCCCATGGCGGCCTGAGCAGAGCTCTGGAGATGAAGACTCCACCCCCGCTGGGCCTGGCCCCCACCGACGGGCGGCGCATGGAGACACATCCGGGACTGGGAGGAGCCCGCAGCAATCTGACCAATGCTGTGAGAGATTCTGCAAAAGTAGTTATTCACACATCAGACATATGACATTTTGACTTTTTCTGCGTAACATTTCTATAGCCAATAGATAAATAGCAAAAAACCCCCAAAATGAATACATTACCCTTAAAGAAAATGAAAAGGTAACCCTGTATCTGTACTCTACAGTTTACTCTGAACTTCCGCAGTGCTAGAATGTAAATACAGATGTTACCCCTGTATAGACTGGACTGTAATTCATGCAGCACGTTTTCTTTGGTCTGTTGTTTTTTTTGGGTATAAGCAGATAAACGCAATAATAAATTTAATTTACAGTAATAAAAGTACAGGGCTTTAAGAATAACAAAACAAAAACTCGAGATTCTGGACTGCAGCTGCCACAGATGCATCACAGGCCAGCAGCCAATCAGCAGCTAGGAGAAATAAATAACGTTCTTGAATTGACTACTTTCAAACCTTGCGGCTGTGAATACAGCTATCTGACATCTGGGCCTCGTCCGCCACCCCCCCTCATCCTTGTGCTCGTTGTTTATGTCTGGTAAAAAAATTAGGAAGATATCTGCAATCCATAAACAATTATTAATAATTATTAGTCCGCTTCTCAGAAAAACACCTGCAAGAGACTGAAGTAGCGACCGCTGAACCGTGTATAAGCCAGGGGGTTACTGTATATATACAGTACTTTGCAAAAGTCTTAAAGTATTAAAAAATGTATATATGTTTATATAATTATTAGTGCTGGGAGATTCTTATCGCGCGATAAAAAAATATCGCCGGAACTGAACCTGTGTTCTCCTCACCAGCTCACACTATATACGTTTTACAAACAAATCTTCATACTATTTACTGCAATCCTGTTTGTTTACATTTATTTTAATGTTAACTTTGCCAGCAGAACACTTTAAAGACTTTTGCACAGTACATTACCTATAAATTATAATGTTATATTATAAACAATATGCAAAATATTAATTATGACATTTAATATAAACATTTATTGTTATTCATTCATTCTTTATAAGGACTACAATATGTTTTGTCTTTAGGTAGTGTGAGATTAGTAGTGTTAGAATTGGTTGCATCCACCACTGCTAGCGTCACTCATTTCTACAGCACGTTTATCAGTGTGTGCTTGTGTGTGATCAGAGAGCGCTGTATCAGAGTATGCATCCTGGAGGCCACATGGTGTCCATGGGGAAGGCTGGCTTCCTGGGCCACAACCTCGGGAACTACGGGGCCTCAGGTAAACACAGTTTTTCAGCATTTCTATATTACGCTCCTAAAACCACTTTCTGGCTCTTAAATCTATAAAAATTGCATAATACTTTCATAGCTGTTCTTACTGTATTATAAGTCTGTATGAATAAATAGCTGAGTAATAAGCCTAGGTTGCAAGGTGCTAAAGGTAATTCATGTGTTTGATCTCTCGTCAGATTACTGCCACCCGGGGTACGCCATGAGCTTTCAGCGCAGCTCAGTAAACACCTGGCAGCCCCACACACACCAGGAGCCCCAGCAGTCAGGAGGGTGAGAGCATTTCTTTCACTGTTGTTCTGGCATGTCCAGCAGTCCACAGTACAGCAGTAGATGTATTTTATCTAAAAGGTGAATTCCACCAATTCTTCAAAAATTCTAATAATCATATAGGTAAGATATACACATTTACATTCAGAGAGGTCTGATAAGAAATGGTCTTTTCTTTACAGTGGTGGTGAATAGAACCAGGGGTTATGAAAAAATAACCTTTTTGTTTACTATATAAAACCGCCCGTGATTCTTCATGGGTTTTATGTGCAATGTTAATGAAGGTCAGAAGTTAAAAATTCAGATTCAGAAAGTAAAAGCGCTCCCCAGGATTTTGATGAGAGCCCCATGCTGACAGGCCAAATTACCTGTAGCCTAAATAAGGGTTTCCTAAAGTTAGGAGAGTTTATTTAAGATTTTTTCAGGTTAGGGTGCTTCTGTAATACACTTTTCTTAATTTAATTTAGGATAAGAAAATTGACTTGGGAACGTTTTTTCTGTAATGGCTTTTTTTCCTAAATAAGATAACATGGTTATCGTGGTATTCAAATTAGGAAGTTTCAGTGATACGACCCCAGGTTCCTATCGCCAACACTGTGAACAATTGTGATAATTTTTAAAACATGCATTTCACATTAATGCACTCTAAAGAACAAATGACAGACAATTTAAATATAGTTATGTTTAATTCTGTATTTAACTGGGGGAACTATTTTACACAATAGTGGAATACAAACGTTTTTATTTTGTTTTAATGTTCCAAAATTACCCCAGAATTTTCATTTTGGCCATAAAATTAGAACATAATTGTTTTTGACGCTACAAAATCAATACATCACTGTGCATTTTACACCCATATAATCTGCATATACACCTTTGGTTGGAGGATGTGGTGTATTTCAACAAAAAGAAGAATGCTGTTATCAAACAAAACATCACGGCTGTGGTTCGTTCACATTACACACATTAGACAGTCGTAGCTGAGATGTTATTGGTGATAACCCATGGCCCTGAATGTCCTTTTGCTTTTACAGTAGTTACGCGTAGAAGTAAAGCGAAGAAGCTCTGAAACTTGTATTAAATGTGCTTTAATAGCAACTGTTCCTTCCACAAAAAAATATTTTGAGTATTTTGGGCGATGGATAGAGTCATGCTCGGCTTTCTCAGCATTTACCAGATGTTTCACAGCGTTTCTTATTTTTTATTTGAATGGTGTACTAAATACAGTATATTCAGAGATATACTTATTATATATATATATATATAACTGTGTACTAAGCGTATATGGCTGGGATGAAAATAACGACTCGTAATGGTTTGCTGCAATGTCAGCGAGTGAAAGAACAATAGAACGCCTCTTGGCCAATCAGACTGGGCCTTCAGTGTTTTCTTCACCTCTGTGTGCAGGATGTCGTCAGGAGCAGGCTGCTCCTATCCATCCCAAAGTCCCTCCCCCTCATCCCCACCTCACTCCTCCATCAGCATGAACATCAAATCTGAGCGACATTCTCCGGAACACATCCGCTCCCCAGCCACCCCCCAAAGCCACCAAGTACCTCAGCACTCACCCATGGAGGACCGTGAAGCCCCCCTAGAAGCGTACAGGGCCATGGACAGGGGAGAGTTTCAGAAGGGGAGCTACACAGCCCAGGCAAGCACAGACCACGGCTCTGTGAATGAGAAGCAGCTTCCGACAAACGATGCGTGGCAGAGATAACTGATGGCCCTGGCACCCCGACTCCATACCTTCTCTTAAAGCTCTGCTCACACTGGCTCAAAGTGGACCAGAACACGACTTCATTAGTTCATGACCTCTTAAAGCAATGGTTCAAACAAAAATCTCATTTACACAGTCTTCCTGTTCCCAGTGTTCCCGATCAGCTAGGACATATGTGAAGTTACGAGAAGCTATGAGGCTAACGTAAGCTTATTAGGTTTGTGTGAACTGAAACCTTTCTTTAAACCGTGTCAGGTTAAATACTTTCAAATAGGCTGGTTGATGTGGTTTCTGAAACTGTATGACATACTTACAGACATGTTAACACATACTTGTTTCTATAAAAATAGAGTACATAAAAGTGCTTTTGGAGGCCTGAATTGTGCCCATGCTTTTGTACATTTGTGTACATAACGGCGTGCCAATACACCACAAGAGCAAGTCTAAATGCGACTAATGAACAACTCAGTGGGTTGTACCTGAAGAAAAGATCACAGTTTTTCTAGTATCACGGTTATCCTTGTGGTAGCCAAAATGCTCGACACACGGTCAACACATTTTCATTACAAACATTATTCCTCTGATTTTACTTAGCGCGCCAAACTATGAGTATTACTACATGCTAGCTAATACCGCTACATGCATTTCAAATAACAAGCACCTTCACCAAATCCCCATGCAAACCAACAATATCTGTCAAATTTGATAGCTAATTTTAGCAGTAGCATATTAGCAACAAGGACGGGTGGTGGCCTAATGGGTAGGATACTTGCCTCTGGACAAAAAGGTTATGGGTTTAAATCCTACAATTCGGCATACCCATTGTGTACCTGAGCAAGACCCTTGACCCCAAGTTGTTCCAAGGAGATTGCCCCCTGTAGTTTGGGACTGGTTTGGGAAGTGTCTGCTAAATGCGGTAAATAATGTTGTTAAAATGTAATTGTAGACTTTTATGTAATATAATTTCAACGTGCTTACTTTTGGCATGCATGTAGCATTATTTTTACCCCCGAAAGATACATTAAGATACATTTGCCTTTATATTCTCATTTGCATCTAGACGATCTCGATGGTGGTTATTTTCAAAAATGTCTTTCGTTTCTCTCACATCCTAAAGTCAGAGTTCCTAATATAGATGTGACACCAAGTATAAAATAGCACAACTTTCAGAGGCCTGTTTGAGGGCATGTGGTTGTTTGTGTGATGCCAAGCTTGCATTAGTTAGGTACATTGTGTGCGGTATAAGTTTCTATTAATTAGGTACATTGTATGCGGTATAAGCTTCTATTAGTTCTGTACATTGCGTGCAGTATAAGGTTCTATTAGTTAGCTACATTAGCTTCGTAGCTCCCATTTAACAGAGAAAACAGTCCCCAAACGGATTGACGGAGTGACTACTTTTGGGTTTGGAGGGAAAACTGTGTAAAATAGATTTTTGCCTGTATCATGATTTAACACCCAAGAACACACAGCACTGTATACAGTCTCTCGGTTTGTCAGGTCACATTTAACCAGTTATTAAACTAAGAAACTAAGTAAGAAACCAGTTATCTCACTTTTTAATGAGTAACATGTTTGAAATTGGAATGCATGTTAAATGGCGTAAACAGTGTTTCCCTCTTCCATTTAGAAAAGTTTAGAGAACAAAAACATTCTGTCAGAAAATGTTGCATGTGTCAGGAATTGGTAAATGAGAATTATATACCAGCATATATATCCTGCCTGTAGTGGGCGCTGTATCAACAAAAATAATCCTAACCTTTAAAAAAATGATTTGCCTTACAGGGACTCTCAGGGACTTTTTTCTAAACGTTTTATCCCGTTCGTAATGCAGCTTTAAATGGCAAATGCACTGTTTTATAGGAAAGGATCATGACTGACTGTACGAATCAACATTTTAATGTTTCATTGATTTTCTTTGTGTTTGTTTTATAGTGTGTTGCCTTGTGGTATGAAACGTGCATTGTGCATTTTGAGTAAATGTCTCAAATCTGTCTTTAATCATGTACTTTGCAGCTTTTTGGGGCCAGCAAAACTCTAGGCCAGTCCACGTTTTATCCCAAATCTGTCGGGACTGTTTTAAACCGAAACATATATTTCACCAGTGAACTTGAATTTCATTTCCAGCTGCTCTATAGCCATGCACTGATTAAGGCCATGCTTGCTTTGTTTGAATTTTTTTTAGATTTTTTTCACAGAAGATTGACTTAAGCACATTCTTTTGTTGACTTGCCAAAGTGATAATTTGCATTATTTCTAGTATTGGTGTATTACTTCTGTGTTAGGAGTTTTAGTATGCAGTTATGTTTGTTTGATTTATATGCAATTTATTGAGTTCCTTTTTTTTTTGTCTATAAAGATGATGGACTCTTTCCTTAATAATGTTTAGGTGGTTCACTCCATTGTCCACAAGGGGTCAGCACATGACACTATTTGTCAGCAGGCATGTTGCTGCTAGGAGCCCTTATGTGCATTATTTTAGTTTTGGGGAAATTAAAATTTTGTTTGTTTCTGTTTTTGTTGCACCAGTCTTTTGATTACGCCTGTACTTTTCTGCTGTACATGCTCTGCATTACATGAGATTTATTTGGTGAAGAGACCAAGAATGTTGCTATGAGGAGATATACATGAACCCTCAGTGCCTAACCTCACTAATGTGGCTCAATGCAATCAAATTCTCACCACAATGTTGCAGTGTCTTGTGTAAAACCGTTCCAGAAGGGATAGAAGCTGTTACTGCAGCAAAGAATGGGACAATCTCATTCATTTTCTAGATTTCAGAAGACATGCTGGATGAGGAGAAACCACTGCAGATATAAAGTAGCAAAGGTAGACATGGATGGATGGATGAATGAATGGATAGGTGTGGGTGGACTATGACAATAGTATTTGGGTTTATTTGAAGCTGTGCATGACTGGTCAAGTGCATTGTGTTGTTTGTGTTTTTTATTTTTAATTACAGTGACAAAATTTCAGTTCTGTGTTTCCATTATAAATTAACCACTACTTTCACTTGGACACAGTGAAAGGTAAAAGGTAGTTTCTAGTATCTGTATCCAATACTGATTTCTGTCATCCACTTTAAATCTGATGCTCTTAGCTCACGAGACCAGATCCAGAAAATCAATGTCTTTGATTCTTAGAAATCCTGAAGTAAACAGAATGAGGTCCAACAGTGACATCATTGTTCTTGCAGAATTCAGCTCTTACATTCATTATTTAGGTAATCCTCAAAATAATCTGCAGATTACGCAATTGCTGATATAATTAATAGTGACAGTCCTACACACTGTTAAATGTATAAACCCTGTGATCAGGTTCGGACCTCAGGGCGGCACACTGAGGTCGTACGAGTTTTCTGCTTTTATGTACCAAAACCTGACTACAGCCTATAATCGGACTCTTATAAAGAGCAACTAAAAACATGAAACATTAGTTTGTTTAAATCTTTTAAGCCTTTGCATTGCTTCTTTTAGCTGTTTTTATTTTATAAAAAACAAATAGCTTTATCTATAAGGTTGTTACCACATTTTTTGCTTTAAGTTTGCATCAGAATCAGAAAACTTTACTGATCCCGGAGAAAACTGATCATGTTATGACTGTACAGTCACACAGATGCAAAGACAGGAACAATATGAAAATAAAAATTCAAAAATAAAAGTCAAATAAAAGCTGCAGAATGTACAAAATACTCTATGGCTTCACTGTATGATGCTACATAAATATTTAGTATTAATTAAAATTAATTGATAAAACTAAAGTTTGTTAATAGTATTGAGACTATATAATTATTAAGTACCAGGTGAAATTCACAGTGACCCAACAGTACTCTTCCACACACATCCAGCCTTCCAGGTTCTGAGAATGTGTGACTGTCTGGGTTTACGCCCCCTGTCCTCCTGGAAGGGGGGCTACAGAGGTCACGTCTGGGCGGGCCCCAGGGGGACGAGGGTTCGTCTGCAGGGCCCGTTCTCTCAATAGACCCCAGTCTGGTCCCTATAGCAACAGCTATGGCTGCAGTAGGCCTCAGCCTGGGCCTCCTGGCAGATGCCCATAATGAATGTGATTATATGGATATGTCAACCCTGTCGCCTTCCACTTCATCATGCCATGCGCTTTTCTCAGGCGCATCACCAGCCACCCGACGTGGGAAACAGATTCAGTCTGACGGTTAAGATGTTCCTGACTGAGCAGGGACAATCGCAAGGGCTACTTTTTCATTTGCTTAAAATAAATCAATAAAAGCAATCAAGTTTATGTTTTTGTGGTATCTTACTGGATGAAACTACACTAGAGAAAATATAGTAAGCATGCTATATTGATGCTCTCAAAAGTAACCAGTAAAAGAAGGCCATTCTTACAATTAGATAATGAGTAAAAGAAATATGTAAATACAAATGCAGGTGTCGCAAATGAGACACACAGAAATAACTAAACTCAAATTGTAGCAGTAAAAAGCCACCAATCCACATGCAGCATTTAACCAACCTCAGAGGTCTCCAATGAGACCTGAGCAGCTAATAAAAAGCTCAGCCATATGACCATCTGACCCTCCACTGGGCGCCTCAATTCAATCTGCTTTTGTGTGGAAGTCAAATATCATCACATATAAATCATGTCGTTTTTCAGACAAACGCCCCGCAGGCCTCAGCCAGGCAGACGAAACGCAGAGACTGTTAAACGGCTGCGCTGCAGTGACATTATTATGGCTCAAATGGTCTGGTTTTGGTGTAACTATTAACTTACAATGTTAATGAATAGGAATAACTGAGTGCTTTTAAAACATCCATGGGTCAGACAATATAGATATGTATGAGACTAATATAGAAGCTATATGGGGGCATAATTCGGTTATTTTGCTATTTGGACAATTAATTAAATTCCTATTTTTCAGTCTGTTTCAATTTTATGACAAATAACCTAGAGCACTCACACTGTATTTGAATGCTGCAGCATAATTATGCATGTCTCATTGTGCTAAATAGCCAAGTGACATTTGTTTAATGCGGAAACTTTTTTGATTTCATATTACTTAAATAGGCTAAAATTTTTTAATCAAAATCTCCAATGTCAGTTTGAACCCATTAAGTGCAAAAAATGTTGTTTAGTAGAAAGTACTGGAAATGTATTAATGTCTTTCAACCTTTAAGGTGCACTCAGTGCTGGTGTTCAGTTGCACAACCACAGCTCAGAAAAGCATCACGAATATAATAGGACGCTGGTTGAAGAGGTATAGCGCTGAGCTCTGTAGGCCGGGGCAGTGGAACATGGAGTTATGGACCCCCATTATCTAGTGAAAAGGGAGTAGGGTGTTTCTGTAGCAAAGGGGGGATAAACCAGCAATTGATTGCTCAGTTTCAGGTGTAATTTTGGATAAGCAGGTGTCTACAAACTTCTGGACATATAGTGTGTGTGTATGTATACACAATTATACTCAATTTTCACCCACCATTTAAGTTACGAATTTTCAGTGGCAAAATTGGTTATTTGTCTATCAACATAAATAAAGATAAAAATAAAAAACTTGTGCTTTAAAAGGGTTACACAAATAATCACAAATAACACAAAGGTGACACTGATTTGACCACAGACCCGTACTAGAATAAGCTAACCCTCAACTAAGCATCAAAGCAAGCAGCAACTGGTGAGAGTTGTTACTAATAATCCAACCATCACTCTCAGGAGTCTGCAGTGTTCTTTGGTTGAAATTGTAGGTAAAGTGCATGGGTCCACAATTTCAAGAGATCTTCATAACACAGGCCTCTATGGGAGGGTGGCAAGAAAGAAGCCAGTCCTTAAGAAGGTCCACATTAAGCATGGGAAAGACCCAGTCATAACATGGATGAGGGTTTTATGGTCAGATGCAACCAAAACAGAACTTCAGAGGTGTGTGTGATATAAAACTAACACTGCCCATGCTTTAAGAGACACCATGTCTGTGGTGAAATATGGTGGTGGCAGCACCATGCTATAGATATACGTTTCATCTGCAGGGACTGGGAATCTTGTCAGAGTTCAAAGGAAAATGGATGGACACAAATACCCCACAATATTGCAGGAGAACGTGTTCCAGCCTGTTATAAACCTACAGTTCGGGAGAACACTCATCTTTCAATATGACAATGAACCTAAACAGTACTGGAATGGCTCAAAAACAGAAAGCTGAATGTTTTTGGCCAAGTCAAAATACTGAGAACCTAGAGGATCTCTATAAATTCTTCCAAGAAGAATGGGCACTAATCACTCCTCAAAAAGGTACAAAATTGGCCTACACTCACCCCATAAAAATAACTGCTGTTATTGGAGCAAAAATGGGTTTTATAAAGCACTAATTTGTAGAGACTGAATACTTATAGAAACACTAACTTTGGTTGTTTTGTTTTTCGTTAAATATAGGTAGAACAATGTTTTATTTTAACTTTGAAAATGTATTGCTTTAGCAATAGAGTTTGAAGCACTGCTAGTCTTGACTACTAATCAAGAATAGGAAGACACACGTCAAGACTCTTTTCAGTCTTAGGCCTCCAGTGGTGGAACAAACTCCCTCTTGCAATCACATCTGCAGAGTCACTTGCTGTCTTCTAGGGTCATCTTAAGACCTACCTTTTCAAGGATCACCTTGGTACTTGGTCCTCTATTCTACATCTTTGTATATATATATATATATCGAGAGAGAGAGAGAGAGAGAGAGTGAGTGAGAGAGAGAGAGAGGGAGAGAGAGAGAGAGAGAGAGAGTGAGAGAGAGGAGAGAGAGGAGAGAGAGGAGAGAGAGAGAAGGAGAGATGTAAAAAAATTAGGACACTCCCCCATTAAATATTCCATTCTTTATTAAGAAATGTTCACATAAGTGTCTAAGCTTCTTTTAAGTATCTCTGGATAAGAAAGTTATTTAATAGTTTTACTTATTAAAGAAAAGATAAGCAAAAATGTGTATCCTGAGGAAAAAGTTAGTACACCTTACTCCCGAATAGCTAGTGAACCTCCTTCGGCTGAAATAACTCCAGGGAGCTGCTTGTAGTCAGTGTTGCCCCACTCCTCAGTGAAGAATTCTTTCAGCTGTAAGATGTTTGAGTGGTTTCTTTCTTGTACAATCTGTTTCAAGTCACTCCACAGCATCTAAATGGGATTAAGATCTGAGCTTTGACTCGATGATTCCAGGACTCTCCATTTATCCATTCCAGCCAGTCCTTGGTGGATTTACTGGTATGGTTTGTGTCACTGTCATGTTGCAGGGTCCAGTTCCGCTTCATTTTTACAAATGTTCCTCGAGGACCCTCTGATACACTGAGGAATTCATGGTGGATTCTATGATAGTAAGCTGGTCAGGTCCTGCTGCAGCACAGCATCCCCAAACCATGACACTTTCACCTCCATGCTTCACATCTGGTATGTACATGTGCACAAAAACACAGGTGATGTATGTTCTTTCTCAGAATGCTGTATTTGGTTTATGGCAAACGTGTCCTCTAATTCATTTTTAGACTCATCAGCCCAAGGAACATTATTCCAGAAGTCCTGGTCTTTGTCCACATTCTTTGTCAAACTTCAGTCTGGCCTTCATGATTTCTAAGGTTCTTTCTTTGCATAACTCCCACGCAAGTTAGACTTGTATGGATTTTCACATCAACAGTAGCAAGAGGCTGCTGTAGGTCCAGTTAAGGCATGTTAGGGTTTCTGGAGACCCTTTAGAATCTTGCATTGTGTTCTTAGGATGAATTTGCTTGTACAGCCAGACCTGGGCAGATTGGTAGTTGTTTTGAAAGTCCTCCACTTAAAGGCTATTTTCCCAGACAGCAGAATTTCTTTTCAGATCTTTATAAAGCTTTTACCAGACTCATAAAGTGCGGCAATCTTCTTTCTGAAGGCCTCAAACAGCTCCTTCCATCTCACCATGGGGTTCACTCTTACTTCTATTGTCAGGAGGTTCACACTGAACTAAATGTCTTAACATTTACATTTATTTTATCAGACGCTTTTTATCCAAAGCGACTTCCATTCCCTAACTACAGGGGACATTCTCCCTGGAGCAACTTGGGGTTAAGGGTCTTGCTCAGGATTCGAACCTGTGACCTCTTGGTCCGGAGGCAAGTATCCTACCCACTGAGCTACCACCACCCGTGTTGGTAGCGTGTTAACAGCGTGTCTGAATTAATTCTGCATCCTGCGACTGAAACCAAGGGCAGCTGTCTGGAGGCCCTGCTGCCTCATAAGTCAGTGCCTTAGCAGGGCAGTGTGGTGATGAAGGTTCCTGCAGTCCAGTCACACTCTGCTAGTGATACTGACAGCTCACCACTACCTGCTTTAGCATCTTCTGTATCGGATATCGCAGCTTTTATAAGCAAATGTGCTATTTTACCTTAATTAAATGCCTCACAGAAAGAAGTTTTAATGCTCAAAACATTTATTAGCTTGACAACTTAAGCATATCTTAGCCAGACAGAACGTAAAACACACATGATGAAGAACCGACCAAAGTGTTCTTCACACCAAAGTGACATACTAAAAGATCATAGCAGCTACTTAGCTGAGATCAGTATTACATTTTTTTAGGTGTCAGATGTGTCATAGCAAGTCTGGACCAGTCTGGATTGGAAACCAAAAGGAGACTAGTCTGAACTGGGGACCAGAAGGAAACCAATCTGGACTGGGAACCAGAAGGAGACCAGCCTGGACTGGGAACCAGAAGGAGACCAGTCTGGACTGGGAACCAGAAGGAGACCAGTCTGGACTGGGAACCAGAATGAGACCAGTCTGGACTGGGTTTACCTTGTGAACCAGAATGAGGCCAGTCTGGACTGGGTTTAGTCTGGTCTGGGTTTAGTCTGGACTGGGTTTACCGTATGTGTAGGGACGGCAGATCCAGACGATGTTCTTGAAGGAGTGGAGGAAGTGAGTAGGAACATCAGGCTGCATGATGGGATTAAGGTGACGGTGTTGGGATCAGTTGTATTGAAGGCAGCTGATGGATCCAGAAGGATAAGATCCGAGGACTGAGCTGCAGCTCTGGCCGATTTTAAAGCTGAATTCCAGTGGAACGGATGGTCTTGAAACCAGACTGGTTTGGATCAAGGAGGTCATCCTTGTTTGAAAACTACCCTTTCAATGATCTTGGATAGGAATGGATGCCACAAGATCACCTGATAGTTCTCAACTTGAGCAGGGTTGAGGGAGGGTTCAGGGAGGGTTGAGGAAGTGTTGAGGGAGGGCTGAGAGAGGTTGAGAGAGGGTTAGGAGAGGGTTGAGGGAGGGTTAAGGAGGGGCTGAGGGAGGGCTGAAGAAGGGTTGAGAGAGGGTTGAGGGAGGGTTGAGAGAGTATTGAAGAAGGGTCAAGTGAAGGTTGAGGGGGTCAAGTGAGGGTCGAGGGAGGCTTGAGGGAGGATTGAGAGAGGTTTGAGGGAGGCTTGAGGGAGGATTGAGAGAGGGTTGAGGGAGGGTTGAGGGAGGCTTGAGTGAGGGTAGAGAGAGGGTTGAGGAAGGGTCGAGTGAGGGTTGAGAAAGGGTTGAGAGTGGGCCGAGAGAGCGCTGAAGAAGGGTCGAGTGAGGGTTGAGGGAGCGTTGAAAGAGGGTTGAGTGAGGATTGAGGGAGTGTTGAGAAAGGGTTGAGAGAGGGTTGAGTGAGGAGTGAGGGTGGGCTTTTTTAACAGAGGCGTGACTTGAGCCTGTTTGAAGCTCGTAGGAAATGCTCCGGAGGTAAGTGAGGAATCATGCAGGATAGTGCACGTGATAGTTGTAGAAGAGACGCGTGGGGATCGTGTCCAGCAGACGTAGTTGCACAACAACAACTCAGGAGTTTGGATACGTTTGGATACAATCTCTCCGTGAGATTGGCTGAAAGATAGTAACGATGCACTTTTGACCTGTGAAGATATAACAGTTGGCCTTGGGTGATCCAGACATGAGTTTAACACTTTACGAATGAAGTGTCAGAAATGTGTGGAAGAGTAACAGGGATTTGATTAGCTGCACAGTTCCCAGTGAGGATGGGGTTGAGAGTCCTGCCAGCTTTTGTTAGGGCTGGTCGGTGGCCGCTAGAGGCCACTGCTTTTCCATTGTTTTGAACCTGTTTTCTGTTCAGTGTGCTTGTGGACTCTTATTTTGATATGTTCGGGTCTGGTTCTGTTCATTTGTCACGTGTTTTCAGTTCTCACCTGTTTTCTGTTTATGTGCTCGCCCTCGGTGATCTGGGCGGGTCGATGGATCTCCGATCATGGAGACGGAGTGTCTCGTGGACTGCCACGTTTCCGGCTTGGCTGCGGGTGAGAGGCCCGCGCCGCGGCGGGGGCGTGGTGGTCCACACGGGGTCCGTAGCCTGCCCGGTCCTGCCCTGGGCCAAGACACAGAGGACGCCTCCCACGGGGCAGCGTCCCACATCAGCTCCCAGAAGTAAGGCCCCAGCAGCTAGCTCCCCTGTTAGCCTGAGCTCCCCAGTTAGCCAGAGCTCCCCTGTTAGCCGGAGCTCCCCTGTAAGCCTGAGCCCTGTAGGAAGCCTGAGCCCTATTTGTTCCGGTCCTGTTTGCTCCGGTCCTGTTTGCTCCGGCCCAGTTAGCTCAGGTCCTGTTGGCTTAGGCCCAGTTAGCGCAGACCCTGCTAGCTTAGGCCCTGTTAGCTTAAGCCCTGTTAGCTTCAGCCTGGAGAGTCCCGCTCCTGTGTGCCCCGCTCCTGTGTGCCCCGCTCCTGTGTGCCCTGCTCCTGTCTGCCCCGCTCCCGTTTGCCCCGCTCCTATTAGCCTTGCCCCCAACAGCCTTAGCCATGTTAGCATTAGCCCAGATAGCCTGGAAACCCCCTTCTGTCTCGTGTCGCCAGAAACAGCCTGGTTTGTGGGGTTTCTGGGTGGTTTAGTGGCACCGTTACAGCAGGCTGAGCAGAAAAATAGGCTCAAATATAGTGAAAAAATACCCATGTATTTTTTGGGGGGGCGTATAGGGCCTCAGGGTGGGTGGGTGAGGGATGGAAGAGGTTAGCACAGGGCTAGAGGGCTCACTAGAGCAGGTGGAGAGCCCTGTCCAGCCTCCCAGAGGGGGCTGCCAGCATGTCGGCAAGGGGCGCGAGGAGCGTCCCA
>JBBPDB010000039.1:9129679-9172498 GCA_037974465.1 Brachypetersius altus
TGTGTGGTTCTTTATCTAGCAGGAATATGGCCATAGCTGTGTGTGTGTGTGTGTGTGTGTGTGTGTGTGTGTGTGTGTGTGTGTGTGTAAAAAAACTGGTCTCTTCTCCTCTGTACTTTTAAGACTTCTAACCATAAAGACTCATTTAACAAATTCACGAGATTTATTTTTAACTAATGTTTTCAAAACGTTTTTTTTTCGTAGATTTTTCTTTTTTTCTGCTCTTATTTTTCCGTTCGTATTTTTTCATCTAGTAGTTTTTCAGTTGGTAGCCTACTTGTTGCTGGAACACTTAACTTATTAACCCAATTCATTTCCCACAGTAAAAATATAAAATAACATAAGCATAAACATACCATAAAACATCTACAATTTAACAGATATTACAGATATAAAGACAAAATAAGACAGAATGGGTTTAACGCTGCACAAAACCGTAAACTAAAAAAATAATTTTAACGCCTGAACATGCGAACGAATACGAGAAAATGAACTGTATTTTATTTTTGTCACATTGAATCTAGTACTGAAAACAGCGACAGTCACAGTGATGCTCCAAATGTGTTTAGCTGTTTATGTGCTGACGAACGCCGCAAGCACGCACAGGCGCGCGCGCACGTTCTTTATATTCGGGGTTTATCTGGGGTGGGTTACACGACCACTTAGATACTGAATGTTTGGTACAGATGTGTTGTTAAAGCAGATGCGGGCGGGGGTGACTGAGAGGTAGTTGAGTTACAGTAGACTGTCTGAGGTGCTGGTGTGTTTTCAGTACCGCGGACAGCAGCCACTGTCCTCCAGTTCACACACTCTCACAACTTCAGACTCACCTCACAGTGTAAAACACTCATCACACTGTAAAACACTCACCATAGTGTACAACACATCACACTGTAAAACACTCATCGCACTGTAAAACACTCATCACACTGTAAAACACTCATTAAACACTACAATTTCGTTGTATGCGTAGCATCCTGATTCAGTACAATGATAATAATGGCGTGTATATATATATATCGCACTGTAAAACACTCATCACACTGTAAAACATCATACTCTGAAATCTACCCACACTGTACAGAACACACAACACCAATACACAACAATATGCAACATGAACCCATAACATCAGTACACGTCAATACATATTACTACACAACATGAATACCCAACATAGACACACATCAGTTCATTCTACTGGGTTTACCGCCTTCACCGTTACGTGATGTAAAGAGCAGGTGTGTGTGTGTGTGTGTGTGTGAGAGAGAGAGAGAGAGAGAGAGAGAGAGATGTGCATGATTTTTTCAATATTGAAAGTTTTCAAATATATCCAAAATTTATTACACATTTACCTCATGAAAACTATCACAGTTATTGTAACAGCTTCCAGCATGAGGAGAGGAATTATTAAAAACAGGACTCATTTATAGATGCTTGGAGAGAGAGGGGGGGAAGCGAGAGAGAGAGAGAGAGAGACAGAGAGAGAGAGTGAGAGAGAGAGAGAGAGAGAGAGAGAGAGAGGGAGAGAGGGGAAGAAATACCAGAAATCCACCCTCATCGTGTGTTTGGCGTAAATTGCAGTGTCATCTGCTTTGTGTCATCTGGCTTTTATTCCTATTAATAAAACATTTTAGTATTTTGCGTGCACTGGGGAGAAGCTGATGGATATTGAACAGACAATGATGCTACACCTTCGTTTTTTTTGTTCACAAAATAATGTCAGGCGAAGTAAGTACATAGACAAGCAAAGAAATAAACAGAAAATATATGAACGTACCAGCTCTAAAGAGTCTCAACTTCCTTCCGAACTAAATTTCAGATGTGGTTTGGGCTGTTCAGTGTTTTATTGTTCTGAATGTAGATTTAAAACCTCTAGTCGTAGCTGTAAGCTGAGGAAAGAGTGTTTCTTGCCCATCCTGTATTTTCTTTAATACAGTCCCCACTTTCCCGTTTCTCATCGTTTAATCACAAAAGCAGCAGTTTGAGTGGCATCCTGTCCCGTACTTCTCCAACTAGTATAATTATATAATATAATAATAAGGATAATATTCTGACAATTATTACAATTCAACTGCACTATATAATGTCAGACGGTCTCTTCTATTCAGCTGAAAGAATAGCTGGCAATATTGTTGTTTTATATTTTCTATTAGACTAGTGATTTAATAAGAAATAATTATAAGAAATGGGGGCACCTCCACCCTATAATAATTAGACTATTTATCACATTATAAAGGACCTTAGGCTTATACTGTAGATAATTTTAAGGCTCCATTGCTTCCTACAGCAACACTACATGCAACTTTCACATGAGACTAAACACCAGGCGGCATATAATGTCAGCATTTACCTTTAGCATGTGTTTAAGCCCCTTCTTCAACATCGGATTAAAAAAGACAAGCTGTACTTTTCCTCCTTTAACGCCGTATTTACCCCACTACACACGTGTTTTTTCAACCATCTCCAGGTTGTTTGTTTGTTAATATGTGCTGAGAGGCTTGTATATTTTTGGAGGAGAAATGATCCCCACAGCTGTTGTGTGCAAGTTGCATCAGGTGAATTAGAGTTGGGATGTCAGGACTACTATTTTTCAAGACGGAACAACAGACTGGAATAGTGGGAAAAGAGGGAGCAAATGAGGCAAAATATGTGTGTTTTTGGGGTAAAATGGATGTATTCGCGGGGTAAAACGCCTATACTAATGCAGTGTGGGGAGCATAGCAGCAGAACTGGGGTAACGGTGGCCTACAACCATGTGGCAGTCCAGCAAGCAATTATTTTTTTCCTCACCCGTTTTAGGTAGGCCACGCCCAGCTCACAGGGATTGGCTAGTAGCTTCCATTCACAAGCGGTGGATCATTCGGGAGCACGAGCCGCTAGCCAATCATAGCTCACAAAGTGGGAACATACTAGCCAATCACGGTGCGGAGTAGGTGGGGCTTTTATGAATACGGGTGGGAAAAAAACTACCCAACGTCAGTCTTGCAGTCGTCTCGCTTTCCCAGTTTCAGGTCGGTCGCGATGCCTGACGTCCAGCCTTCCTTCCTTCCTCTCGACTCAAAAAAAACAAACAAAAAGGCTTTTGTTTATTCACTGGCCGCTTCGTTTTTATCCCTTTTTGCACAGATGCTGGAGCCCTGTGGACTTACCGCAACGAGCAGTAGAAAGGGGGCAAATCGAGCTTCGTGGGGTCTTTTTGTGCTTTTTTGATTCAGAAATGTCTTTTTTGTATTTAAAATGCACCTCTGGACTAACATAAAATAAAAGGAGCTCTATAGTGAGACAATTAAGCTGTAAGTATACCTGTTTCTTATTTTTCTCATTTCTCGATAAACTGCAGTCTGATACTGCGCTGTTGGGAGTTAATTGTGTATCTTGTGGTTTATTTGAATGAAAAATTCTGCACTAAGTGTTTATATACATTAAAAAAACAGGAAATATATTTTCAAGCACTTGTAAGAGTTGTCAGGCTAAATGAATGGCTGCTTAGTTGCTCCTGGACGTTTCACAACTAGAGCATTTTAGTGTGTAAACTTTATCTTCGGCCCTGCTCTCCTTATTTGCAGAGATCTGCTGAGGTCCGATCTGTTCTGACAGTCTTGAAAGTTGTGTGTTGTTGGTTCTATTAATGCCTGACACGTTTTAATGGATCTTTGGACTTTGTTTTCTACGTCGTAGAGAGGAGAAGGCGCTTGAACCACATAAACCATTGATAATGTCTTCCTGGGTGCATAAATGGCATTATTTAGTATTACACTCATTTCTGGGCCATTTTTTGAGAAGATCAGCCAGAACCCCAGACTACAGGGATGCAGGCTGAGGCTCTGGGCCAGAGGCCTTAAACACTGAACTAAAATGTGACAAATAGTTTAACCTGGCTAACAATCAGATGTCTAGCTCCATTTATATTTACGTACATTACAGTGTTATAATTTTGTGTTGTAGTTAAGGCAATTAATTCTTATTTATTTAACGGTGAAGGGTTTTAGAGGGCCGTGTTGTGTTTTTTAATGGTAAAAAGGCTTGGAGGGTTGTGTAGTGGGAGTTAGGCCCACCATAAAGTAGGTTATACTGTTCTTAAATTTCACTACTATACACAATACTGTTCTTATTTTCATACTTATATTCACATGTAATGTAATGTCTTATCTGACTGATTAATCAGTATTTTGAATCTGTAATACATTTATCTGTATTTATAATGGAAGGGGATCAAGACTTCCAAAAATCTTATTTTACATCTCATTTAGTCCTTCATATTTTCTTATAATTTACATTGTGTTGTGACTCCTTTTTTACAGTAAATAATTTTATTACATAATGTCTGCATGTGAATTTAGAGGCTCAGGTTAATTCATCCACACCAAGTCTTGGACATCTGGGTTCTTTTAGCTTCTTAATTAAATAGTAACCAACTGAAAGCTGTGTTGGTTCACATCCTCATCTCTAGACCAAATGAATAAAAAAAGAGATGCATAACAAACTTCAGTTTTGTGCAAGAGTTGTACTGGAGGACTTTTTAATTCTTGTTTTTAGACATTTCTACATTGGTCATGAAATAATAAAATCATTTTCGTGGAGAGTGATTTTAGGCTCCTATCTACTTTTTCTAATAGTGTTTAGTGTTTGCTTCTTTCACACACACCAGTGTTTTCGAGGCCTCGTTGCACAGAGTGGCCCCGCGAGCTCCTACACACGCGTGGTCGTGGCACCGAGGCGTTATTCACTTTTCAGGGCTGCGAGGCTTTAACACGTCCCGCGTGGGTGTAGCGTTGTGTTTTGTCCACGTGTGTGTGTGTGTGTGTGTGTGTGAGAGAGAGAGAGAGAGAGAGAGAGAGAGAGAGAGAGAGAGAGAGCAAGAGTGTGTGTATGCGCGTGTGTATACGCGTGTATGTACGTGTGCATGTGTGTGTATTTATATGTGTGTGCTACTATTTGTTATTATTTTCAAGAAATTAATGGTGTCAGATCTTTTTGCGCGAAGATGTGCGAGCATGTGGATGTGTCCAAGCATGTGTGTATATGTGCATGTGCGTGTGTGTGTGCGTTTATGTGTGCGCGCGCGCGTTGCGAGCGCGAGCGAACGAGCTGCAGCCGGGCGAGTGCACGAGCTCCATGTGACCACAACAAGAGGCTGCATCCGGTCCCTTTAAGAGGTTCGGGTGAGTTTCTGTCTTTGGTTATCTAGCTGTATGAGTTTATGCGATATCATAAAGCTAGAGAACCGAATGTAGAAACTGATCCCACTGACTTCAGGCACGACCGGAGAAAAAGAAAAAGGTAAAAAGGAAAGAGGGAGAAGGGGAATGGGTGAGAAGCGAAAGGAGAGGACGGAGCGAGGGATGTGAGAATGAGGAAGAGGAGAATGAGGAGGAGTGCAGGGAACCCGATAGGCAGCGAGAGGGATTCAGGTAGGAGAGCTGTTCGTGCAAAGGCTGCTTTTGAATGCAACGAAGTGCAACGTCGTGTGTGTGTTTGTGTGTAAATGTGTGTGTGTGTTATGTTCATATTGCGCGTTCCGTTTCCCTCCATGCCTGTATAAGACCATAAATGCATGAGTGTGTATGAACGTGCATGTACTTTAACGGCTGGATTTGATGAAGAGATGTGGTGTGTGTGTGTGTGTGTGTGTGTGTGTGTGTGTGAAGGACCTGGGCCACATTCCTCCGTCGCGTGGACCTGGGGCGAGTAGAAATGGGTTAAAAGCAACGTGTTTCAGCCTATTGGTCCACTCGTGGGGTGTCACGTGACTCACCTACTTCCACGTATGTAGGAGAGTATAGAACAGGGATGTGTGTGTGCTTGCGAGCGCGTGTGTGCGTGTGCTCTTATTTGACATTATATGTCAGTAATTAATAATGAAATCTTTTTTGTACGCTCAAACATTAACGACTCTGCGTGTTTGTATGTTAGTGTGTGTGTTGATGTGTGTGTGTGTTAGTGTGTGTGAGAGAGCTAGTATTTGCCAGAAATTTGGTATTTAGTATTTTTGTATACTCAAACTAGGACCCTATGTAATGTTGTGTGTGTCTCTGTGTGAGTGTATGTGCTATTATTTGCTAGTAATTAATGATGCCTAGTCTTTTTATATGCTCAACCATTAAGGGCTCTCTGTAATGTTTAAGAATGTGTGTGTGTGTGTGTGTGTGTTTGTGTGTGAAGCTTTTTCGAATTATGTGTGTTTTTTTCGGCGGTGTAGCTGTAACCCATGCGGCTGTAGTTCCTCACAAAGTTGTCAAGTGGTGTCATATTGCAGGCCCTGTGGGATGCTGGTGAATAAATGGAATAAATCAGTTAAACCGAGGATGCTGCTCACAGACTGGGAGCAAACTGACTCAGGCGCTCATGAAGTGTTAGAGTGTATGAAGGATGGCTGGGTTTGGGATCACCGGAGATGTGTGGCTCTCTGCAAGTCATGCCATTACATTCTGCAAAATCCCCAGCACCTATGGGGAGCTGGACTGAATGGGAAACTGTAGTAGTTAATTGAAGGCTGTGTGATTTCAACACTGGGGGCTTGGCTCTGCATCTATATATGACCCCCAATCCTTCCTTTCATAAGGCCCAGAGAGGCGGCAAACCAACTCTACTGAATGCAGAAATGTCTGTTCAGTAGACATAATGTACAATAAAAACTTTACAGCTATTATTTGCCAGTAATTAATGGTGTCTGGTCTTTTTTGTACGCTCAAACATTAAGGAGTCTCTGTAATGTTTGAAGATACAGCCTTCCATTACTGTCATTCATTCTCTTGCTCTTGCATTCTCTAGACTTCAGCAGGCCTTTGTAGTCCTTTTAAAATATGAGTTATTTATATAACTGATTGACATTGCCTTTGGTCATGTGACATAGAGGACTCTACATTCTATTAACTCGTTCCTGCGATATGCATATGACTGTGCTTGCTGTTTCATTTTAGAGATACAGATGAAGTCTGCGATGAACACTGTGGGAATAGACAGAACTTGTAAGCGCACAGTAATCGTGCACTTGCCCATGACCTTGTAGAAACAAGCACATTTGCTTTGTATTTCCTATCAATGTCTTCCTCCAGCGCTTTTGTACTTGTCCTTCAGCCATTCATTGCACTTTTTAGCCTCATCATGAACTACTGTGAGCAGTTATGTGCTGGGTATCAAACCGAGTGAGACACATAGCAAGATACTTACATACAGATTCATCCAGCTGGTGTGTTATTTGACTGATGCATTTAGAGTGCAGCTCACGGATTTGTTGAATGATTGTATGCCTAAGGTTTTAACAGCTATGATGTTAAAATGGTACAGAAATGACAAAACCATACTGATATATTGAATATTGTCACTATTCTATCGAAATGTGTCATATTTAACACATTTAAAAACACTAAATGCTGTTTACAGTGTGCACCCTTCTTCATTTATGGACCTATAGAACAGAAACAAAACCTCATTACATCAAAGTTAAGAAGCTTCTCTCCTGAAGTTGCCATTTCAGAGATGCTAGATTTTATTACTGCAAGCAGCGCAAACTCCATTTTTTTTAAAAAAAAACCATCCACATTAAGACACTTCTTTATTTTTTTTTAGCATTAGCACTGATAGTATGCTGTGGCTGCACTATGTCAGATTACTACCCCACACATACTGCATATGGCGCAGACACGGAACCTCATAAATGAATGATATAAACGGGGCCTGGAGATGGAGGTGCAGTCGGAGGCCTGCCTTGCATGTCTGGCTGAGAGGAGCCCCAGACGTTTTCCCACATTAATATGTGTCTGGGCCTGTGCTGGGGACCCAGCAGATGGAGTCTTGTCTCAGCACCTGGCATATGCAGGGCTGCCATTGTGTACGTCCACGACTAATCTCGCTTAAATGTAACCAACTCTGCATTTCAATTTCACCACAGATTAAAAATACATTAAGGGGGGAAAGGAGGGGGTGGGGGGGTGACCAACACATATATAAAGGATATAGAGTCTTAATTCAAGCAATTATTCAATTTTTTGGATCTGTTTTTTCTATAGTCATGATCATAGTGTTTTTATTTTCATACATAAAGTGCCTCTGATCCTGTTTGTGTGTCCAAAGTTAGTAAACAGTTTCAGCTGTAATTTTATTTATTTAATCTATAGCATGTATATCCACTTCCCTACTGACCACAGCATTTTGTGTGTACAGTACAGCGTATTTAGTACTAAGCATTTTCATTCAGTTTTATTTTGCCTTTATATTATATTTTATATTGTTCTCGTATTTGTGTCTCTGTGTGTCTGTGCAGTTGTAGCATAAGCAATTTCCTTCCATATCAGTGAAGTTTTCGGATTCGGATTCTAACCCAAGAAGCCTACTACTGTAAGTGCTGCTGTGTGCTGCGAAGATAGACTGTGTTTCTGACTAAAGCGTCTGTCACCAAATGAAAGTGACATTCTGATTACTTAGCCCTGCTAGACACAAAATAAACTCGCTAGAAAGTGGCGGTGACTGAAGAAGTGGGTAGTAAAGGATTAAGGCCTAAAATAATTACTCCATACAGGCTCACCACCTAATGCTGAGTGGGGAATAAAAAATTATGCGGCATGATTTCAGTGTGCCAGGGTGTGCACATACATTGACACGGTTAATTTACAGTCAGGCAAGTGCTATTAAAATCTCTGTGTCCCGACGGACCACCCCGGCTCCCTGTTTTGGATTCCTGCCCTTCTGCAATGGCCTCCTTTTGTTGGGCCGGCGAAATTAGCCTGTAAATGAATATAGGAAACCAAAATGAACGAAGCCGATCTTAACAGTTCTGTGGAAAACATCACTCAGGACAGCCAGCATTATTATATAGTCGCCCAGTTTAATGCACACCACGGTGGTTGTGAGAAAAACTAGGTTACTGACATTTAATTAGGCCATTTCATCAAAACATGGGGAATTTTGTACAACGCATTTAGATGATAATAAAAATTCGACTTCAACTAACAGTAGAAGATGACTTTAAGAGTAACCCTCCCCCATCCCACAACTCCCCAATTGTCATTCAGTTTTCATTTTGGCTTCTGAAAGCAAATGCCAATCATTTCTCTCTTCTGAACTTCTGAATCTGAGAGTGGTAGCTTAGCAACAGCCTCTGACCCATAAAATTAAGTAGGGACCAGAAAAAAGGGCCTTTATTTGGAGTGTTAGGCCTGCACTGCTGCAAAAACAGGAGCCTGGGCTCCACTTTTATTCCATCTCCAGGCTGCTGGGTGATCAGCCTTGACTTTGAGAGAGGACACAAAAAAAAAACGGCGCTGGAATATCGTAAGCCCACATTTACCGTTTTTTCTAAAGAACACTGGCCTCCAAGTATATTCTTAAAAAAACCGTTTGGATTTTTTTTTCGCGCTAAGCTGTTAGCAACAGACCCAGCTCGGGCCTTTCACTCTCTCTCTCTTACTACAAATAAGAGTAAAAATCAACCGCCAGTTTGTGCTCTAAATCCATTAGGTCGGTTCACATTTTCCCTCTTATGTCTTTCTGTCTTCTACAATCTCGTATTTTACGTAAGTTTTGAGCTTCCGTTATAAATAAATAAATAAATAAATAAATGAATAAATAGGCAAGCAAACATCACAGATGTATATAAATACTTTAGAGAACTTCCTTTTGATAAACTGCTCGTGTTTTTAAACAGTTGAAAATATAGAAAAGCATTTAAAAAGCTCTGTTTTTAGGTTTTATTGGAACACAAAAAAGTTCCTTTTTTGCGTTATTTTATCTGATGCTTAACGTGATATTAGTTATTTTTTCTTATCTTTTCAGTTCGTTTCTTTTCTGCTGTTCTCATGTTCAAACGAAACTTTAATTAAACACGGAGCTGCGAAGAGTGCGCTTGACTGACTATAATTTTAACATCCAATGAATGAAGAGGGATAAACACGTGGAGAGGGTGTTCTCCACAGTTAAGAAGATCATCGGGATGTTCTTGTGTGAATTCAGAAAGGTTTTTTGTTCGAGCTGACATGATCATGATGGTGAACTTGGCTGGATGTTCTTCCTCCCATCCTCATATTAAAGACCACTCAGAGCAGCCCCTTCTCCTCTAGGCTCCTTTACAGTAATGCAGTGCTTTAAAACGCCACAAGCAGGACTGAAATTTAGGATCATCCGAGGGATCAAACATGCCTTTGTTCCAAATGTTGTTTTTTTTTTTGGTTGCATAAGAAGATTTATTCTGTTACATCATAAGCTGTGATTTTGAGGGAGCTCACTGTGCCTATTTTAAAACTCTGACGGTTTTTTTTGGCGTGGGGGTGAAATAATTCATGAGAATTGGTACATGTTGTCTTTATCAAAGATAAAGACTGCGGTAAATCTATTTTTCTTTGCTTGTAGCGGGTACAGACAACCATGCTTTTGTGTGTGTATGTGTGTGTGTGAGAGAGAGTGAGAAAGAGTGCACGTGTGAGAGAGAATGCGTATGTGGGTGAGAAAAAGAGAGAGAGTGTGTGTGAGTGTTTATGAGACAGAGAGAAAAAGAAAAGAGTGAGTGTATGTGTTTGAGAGTGAATGTGAATGTGGGTGTGAGAGAAGAGTATCAGTGTGCATGTGTGAGTGTGTGTGTGTGTGTGTGTGTGTGTGGAAGAGAGAAAGGGAGAAGGAGAGTGTGTGTGTGTGTGTGTGTGTGTATATAGCTAGTCTTTGAGATCCCTTGCTTGAATAGATAGATAGATGGATAGATAGTTAGAGAGAAAGACAGATAGACAGATAGAGAGAAAGACCAATATATGGCTGGACTGAATGACACAAGCACCACCTCAAGCCCAGTTGTAAAATGACCCCAGTGTAAAATACCAGTTGGGCTATCCAGCAGATAAGTGTGTGTCTGTGTATGTGTATATTTGTGCTGTTCTAGAGCCCGGTGTATTTACCTCCAGCTGATGTTCTTTTGTGCAGGAGCTCTGCAGCCTGGCCTGAGATGCTGAAAGTCCATGATGAAAACACAAAGCAGTCACATGACCACCAAACTTGGGTGAGTATTCCAGCCCCCCGGGCATTATTACATGTCGCAATGTGACCTTGACTTCCGCTGTGCTGTGTAAAACCGTACAGCCAAAACAGAATGAAAAATGAATACGGTAGAACCGGACAGAGAGGGCGGAAACTCGCATCAGTACACTGTAGGCGCTGAAGGCACGACTGAACACCTGTCTGGTAATTAAAGAGGCTCCCGTTAAGAAAACTTGGGGACATTTTTTGTACGTGACGTGAGAGAGCAGTGCACACCCCCCTCCCCCCCCCCCTCCAAAAAAGCTGCATGCTGGATAGCAAACATACATGGGATTACTATGGCAACAGTGTTTGCCCTCGCTCATTGGTGGCAAAGCAAACTGTAAGGCTGGGGAAGGTCATGTGACTTGAGTCAGAGCAAAATCCTTCATGGCGTGGGCTTCTGTTTCTGCTCCCTCCCATAAACAGACGTGCGCTTCTGCACTGCGGGATTCCTTTCCTGTCACACGTTGCTGAAGTTTGTTCAGCTGTGCCGTTTCTTCTCACGTTTTGGTTCTGATTTAGGAGCTGCAGCTTCCTCTCGCCTTCCTGTGTTTTCGGGTTTTAACTCAGAAGTCAGTTTGCACTGGACTGATGCGTCACAATTATTACATAATCGCCTAATAGCAACTATGCACTCTGAATGAAAGGACTTTCCACAGTGGTTGGCTTTCACTGTCTTATGTTAAAGAGGGATTTGGCCCATTTTTCTGATGAAAAACAAAGATGACAATAAGGCCATTCAGAGTGGTTGCTCCCTTTTTTAGAGAGTTAGATTTTCTTTACAGTGTTTGTCATAGGAACCAGGGGTTGTGGTGTTTACAGCACTTTATTTACCATCTCCACCAGTGATCTCCCTCAAGGTTTTGTGTGTACTATTGATAAAACTGCTTAATAATATTGAGAATATAGATAATACTGGTAAAACAGTGGTATTTGTCTGCATAAAGATACAAAACAGCAATGTTGTGACGTGCTGTAACATTTCCAGGCTTGTAGTAAGTCCTATTTTGAGCCATTTAAATTGTTAATGACTATTATTTGTATGTCAGTTAATTGTCAGCTAAAATGTCATGACTGTAACAGGCCGGTTGATACAAACTGATAACAAATACAGTGCCAAAGGTTCGTGTAAGCCTATGTAGAGTACATTTTTATTTTGATTAGTTGGGAACAAGTGTATTGGGAGGAAAAGAAAGGTCACCCTAGATGTAAGTCTCTCTCTCTCTCTCTCTCTCTCTCTCTCTCTTAACTTATTCACTCTTCTTCGCCGAATGATGCCCTGATTAAATTTGTTCGTTTCCTCGCTTTTGGCAGAAAAGTGTTTGTGTAATTTATATTTGAATTCTTTTGTCCAGGCCCTTATCTTTTTACGGTAAGACAGGGGTCCGGGTGGTCCGGGGTGGGGATAAGGTGGGGTCCTGTGGAAAGGCTGTGAGGGTGGTTCAGTCCCTCACCCTCCTAATTTCTCCATCTCTTTCTCTCTCTCTCTCTCTCTCTTTTTTCTTCCCAACTCTTCTCTACCCCACCACCCACCCGCCCCCAGCCCACTCCAGACTTGCTCGCTTCTCTTGCTTCACAATCTCAAGTCAGAGTTCAATGGCACATTTTTTTCTATTTTTCTGCCCCCCCTCCTCACATACACACACAACTCTAGTGGTCTTTTTGCGAGATGGGGACAGGCACCCCGTGTGAACTTTAGCTGCAATTCTCCAGACACACATGCATTGTGAAACACAGATTGAAAAAGAAATGAGCACCTTTTTTCCTCTTCTTCTTCCAGCACATAAGAATCTCTCTCTCTCTCTCTCTCTCTCTCTCTCTCTCTCTCTCTCTCTCTCTCTCTCTCTCTCTCTCCCTCTCTTCCCCTCCCCCTCTGATTTCCTCTTCTGCTCCTCTGGAGAACCAGTGCAGCCATCTGAGCCTGAAGTTTTATTTGGCTGTGTTAATTGTTGATGCGTCTCTAAATGTGTGTGGTTAAAAATATAAATAAAGAATTGATGCGATTGTTGGGTTCTGGACAGGAATGTGGGAATTGGGCATGCTGTGGGAGCTACAGGGTCAGTTTGTTTGACTGAAACTGCTGCAAAATGCAATTTACTGATTCTTAAAACAGTTTGAGCACATTAAAGACCTATGAGCACTTGATAATGTTTTATTTTTATATTATGTTTTAGTTGTGTATTTTAATCATCTGCAGAAATCCTAGCAAAAAAAGCCAGAATTGCTTTTGTGTCCCGCTTTGGGGGCCTGTTGTTAAAGCACAAAGAGCTTAAAGTGTCCTGAATGAAACAATCTGATTGGTTGCTCTGCTGTTTGTATAACGCATGTCCAGGGAGAACACAGTGTCCAGAGTGTTTGATGTGTCATATATGTGTCCCTGTGAATACCATATATATGTGTGTATATGTATTGTTGTCTCTCATCGTATTGTGCATAGCACATTAGAACACATTTAAACACGTTTGCTACTATTGTGCAACTCTAGTGATAAGCGATATTAATAATTTTACAGTATAAAATCAAAGTGTTCCAGTGTATTACAGTATCTGGTATTTGGTGAAGCTCTTATTAATAAAGTAAACTAACATTTTTTAGCAGCTATTTGCCAAGTTTAATATGTTTCTGATATTATTGTGCATTTGTTTTTCAATGTAAGACTAAAGAGACCTTAAATAAATGTAATTTTATCAACATAGAAACTATTTTTATAATCCTACCACATGTAATACTAGTTTCAGTTTAACTGTTGGGCACTGGTTTACTGGTGTAGACCATTGATTTCCCAGCACTATGTGGACCTGTAGCCTTCTGCGTTTTTTATACCTGGACACGTTGAAGTTTTAGTGTTAGGCCGTTTGATGTTGTGCACTTTGACTATCAAAGCACACATTGAGTCGTTTCTGTAGTATTGATTCCAGTCGTATTGATCTGCTTTTGTAATGGAAGGATGTGTTGTGATCTTTTTTATTACGTGGTGTAGCTGACAAGGCCCTTGTAAAATGACCAGACATCCTAATTCTGTCACATTTGTCAGGCCAAGACAGAAATTCCCCTTCCTCATCCTGTTTCTTGAAGAAATAGAGGCGAACATTATCAGTCCAGAGCCATTGATCACCTACAGTATTCTGAGGCATTAGTCACTGAGGAAGTAAGAGTTGAGGCTAGAGGAGCGCAGAACTTCTTTAGAGACACACCAGGCTTCAGCACTGAGCGAAGGCCATCAAGAACAGAATGGCTGCCTGTCAGGACGAAAAAGAACTCTCTCTATCTCTCTCTCTCTCTCTCTCTCTCTCTCTCTCTCTTTCTCTCTCTCTCTCTCTCTCTCTTTCTCTCTCTCTCTCTCTCTCTCTTCCTTTCTTTTTTCTTTCTGGCCAGAGAAACAGTCTGTGACATTGGCCTAGTTCTAGTCCAGCTTTTTGCCCAGAGGAAGAATTGAATTGAGGAATCAGAGGCAGAGGATCAGAGGGGACTCAGTACCCTGTGGCTATCTCCCCCACTTCACATCATCTAACTACTTCTCAGTCTTAGCCTCCCCTTCCCCTGCCTCTGCCTAACACGACCACATCAGTCCACCGAATCGAACGCAGGGGGTATGCAGATCAATCAAAACCAGCGGCTTAGAAGCGAAAACAGTGACTGAGCGTGCAGCATAGCTCAACAAATTCCATATAAAAGAGAAAAAAAACTGTAGATAATGGAATACCACCAGTACAATAACACACATGCCTGGAATACACTAGTCAGATCTTCTCTGCACTCTTAAAATGAAAGGTTACTGAATGGTTCTTGACTTTTAACTTTTCTAGAACCTGTGGAGATGACTTGCACTTTCAATTTTACTTACTAAACTTCACTCAAAATCTTTTTGTCGCTGTTATGACAAATCCTTGTATGTCCAATATACATAGATGCAGAGGATAATAAGAAAATGTTCTACACTTTCATTGTTAAAAATGTAACGCTGAATACTAATTTATAGAATTTTAGGTCATTTTAGAGCATTTCTATTGGTCCATTCCGCATGAAATTTTCAAATGTTGCAACTGGTATTTTCAAATTTCGTGAAAAACAAACTCCAAACAGAGATACAATCCTTGTTCCAGCAGCAGCGTTCTTTAAAGAATTTTTAAAAAAAATCAAAGAACCATCCACTGAACGATTCTTAGATAACTGTGTGCGGTTCTATGACCGTAGTCCTAATGAAACACCATTTTGACATCCATTAATTTGGATGTTTGTAATTATGAATTAGGTATTCAGTAAAAATAATGAATGAATTGACACTGAAAGAAATGTGTTCCCCATGCCATGATGTGCAGCAGTTTCTTCAAGCCAAAGCCGGGTCCACACTACAGGATAATGGGGCTGATTTTTAGGCCGATTTGCCCCTTGCAACAATCATGTCCCGATTTCAGAGAAGGTCTTAAATGATTATCTTCCTGGATAATCCTCCGATCTACTCACAGCCCAATACTGGACAGGCTGGGTTTGAATCATATTAATCGTTTGGTATTTATGACTCAACATCCTGCGGTCTATGGGGAAACGTGTAAAAGACTTACATATATTTGTTTATATATGTATATACACACACATATATATATATATATATATGTGTGTGTGTGTGTGTGTGTGTGTGTGTGTGTGTGTTTGTACATATATGTGTCTATGTAAATGTGTATCCATGAGAGTATATACTATATATGTGTATATACTATATAACAGCAATCTAAACTAACAGCAGTCTGTGATTTTTGAGTTTTGTTTTAAAATCGCGGTTTGTTTGCAATAAATTCTGCAGATCTCAGGAACTGGGAGGCAGAATTGCCACTCCACTGATTTGCGATCATGATCTGTGTAGTTTTGTTCTTGGCAAATGTTGAAGTGTGTTGGACTTCGATGACTGAAGGACAACCAATCAGCCTGCCATTATGTGCTGAGTGTTTGACATTATCAGTACTGGTTATGATTTTTGTGGGCCAAAACTCTTTATTTTGTTCATCTCTCAGTGATCTACACAGCATGGCAGGAGAACAGCTTAGCTTTTAGCATTTCCTAAAATGTCCCTAGAATATGCTTTACTTAAATAGTAGAATATTTGCATATGACAAATTACTCTTACATACTCAAATTACTTCTCAATTCTATTATTATTTTATGTGTCATGGATAGTAATGTGTTGTTATTTCAACCAGTTTGAGGCTTATATTGTGTGTGGCTTATGTGATAATGTGATTTACAACACATGTTTATATATGATATATTAGTTCTTTTGATATTTTTTCCAAAATTTAAGAAAATTAAAAGCTACAAAAAATTCCCAGGCTTTAAGGCATAAACATCTCTGCATGGCTTTCTTTGGAGAGTGATTTAAATGGGCTGCTGGCCTATATGGCCTGATAGGAGATAAATCTTTTGAAATTAATATGCAGAATGAGTGAATGGCAGTGCGGGGGAGTGCCTGCTGCGTGTGGAGCACTAGTGTATGGCACTATTATAGCTTTCGTGTTTTTATTTTTTCCTGTATTTTCACTATATATTTAATATTATATATTTTTAAGTAATTAGAGTATTAACAGAAAAGCTGCTTTTTTCTTTTTGTGGCTGAGAAACATCTCTAGAGGCTGAAGAGGCAGTTGATTTTCTCAGAGAGAGAATGGGTCGAGGCAGGCTGTGTAAGGCCTCTCTGACAGTGCCATGCAAAAGGGCCGCTTCAATAGTGAGGTGTATTTCTGAAGATGTTTGGGGGGCGGAGGGTGGGGGGGGCGGGTAAGGAGCGAGGGTAGAGGAGGAGGAGGAGGGAAGCGTTGTGAAAAGGCAGCAGGCTGCAGAGTGAATGGGGGTGGCGGGGAGGGGGCCGGCTGGGTCCGCGACTCCATTGGTTGAATGCAACGGCTGCAGCAGCTGTGAAAAGAGGTCTCCCCTTTTTCCCACGACCCGGCAAAGAGGCGAAACAGTGGCCCGGGCCGGCCAGGGTCAAGTCACATCACTAATATATACACTGGGCCTGTGTCTGTGGACAATGCATACACACAGCTCATTTATTCAGGCTGCGCAGACAGACAGAGCCGTCCACATGTGTGCACACAGCCACCTTCAGACTGAGACAGAGAGTGAGGGGGGGGGCGGCAAGTGAGGACCTTGACACTAATTTCGATCACATTGGGGCCATTGTCTAGTTCTAGACCAACAGTTGTAGATTCTGCAAATTAACAAGCATTCGGTGAGCGTGGGGGACACAAACACACACACATGGAGAGACACCTGCCATCCAGCCCTGCAATTATTCACATTATTAATATTCTTATAATAAAAACACAGCAGCATCTCATACTGGACTGGCTGATAAGAAACTTATATTGAAAAAAAGAGGATAAATATCTGTGTGTGTGTGGACATGTGTGTATGCATCAAATTGCATGTTTTGTTGTTTTTGTTGATACAGACACACTTTTTCTACAAATGAACAATTTCTATTTTATCATTAACATGTTGGGTATTAATTTAAGAGTTTCTATTAGACCATGCAGGTAAAGAGAAGCTGCTGGTTTAATATGAAATGTTTAAAAATCACAAAAAAAATTGTGTGTGTGTGAAAATTTTTCACACACACACACACATATATAGGTTTTTCATATATATATAAATAAGACAAAATATCTGGGCCATCCAAATACATTTAAAATAAAAACAAATTGAATTACAATTCAATTTTATGTCAGTATGTTAGTAAAACTATTTCTAAATGGAGAGAGCCCTGTATTTATAGTTTTACCACCCAACAAATCTGCGCAATGCACAGAGAAATCAGGAACCACACCTGTAGTCTTATCTCCAACTATGATATTCATGACATTTGAGGAAACAAAATATTCTTGTTACATTTTGAAAATATTCATGTTTATTTGTATTTACTTCAAAGTCTTGTAGTGCTCTCCTTTCAAACGCACACTTACTATTAAGATTTTCATAGAATTTTGCACAGCACTTTATACACAGAGCTTATCTGTACCTTCGACCTAAAACGGCTAGAAATGTTACTGCTTGTGAGTAGATACATAAATTCTCAATTGGACAATTTGACAAAATCCAGCCTTTTTTAAAAAAACAAAAAAACTATCTGGTAGAACAAATACATCTGCTTTGCTGTGAACACGCGTAGCAAAATGCTTAGCTTTGTTAACTTGAAAACTAGAGTGCTTGGCTTGGTTGTGATGTCTCTGCAATGTCAAGGCCTTGGCAGAAACTTGACTGTGATTTTGTGTGTGTGTGTGTGTGTGTGTGTGTGTGTGTGTGTGTGTGTGTGATGGGAGAGAAGGGATTTGGTGAGGCTCTGCAGAATTACGTGTGTCTCTTCTTAGACTGAAGTGCAGCAGAGTTTAGACCGCCTGCTTTGGTTGAAGCGTGAAAGACAGCTACTTTAGACAATGGAGTAGGAGAGGAGATGGCAAGAGCACATAGCAACTCTCCTAGCAACTCCTGGACAGAGTGGAATGTAGATGAGACCTCAACCCTGTCTATAGTGGCATAGGGGCTAATAAATGGAAAGGATAAAACAATGAGTGCTTTCTGCTTTTGCCTTGTGCTGAAGAACACAGAAAGCTTGGAAAACACGTATTTTGCGTGTGTGAAATCAGCCTCTGTTTCTTTATTCAGTTTCAAATCTGTAACAGATTGACATTTTATAGATGTGTTAAATGCACCCAAGTGTCTCTCTGTTATTTTCTTTCTGGTACTTAAGATTATGCAAAGAAGAAAAAAGCTGCTAGTAGTATTAGACGCAGTGGTGTCCGACAGATCGGCGCTTTAATTTCATCAGAGTCTTGTTAAAGTGAGCGCAGCAGAAAAGCTGCTAAAACCATTTTATGACTGTTTTAAACCCACTCGAGTGCCTCTTTGTGTCCTTTGTTTTGCTAATATGTACTCAACTGTAATGGCATGCTTTATTATTTTTATTATTGCTGTGATTATTTTGTGGAGCTCATCTTGCTGAATACACGTTTATGACCCCCCACAACCTGCAGTCCATTAGGGAACACACACCCAGTCTCTTAGCATTCCCTTAACAATAATGGGTGCCATCTTGTTAAAGCCTGTGGCGTACACTCCCCCAGTGTGTCCGCATCGCCCCTACCCACCCACCTCTTCCCGTTTCGCACCCTTTTATGGAGCATTTGTCCCACAGTAAGCCTCATTCTTTTGGTAAACAAGCACAGGCGCAACGGCGGGCTTCCTCTGCGCTTTCTCTCTACTGTTCAAAGGCTCCTGGAGTGCAGCGAGACAAAGGGGAGACTCACTTAATTAGCTGGGCGAGAAGATGCATTGTGGCAATTACCCAGCACAATGAGGGAAAGCGTACGGCCTGTTAATTTGGCGTGGGGCTGGAGAGCAGCTCCTCTGGCCCAGAATAGCCCTTTGTTAGACACAGAGCTCGCGTAATAGATCACATAGACTTCGATTAAGGCCAGCATGCTCCCAGAATCTTGCAACAAGGTGTGAGTGTGTTTTGGATATGTGTAAGCCAAAGCAAATGCTGTGGGTAAACCCATTTTCCTTTTATCCCTTTGCAGAGACTCTCCTCCACATTAGCATCAAGCACAGCCAACACCAGAACTCCAATAGTAGGCAATCGGATTTACACATATGCTCCTTCTTCACAATGTAGTGAAGTTACGCAACATGAGTTTCAAATGTTTTGCACTGGCGTTAACAATGCAGATCTAGCTAAAACATAGCAAGAGAATCTACCCAAGAACCAGTATAGTGTAAACTACAAGCCTACATTTTCACACACTGCAACCATGCCAAGCTATTGAAAGAATATTTTTTAAAAATATACAATTTGCCCATTTTTAATGGCCATTTTTATCAACCGGTCAGTGTAGAGTTGTAGTTTCTTTACTTTAGACCTGAAGCTACATGGCTAGTGTTTCTAACAAACACTACCAGTCAGTACCCCCCGCCCCACTTTAATACACCTCAGTACTCCTCTCAAGCCACTCAAACCAACCCAGCCCTTCATTAAGGTCATGCAGACGAGTCAGTGCGGGTTAGAACTTACTGAGAGCTATAAGGAATAAACAGAATCTCATTGATATAGGCAGCTATTTTAGACAACAAAACGACAGGAGAGGATTGACATTGTATCAGATTTCTCTGTGTTTATGACAGTCATTGCTATAAAACTGATTCTAGATCAGCACTCCCACTCCTGAGGTAGGCCTCCCAGAGCAGACGGCTACACATTAGAGTTTGTTCATTTTGATAGTTCACGGTAAGTTATGCCGTATCCTAAACCACAGGCACGAGCCTACATCAGTTTAATGAATTGCTGGATGTGGTTTGAACAGCTTGAGAGAGGTTTTGAGAATGTATTTCAGCAGTAGATTTTTGGCTTATTGACCATGGTGTGATGATTAGCAACATCAGCCTAGCAGCTCCAGTTCTACACTAAATAAGCCAAACATGGCTGATTGCATCTGGAGTGAGTGTAAAATTGTGTAAATCAGATTTTAAACCAGACGAGTGTGTGATGGCTGAGATTTGCAGTTTATTCAATGCTAATTTGTGAGATTAAAGTTTTTGATACTTGTTAGCAAGGCTACATTAGCTCCAGGACAAAAGTAAAGTAGCAAACTTCAGGCACCAAACATCTGTTGGCTGATGACCTACATTCAGTGAAAGAGGGAAATTTAGTAGATTTGATTTTTACCAAATTGTTGCTTTAAGTGCTCACGGAGTTGCTGCTAATGCTGCTACGTGGGGAACCACGTCCGTCTTTAGCCACCCTCTGAGAAACGATCTCAACGTCCTTCCTGATCTATTTCTGCGGGTTTGAGTGGGAGGACGCTGACATATGGGGGGAGATGGCAGATCGAGGATGCCTCTCTTCCAGTTAGACCCTCAGGCAGTCACTTTCATGAAGTCAGATAACATTCTGGCGACCCCCACCCTTCACCACCTCCTCTCTTTTTCTGGAGAGTTCTTTAACCTTGATGAGTGAGATGATGGGGTTGGAGAGGACGGGAGTGGTGGGCAGCTTGGTAAAGACAGTACCACAGCTCACACTCTCGTAAGATCAATATGATTGCAGTGTGTGTGTGTGTATGTGTGTGGTGTGTGTGTGCTGGGTAGCTGGGCGCTGAGGGAGGTGGGTGTAGGGAAGTCCCACCGGCCCAAAGCAAGACTTCGATACTGCCTGTGTGAGCCTTCCTGCAAAAGTTGGTCTGCCCAGACTAGTGTTCTGTTCTAAAATAAATAAAGTTCAAGTTCAACTGTTTGTCCAAGAAGTAGACCAAATGTAATCAATAAACTGAGACGAGTTTCACATTAAAGCAAAGAGGAAATCGAGTAATAAGCTTGTACCAAACCAGTAAGTTTTGTGCAAAACGCCAGAGAAGAAACAATCACACTGTGTAAAATGTACCTGAAGGTGGCTGTCACTACTATTTTCAGCTGTTTGGCTTAGTTTTGTCCATTTTTATAGATAACATGTCTTTCAGTGTCATAAACCGCAACAGCAAGTCGATTTGAGATTGTGTTTTAGGTCTGAAACAAGTGCGTAGGCGTCCTAAATGCTGCAGTATAAGCATTGTTTTTTTCATTTGCTACTTAAGCCTCAAACTCCAGAGCAGATAACATGTCTTAGGGATTAGAACAAAAATGCATTATTTTGCTGAGTGGTCAGTTTTAGCAGTTGGGGTTATAAGATACATGCTAATATTTCTGACCTAGTTGAAAGTGTGGCTTATTGATACATTGAATTGGCTTTTTTTAGTCCATGTATCATATTTGAGCAGCCGTGGTGCAAATTCTGTTTCTATTTATTCAGGTTTTTCATATAGTGTGAAAACACCTGCTGCACTTTACATTAAAGATGCACTGATGTGAAATTTTTGTGTGATGCAAATGTGCAATATTTTTTATCTACATATTATAATCCGTTGATATATAATAAGATTGTGGTATCTTTGTGCTCCTCTACAGTGAACATTTCACAATGAATGGAACAATAGAAGTGATACAAATGCAAGGTTTTGTTCCAGCAGTGCTGAAATACATGTTTATTCTACTACAGAAAGCACTTTTTCATGATCACACGAGAGTAGAAGATTCCGAGACACATGAAGGAAAAGTCAGGGGCGGTTAGGCTTGTAAGGACATTTGAGAACTTCTTAGTCCTTTCTTTTTTTAAACATCCTTTCAGTATCTTTTCAGATTTTTGTCTATCCCTCTCACGTCCATGTAGACCTGCATTCTTTCTCATCCTTTCATCATCACCTCCCTGCTCTAATCCCATGTTAAAACCCCTCAAGTATGTTGCTCTCTGTCCTGTCTCTCCCTCTTTTCCTGTCTGTCTCTGTCTCTGTTTTGCTTTCACTCTTTATCTCTATCTCTCTCTTTCTCTCTCTACACCGCACTCATTCCTCTTCCGCTGTATCTCTCTTCACTTGTTCCTGTGTGGGGGTTTCTCCTCCGCTCCTTTACCGCTCCTTCGCTCCTGCCTGACTTTAGGTAATTGAGTTGGTGAGAAGTTAACCACCCCCCTCATTGGCAGGGAAGCCTGCAACCCCTCCCATCACAGGAGGGTCACATTGTTCCGCCGACTTCTCCCGTCGGTGTAATCCCCTCCGCCGGGACAATGGAGCTGCCCACCGGCCACTGAGATACATTAGCCCCCCGACCAGCGAGCTCCCGGACCATCCAGCTCCAGCTAACAGCTATCAGCGGTCCCCACTTCAAAGCGCAGGGCCCCAGCCTGCGTGGCTCGTTTACTTATTCATGCAGGCCTGGGAGTGGGTCTGTGGAGATGAAATGCGGTGGCGAGGAGACAGGCACTGATGTGGAGAGTGGAACAGCTCCCTGGTGGGCTCTGCCGTGGGAGTTAGGAGAGCGGGAGCCGCACTGGCACTCCTGTGATCTCCACCGCCGCGCTGAAGCCGCCGCTGCCGTCTACATCAAACATCTTGTCCCAATAATGTGGCCCGTTAGCGGCAATAGCCACAGCTGGGCTACACCGCCGCGCGCTGCTCTTAGGGGTTTACCACAAATTGTAAGATTACAGCTGATAGAGCAGCGATTACAGCCAATAGAGAACCTGCAGGTGTGCTCACAGTACAATATGTAGATTTGACCCTTAGACAAATACTGTCCCACAGTACAGTCACCCTTTATGTTTAGTCCCAGTATGGGGTAGGGTTGTCCTTTAGATTTAATACTAGTACTATATGGTGAGATGAATTTACTTAAAATAATAATAATTATAAGAAGAAGATAACCCTTTGTTAGCATGACTGATAATAATAGTAATCATCTTCATCATTATCTGTTTTATTATTATTATTATTATTATTATTATTATTATTTGTAGTAGTAGTACAAGTACAAATAGTAGTACAAATCCTCTTGTTGAAATTGGCTGAAGAAGTGTTGATACACTTCCTTATGGGTTTTTGGAGAAATCAGGGGGGCGTGGCCACTTATGCTTCGCCTTTGCTGCCTTGCCGTCAGTCAGAGGCAGGAGAGGAGGCCAGGTTGCCATGGGAACAAATACTGAGTGTTAACCAGAAGGGAAACAAACAAAGTGGTCCTCGTAAAAAGCAGGTTGGGCACGATACAGATAACCCGCCTACTGGAGCAGCATGTGTGTGTGAAAAAGTGTGAGTGTGTGTACTTACATATCTGTATGTCTCTGTACTCTATTCAGGGCAGGCATTACACAAGCCTGTGTATTCATCTGAGTGTGTATTGTACACAGTGTACATCAGGCACGATTTGATCAGAACTGCTGTTAAATCACACAGAAACAAACAGTAACCGCATCATGAAGCCCCCACTGTTGCTTTGATAGTTCACTTTCCAAGGATAATCGGTTAATTTTTGTTCAGTGGTTGAAGGCGTTGTCATGATCTCTTATAAATATAAGCACCCACAGAACCAGCCAGGGCATGTTTAATGCACTCCTAGTGAAACGCCGTTATCTGCACGCAGCGCTCTCTGCGCCCTTTCAGAAACCTTTTGGTCATGAGTGAAAGCTCACGCTTTTAATATATTCCATCATTGTCTAATGGTGTATGTGCCCAGAGGCTGCAGGGATGCTTGCCAATGCTGAGCGATAATTATTAGAACTGCTGTACTGCATAGTTCCTCTGTTCGGTGCACTGCTAATGCTGGACACCCATGTTAACGTTAGTGTCCTTGTAAACCCCCCAGTCAGTCCATTCCCCTCCTTCCCCGCCCCTCTATTCTCCTCCCAAACTCCATACCGAGACTCAGGCAGAAGGGATGGGGGGAAGTACATCTCGCGGTAGTTGGACGTCAGAGCTTCGCCTGATTTTGACCACAAGGCAACTGCAGCAGCTCTCTCTCTTTCACTCCCCCGCTCTTGTTTTCCCCCTCTCTCTCTCTCTCTCTCTCTCTCTCTCTCTCTCCCCTGCTTGCGTGCTTTCTGTATTTTCTCCCCCTTTGGCATGCAGTCTCATTGTATTGTGCCTCGTGCTTTATAACTATGGCGGGGCATGAAATACACCTAAACAGGCCTCTGGAACGCAAGCGCTGCCTCCAGACGCCATTCCCAAAATCAACGCCTTCATTTTGGGGTCCCCTTCTTTTACTTCTCCACATGTCCCCCCCCTTCCCTCTGTTCACATCTCTTTAGTTCCTTGCTGGACTGCTTCAATAACATTTATATCGCAATTGCTTTCTCTCTTTTTTTTTCTCCCCCCTCTTCTTTCCCAAGTCCAATGCCATGGGGCAAACCTTCTCACCCCTCTTAAGCCTCCCTCCACACTGCCCCAGCACACCCCTCCCTCTGAACTTTGAGATAGACAAACGCTCTGTTCTCTCTTTCTTTGCCTTTCACCTCTCCATCCATCCTGCCGCTCGGCCACAATGCCGGTGCTTTCTCCCGCGGCCTGCCGAGCACAGCCCCCTGAACTAACAGCATCGCCGAAGCTGTCTCAATGCCACCGGGCCCCATTGTGTGCAGCCAGAGGGGAGTTAACACCCATGTCTGAGCCCAATGAATAGTATTATTGTGTCTGAGACACACAGCTCGCCCCCAGTTCCACCCCACTCCCCCAGTTGACCGCCCTTCTATCCCAGCTACCGCCCCCCCCACACCCAGTCCCCTTTTCCCACTTCTTATCACTTGTCCAGCTCACTGTGTCAACTCTGTCTTAACAAACTACTCCTACTACTTCATCTCTTCATTTTATCTACGATTCATAAACAGTCCTTTTTTTTTACATCAATAAATATCAATAAAGATTTGAAAGACATACAGCGAAGGAGAAGGGGGTAGTGTTGGACTAGTTTGCATGAAGGTTTTTTTTTTCCAGTTTGTGGACACAATAGAGCCGAGAGTCCATAAAGGAATATCCTTCTCACTAATTTGCATGATAGCAGAGCTTTGAAATCATTTGAATAATTTTGGACACTCGGAAGGCTTGCTGGTGTACTGATAGTTTAGTGGTTTAGTAGTTATCTGCTGTATTTGTCTGCCCAATATAAAGTTTTGATGCACATATTCAGTATTAGAGCTTTTAAAACTAATACTAATCTTATTAAAGGGGTAAGTGTTCAATCAAAAATGTCAGAGATCAGATTAATCGTTTCTTAATCGTAGTCTGTACAAATTGTAACAGTGCAATCTCTGAAATCTTACACAACAATATAATTAAATTTATATATAGGACCATCCCCTGGTCATTGTATGTTTGTCTGTATTGTTAATATGTATGATGCAACAAATATAAATATTCAGTAAATACTCACAGAATATTAGTATATTTTTATATATGCTGAATATTCACTAAAAAGTGTGAACCCATGCTGTTCAGTGGCATACTACAATTTTATCGATTTCAGTTTGAACTTACAATATCACACAGTTGTCAGCAATCCAGAGATTCAAGTTTCTGAACTTGCGAGACTCTAGCAATTCCCTCTGTCCCAGTAATCGGTCCTAACTCCAGTCCAGATAAGTTTCTGACTTCTACAGATTGTTAGCTTGCTTGTTCTCAGTTGCATTTATTTTGGAGACCTCAAGAGAGTTTACAGGCTAGTCCTCTGTCCAGAAATATTATTCAACATATGCTGGTGATAGAGCTGTCTTAAAGGTTTTAAATGACTTAAAAACATTTCACTGATTAGAGTTCACCAAAAAGTTGTCTCTTCTGTTGTCTTAGGTGGAAGCAACAGTCAGAGTCCAGAACTAGGCCTCAGCACTCATACAAAAGAAGTGCCACAAAGGCCTCTTTAAGCAATGCCAAGTAATAACTTACTGCTTTTGTAATGAAATGTGAGCATTTTCAAAGTACAGATAATCTTGTACTTGTTCATAATGTAAAGGTCTATTCAGGGTTTTTTGTTAAGGTTCTTCACAATCTAAAATCTCTGAAGAACCACCTGTTGAAAGGATTTTAGGGAACCAAAAATGGCTCTTCTATGGTAAAGCACAAAGAACCCTTTCTGGCACTTTTATTTTCAAAAATGTGGTTTTAAAAATGTCTGGGGGTTCATTTCATTAGAGGGCTGTTGTGCCGAAGCCAGTTATTGATGCATGAAATAGAATCCTCAGAAAATATCAGAAACAAAACGTTAAACCTGAAGATGGGTGCATTGTAACAGCCCCAGCGTCGGCAGAGGAAAAATTTAAACCAGCGCATCTTTACTAAAAAGTGACTTCTTAGCGTGAATGGAAAAACATCAGGGTAATGGCTCAGCTGTAAGTACACTTGGCAGGTGCTTTCTTTCAGCCTGACATGCTTAACTCGAAAAAAATCTCTGGCTTCAGCCTTTTTTAAATCTGGGGTTTAGGAAGTTCACCTCTCAGAGTGTGAGCGGATGCCAAAACATTCACCTTGCACATCTCTCTGATCAAAGTTACGGACTGACACTCGGAATGGGCCAGATGGTGAAAGTTAAGCTGAACTTGTTTGTTTTTTTTGTTTTTTGCCTCCCCACCCCCCCTCAAACCATCCTTGTTGTTATTTGTTGGCAGGCGGCGCGGAGGACGAGGGAACGATGATGATAACGGATGGAGTAGGAGTTGGAGGATGGAGAAAGGAATGAACTCAGGAGCAGGTGAACACAGCTGTGGACCGCCATGGGCTCTCTCTCGTCTTTTTTCCCCTTGGCTTCTCTGTCTCGGAGGTTCCAAGGAGACGGCAGGGGCCAGCCAGCTAGCGCTGGAGTGGGCAGGCAGAGGCGGGCTGCTGCGCCCGCCGGCTAGCGGCTCGGCGGCACCGAGGAGGGAAGGAAATCGATGCGGAGGAAAGAGGCTGCCAGGGGTCGCCCAATGCAGCCTCCGGCCGCAGCGCCGTGGGATTCCAAAACGCTCGCCTATCCCTCGCCCTACCCACTCCCAGTCAACTCACATCAGCCTGAGAGAGAGAGAGAGGGCCAGAAGCACCGATGATGTTCCATGTGAAAGAGCAAGATAGTGTGTGAGTGTGTGTGTGTGTGTATGTGCGTGTGTGGTTCTGCCGGAGGGACTTTCCAGCCCCAGCACCACTTGATAAAACTTTGTCTGTGAGGAGAACAAGTAGAAAAAGAGTGTCAAAGGTCCTTTTTTTTGCTCCCCCACCCTCCTCGATGCCTTTTTACCATGAGTGTACATTCCCTGTGACTGTTTGAATGAGCGCTTGATGGAGGATCCCTCTCACTGTGAATTGAGGAGGCCTTCTTTTTCTTTTCTTTTTTTTTTTTACACAGGTCCTCCTCCAAGCATGTACAAAGTGCTCTACATCAGACGAGCTGGCAAGGGAGGACAACTTGAACTTTTTTTCCTCTTTATTGGAGGACATTCTTTTTCACCTTTTCAGTTGCAGATTAAATTAGATGATTTTTTAAATACTTAATATGCTTTGAGTGCTCCTGAAAAAAGGCTTTGATTTTGATCTGCTTCAAAAGGCTGGGCATTGCCCTCATCTGCATACTTCAAAAAACGCAGCTCTCTGGACCTCTGCACTGCTAGTTTTTGATATGGTCACATTTAGAGGGAGGACAAAGTGGACCGAGCCCCAAACAAGCCGCACAACTTTCTGTACAAGCTAATTTTAGCCTTTTTGCATTGTTCCTTTTGGCATAAGGAATGCCCCATTTCTTCCGTTTCAGGGAGAACTTAGTGGAATGAACTGAGGTGCAAGTGTCATCATTAAGGAATGAAGCTTACCAGGAGATGTGGGCACAATTTTCTCAAGCAACCGGACTCAAAAAGGTGAGAACAGATTTCGTATCTTAAAGGCTTTACTTTCCTTCCTTTAGATGTAGCTTCGTGGATAATATTTGCATAACAAGGCACCGCCTATTATCCATTCATTTTTATTTTAGCTGTGGAATAACAATGTGAGCCAGATACGTCAGACGAGTACACATGTGCTGTATTTGAATGCTGTTCACACTTACCTTCACATTCCAACCTACATCTTTCCTTATTTCCCATGTTGTCTAATCAAATTGAACTCAGCTAGACAAACAAAAAAACAAACGACGAGCACTGGCCAATTTGTCTGGAAAGAAATCAGAATCAGAATGAGCCATAATAAATAACTGCTGCGCCCCCATGTACACGTGGCTTTCGTATCTTCGTCTTGACTGCTTTTGTCATTTTGGGCAGTTTTATGGGCATCGGCTGCCCAGGCACTGGCAGAAAAACTGCTTTGCTCGTGTGCTGTATGTGTTCTTAGCTAAAGCGCCGTAGACATATTTGCATATCTGATTGCTCTTTAAAAAGAAAAACCTCGACATGTCAGCGTAGATCTGCTCTTGGAGAGAAATCTGGGTCTCCTGGGCTTTGCGGCTCATCAGAAAGCCTCAGCAAAACATTAAACGCGGCTCCTCCTCCTTTGTTTAACATCTAATTTGCAGCCTAGCCATTGTGCCGTTAGCGTATGGGGTGCCCACCGTACAGTAAATCTGGCGCCAGACCGCAAGCCTAGCGTTCACACACACACACACATGCCACGCTGCCTGCGCTGGGCAGCGCCGCCGACAAAATGGCCGCCACTGTCAGCCAGCTGTCTCCTCACCCAAGATGGCGCCACCTTGAACGCCAACCATCTGCTTAATCGTCGCCTGCATGCAAATCGCTTATAATTGCATTTGCATAGGGTTCATTCCCCAACCCTTACTGTAGGGCCGACCCCCCCACTAAAGGAGGTAATTCGCTGCGGCCCCCTGCCTCTCCAGCGCGTACCTGTCACTCAGGTCTTTTTGGGCCGTTTTACAAACGGTTCCTCTTTATGTTAAGCTTGCTTAACGTGAAAGAAATGTGTCTTTTTCCAGTCACAAAGAGTCTAATGGCTGTGCCATCTGTGACATCTGCGGCCAACTAGTTGAGCTAGTCTGGGCTACGCAAATCCCTCAGTCGCAGGGTCCAACTCCAGACAGCCCCACATAATGACCTCATTAGCATGCACAGCACTCACCGCCATGGGCCTGGGTGTGCTGCTGCGCCGTGAGACCTAGCAGCGCGCGCCCTTCACACTAACACTCACCAGTCAACATTGTGTTCTTCCGCACAATGCAGCACTTTGCACTTGTGTCACCGGGCTCCAGGATCAAGGCTCCACAAGTGACTGCTCTTTGTATTCGGGCTCATTTAATTATGTGGGTCGGACATTAATGGTTTATTCTGTTGAATTAGACCTGTTATGGTTATAGAAAACATTTCTACAAGGTACATGAATGGAGTTTTTTTGTAAAGTTATAAAAATATGCCAATAGTAAGATGCCATTTTAAAGAAGTTGAGTAGTTGCTGGTTCCTGGCCATAATAAAGCATTCGCTGCTTATTGAAAAGGCATTCAAACGACCACAGATTGTTCTCTGAGGACTGCTGTAGAGAAAAGGCTGTATTTATAGGCTATATTTCCTCAGGTTAAAGCAGCTTTGCTCTTTTCAGTGAGTATATATGCATGCAAGCACCACCACTGCATTACATTTGAATTTGAAGGCCCGTTCCTTAAAATGTGGATAAGATGTCATAGTTTGAGTACTTTTTTATTTATCATAGGATAATATTGCTTCCTAAAATATCTGTTTATGTTAAAGAGATTATCCTTCCTTTGATGTGTTGTTCATCATTTAAGTGTGACTCATGCATCAAACGTTTGGCAAATTCGTTGGTAATGCTATTTTCTGCTTTTGAGCGAGCCTGGAGATTTTTAAGGCTGTGTTGTGATGCTAGAACTGCTTATCCTTTAACTAATAATCAAAAGAGATTTTTTTAAAAAGGTTTACAGATGTATGCGTATATGCCAATACTCCCACTTTACTTTTAACACATTTAAAGTTATTTTTAACTGCTGTTACTTGCAGGAAAGTTGTCTTCGCCTGAATCTGTGGGAAATTGTCTCGTCAAAGCTGTTAATAAAGGTCACCTCACGTGGCTCTTTTTCGTAAATGTCTCAATCGAGTAAAACTGGGTTTTACTGTGCGAACTGCAATCCAGATTTTGTTGTGACCCTGCTTGAATAATGCATATTTTGCGAGGTGATTGTCAGTCAGGAGTGACATTCAGAAATTTCATTCTGGCACTTTGCCATGTCTTTACTGTACAGCGTCCATTACTGGCTGACAAACAATCACTCTCTGTCACTTGTTCTACTGTTGCCCTGAGCTGTGAGGCGGTGGGGGTTTAAATTAGGGCCTGGCGGGGGGGGGTATTTTTTGGGGTTTGGGGCGTGTGGGGGGTGTTGGAGGGGGGCTGGCGTCTCCATCTATCTGGACTTGACCATCTATGAAGCCCAAAGCTCATGTAGAATGGTACATCTGGGTCTGCTCTGGGCCCTCATTAGCATATTTACAACAGCTGGGAAGCCCATATGCTTTAGCCAAGGCCAGACAACATTATATATAGCCTCATACGCCAGCCACCACACCCCATGGCTTCTTTCCATGCACATACACACGCGCACACACACACACACACACACACACACACACACACACACACACACACACACACACACATTTGTACACAGTTCTTGCACATTTGACACAAATCACTTGTCATTCTCTTTTTTACTTGAAAATACCCCCCCCCCCCCATGTAAAAAAGAAAAACAGAGCCTTTATGCTAATCACGCTTGCAGCCATGTGTCCAAGTACACTAGCGCAATTATGCATAATTCAACACAAAGCCAAGCAGGAGGCTGACTACTGTAAATCCTGTTAGCAGTCCTTAGAGGGAGGGAGGAGGCTTGGGCAGGGGGGCACTTGAATGTGACTCCACTGGATGCCTGAAACGAAAGGCGTCCACACCTTTAGCAAGATTCAGATGGACCCTCACCACTATGGGTCCGAAGGGACACAAGCAGCCTTGCAGGAACATTTCCCTTGAGTAGTTGGGGGTGGGTGAGTTAACTTCATTGAAGAATGAATGAGAATGCTGTTTAAGTGCACAGTGTACTGAAAGATCTAGGCGATATATTGTTGTATCGGTATCGCAACTTTCACTCAGTATTAACTGCATTGCAATGAACATGATGCGTTGGTACTTCAAAATATTCTGAGATAACAATTGAAATAGTGAAACAAGGAAGAAGTTTCTTTTTTGGAAATCTAGGTTTGGTCTAGACGATGTTTACAATACAGCATATGTTATAACCCCATTCTTTTAGTGTGGAGAACCAGTAACCCAGGAGGCACGGGTTCATTAAAGTCAGCGTGGAAATCCTAACCAGTTTATATTCCTGTGTTTTCAATGACAGTATTGGAGGTCTTCGTACAGTCGGAGTGTTTTCGCAGTAGGTGGGGTTGGTAGGAAGGGAATGTGAATATTATTTGTTAATATTATTTTTCCAAACTTACTGAAGAGATTTTTAGAGACAGGGGGTCATTTTTATTGAACAAGCATTTTGTCTTTAAATGGTATGTTGCAAAGTTATTAAAACATCCTCAGAAACACTAACATCATGTAATATGTGAAAAATAGTGTGATATGTAGAATTTTATCAATAGTGTGCAGCCCTGAATCTGCACTTTTACTTCTCACTTAGTTCTGTTGGCCAACTTTGAGTTCATTTTAAGCCATGCTGCGCTGCAGTAGCAGCAGGATTTCAGACAGCGCAGAAGCCTTTGGTGCACATTTGCAGTGTTTCAGCGCGAGGGGTTCCTTAGCTTTGAATGGCTGCTGCTTTTATATGCTTTGATATTGATTGAATATAGTCCCCCCGCAGACGTAATAGTTGCTGAAAGCATTTATAGCCTTTGCTCAATTCAGCTAGTTCTGTGCTGCATTTGCCTTTTCCATTTTTGGTGCACTTGATATGACTTGATATGTTCTAGGTGCCCAGTACAGACCTGCATGATTACAGTGTGTCTGACGTTTTAAAAAGAGATTATTGACAGGTTTGCCAAAAGGTATTTGACATGAAAAAGTGAGTGTTTGTTCGCTCAGCCATTACGTTACTATTACTACAAGCGGCTTTATATAATAATTGTATACAGTGTGAGTTGGAACGTAGAAGTGACGTTGGTAACAGCAGATAATTGCTTAAAGAGGTTTAGTTAGATTTGACTGATGTGTGATTTATTCCTGGTTTTCCAGAAGAGCAGAACATTTGTTCGACTGCGTTCAGTTACTTTATTTGTAGCCCTACAAAAACAAAAGGTTTCTCTATAACGCTAATCTGGTTGGATTACATGTTTATGCATTGGCACCAGCAGATGAAAGGTATTAAATATCAGCATCAATATTCCCATATCAGCGCATCCTTAATATAAAGTATTTTCCTTTATCCCTTCCATTTTTTATGTGAAGGCTGTCCTGCTCAAAATAGGCCTCATATAACAGCTACTACTGTAAGAAATTAACAGGACGAGCAGCTTAAGATGAGTCATTTGGTCCGTGCTGCAGATGGACTGTTTTTGTATTCCTCAGTTGTTTTAGGCTTGCTTTCAGAACCAGCGTTGTCTGAATGTCATTCTTCACTATGAAGGAGCTCCAGTAAGATGTCAGGAGAAAGGGAGGGAGGACAAGAAACAAAAAAACCAAAACAGCCGGCTGCTGCGGGCCCCTTTAAAATTCACCCGTGTTGACTGTGGCTGATTACAGTCAGAGGGAAAACAGCCAGACATTTATCCAAGTCACTGATTATGTCATTTTAAAACCCCCAAAATACAGGCCCTGCTCGGGAGTGTGTGAGGCGGGGAATTATGAAGCGGCGAGTGGAGTGTGTGAAGGAGAGAGGGGGAAATGGGAACGGAGGGCTGTTTGTATGATTAAACTGTCGGCTTGGTGGCACAGGCCACGCTGAAGAGCCGGGCCCGAGATTTGGCCGTAATGAAAACAGCCCGAACCCCTCACCCCCCCACTGCCGCTCTTCTCACAACACACTGCCTCAGCCTAACCCGGGTCTGTCCATTTACAGAGAGGAGAGGGGAGTCTGGGAGCGAGAGCAACAGCCACACACACACACACACACACACACACATACACACAGCTAGACACCGAGCGCATGTTGTTTGCCAGTGACTGATTTTGTTGGTGCCCTGGCCTGGGATAGGTGCAGAGAGGGGGGAGAGGTGGGGGATGAATGTTGTATTTCACTTCTTCTCTGAAGTTCCCCAGTCCTTCTGTTTATACAAGGCAAGGATGGACAATGTGCCAGATAATAGAATGTTATAATTTAGCTGTTATATTAGCAAACAATGTATTTAGTTGTATATGTAGAACAGGAGTTATTGTCTATATTCACACATAAACAATTTTAAATAAAGGAGGAGGAAAAGTCAAACAACTGGTTAAAAATATAAATGAATAAAATAAGCCATAATGAGTTGATAGTTGTGTTTACTGTGGCGGTAGTTGGTCTAAATACACTAAAGTGTTTATGATATATGCTGTTGTTCAGTATTGTAGAAGAACTAGCATTGGTATACAATAGGAGTGACAATAACATCATATCAAGTCAAGTAGATTTTATTGTCATTTCTACCATATACACTGTACATAGTAAAAATGACCATATTGTCCTCCAGTATGGTCCTCCAGGACCGTATTGTCCACCCATTAACAATTTCTGCATTACTTAAGGGGGCGTTCAGTGTTGGAAGGGCCGCCTCAGACAATAAACTTTAAGGTTTTCGGAATAAAAACATTGATATTAAGATTCTGTGGATTAATTGGCATCGGCAGAACATCCTTTAGGTAAAGCACCAGGAATGTAGTTTTATATTTTATATCTAGGGCTTGGAAGCAGAGGGACGTTGGTGATATTTTGGGCAAAAGTGATGCAAATGAAAGCTTTCGGCGAGGTCTATCTAAAGCCAACCTTTTTTTCATTTATATATGAAAGCACTTTTGATGGTACGGATGAATGTTAATAAATACAGACAAGCCAAAATGTGGCGGAAATTTGTTTTTGCTTTCCTATCAAATCTGTCAAATGTCACTTAAAAACCTCTGGTTCTAAACACATTAAGGAATATTGTGCAGTTCTTAACAGCAATCAAAACACATTTTAAATGCAAAGTGAACCTAGTTCATTAGGTTTATTTAGAAGATGCTTGTTTTATATATGTTATTTTAAATGTATATTAACTGGGTTTCTACTGTTTTTCTTTTTTCAAAAATTTGGGCCATTTGACAGTTGACTATTAATTTTCAGGCGTGAAAAATTCTGAAGGCTGTTATAATTGCTGATCAGAATGTCTACCTCCTGAAAACCAGTAGCAGTACTGGGGACAAAATCTTCATATTGGTCAGACACATAATGAGTTGCATAAACATCAGCCCTGCCCGCGGTGGTGACCCTTCTGTTCGGCGAGCGTGGGAATGGACGAAAGTGTGAAATATTCGCTCAGGCGCTGGCTAGACGATCCAGCTGCTCCGAAGCCCCCATTCAGTAGCAGGTGAGGAAGGACCCTGGGGGTCAAGGTCAAAGAGGGCTGCTGTCTGCTCCGACACTTAAGTTGTCTGGTTTCGCCCTGTAATGCGTTCGGCCGTCAGATAAGTGGGGAGCTTATTTGCGAGGCGCAGGATGTAATTATTTCAGCAGCCTTCTATTTTTTCATCACTGTTCTGAGACAAATCGCTCCTCGTCCTCGACAGCATTATTAGCGCATCCATATCAACGGCTACAGTTCATGTTCGAGATTATGTAACTTTAGCTGGAAGATTCCAACTCATAGGGGGTGTAACTAGTGCACAGCATCCTGGGAGCAGTTGTTTGGCATGTCTGGTTCAGTGCAGAGTTATAAGGACCAAAATAATTTCCTTTTTTTTTGGATTATGTGAATCATTTGATGATTCATCAAAGCCAAAGAGTCTGGAACACACTAGGAGGCTCACAAGCCATCGGGATTGGACAGAATCTTATTTGCATATTGCAGCGTTCTCATGTCCTGTCTGTTTTTCATGGTCATTGTCATGGTCATTATTGCTAATTGCTAATTCATCTCCCTATGTCTTCCTTTTATACGTGTCAGCATTGACCGACTGTAAGCTATTGATATTGAGCACAGTCCCCATTTCAGTGCACCCCTAGTTTTCATGGTCATGTTCATGCTGCAGCTTTCTGCATTTTTCTACATGCAAAAAAGTATTGTGATAGCGATTCATAAATAGAATATATCGTGCAGCCCCACTTGAGTGTGTGTTTTACATTCGCATGGTCTCTGCCCGGCATTTATTCCAGCTACCCTCCCCTGCCATGTAAACAATGATATCCCTTTAAGAGGAGGTCTTTTCTCCCTCACGACACTTTCTCAAAGACAGCCAAGTTCGTGAATAGCGGACGAAGACACCGGCCCACCCCTCTGGAAGATTCCATTATTCATCTCAACATATGCTTCATTAGTTTGTCTGAAAGAGAGGAGCCCCCCTCCAAACGTCCCCAACCATCGCAGCGTCTCAATGGAACGGTCCCATGTCTTTCGCTGAGAGACCCCCGTTCCTGCGCGGTTCCCCCTAATCGTCTCAGCTCCTCCTGCTGAAATCAAGCTTAGTAACAGCACTTTTGTGAGCAGCTCTCTCTCCCTTTTCCCCCTGCCTCGACTCATTCTCTCACCCAGCACACACACACACACCCACCCACTGCTTAAATCCCTATCAGCATGCCAACAAAATGTCCGCCCAGCTGGGGTTGACACTTGCCCGCCTCTGGGGTTTTGCCTCCTCTCTGCCTGACCCCCTCAATCCTTCCACACACACCCCCCACCCCTTCTATTCTCTCGCTCTCTCTCTTTCTGTGTGTGTCTCACTCATCCCACTGCCTACGTATGGAATATCAGCATCCAGCTCAGGTTCCTGCTGTTTATTCTAGACCCACAATAACAGTCAGCATTCAGTAGTGACCATATTTGCAATGTGTTACGGTCAGACATATGATTCTTTTACAGCTTTGTTCTGTAATAAACATCATGACAATAACGATTACAATAATGATATTAACAGTAAGTGGATGCTCTGGAAAAGAAAAAAAAACAACAACTCTAGGCCTAAATGTTCTGAGAAGGTCTGATCTGAGAAATTGTGATTAGATATTTTTCTCAGATCGTTCAGCCCTACTTTCTGAGTCGGCGTGTGTTATTTACGCATGCACACCTTTATTATCTGAAAGCCTTCTTCTACTGTCTCCAACCACAGCGTGTATTATTACTGCAATGTTTGACTGTGGACACAGTGGTTAAATACGACTGATTTGTAAGGGCTTCTGCTTCATCTCACAACAAAGTAACACTTCCCTTTTTCTCTAATCACATATTAGCCCTGAGAGCATTTCATTAATTTATTTATTTTATTCATTTTATTTTCCTTTTGTCTTCTGTGGCAGATTTTCGATGTCAGTCAGCCTCACTCATTTCGCATGCAGATATATTCAGATGAGTGCATGCAGGCGGACCACCGGCTTTTCTGGATATCCTCTGCTCGTACATTCACATGGGAAGGGGCTTTTCAGAGATATATTTTCTTAGGTTCATATACATTCTAAATTCTAGCGTTTTGTTGAACTTCAGATCACGTTGGAATGGGTCGTATTTCTATGTGTGCAGTGTATGAGGTGTGTGAAGGCATCGGTGGCCTTGATGTGTGTTTTGCGTTTTTATCAGGCACGATGAAGGCTACAATGGGGTTGTAGCCAGGGTCCTTCCACCGTGTATGTGTGTGTGTGTGTGTGTGTGTGAGAGAGAGAGAGAGACGAAGAGCAGAGAGCTGTGAGGGTTCTGCTTCGGTCTGCAGCTGCTTCCTTTGAGCCGAGAACACAGTCTTGTGTTTCTGGAATAAAGCCTAAGATACGGCCTGTTTACACACACACACACACACACACACACACACACACACACACACACACACACACACATCTTAAGACATGCAAGCCATGTTTTGCAATGCTCTCAGTCTCTATTGTCATGACTCCATGTTCATTGTTACGCTTTTCATTGTCATTCAACTTGACCCAGGGCCTCACTAGAGCAGGCAGTCTCAACTCACGCCAGACTGGAAGCTGCAAAAAGTTTGAATACCTACAGCCGTACTGCACATTTCTGTTGATTTTCTAAATGGAGATACGTACACACCCTCAACAGAATGGGTTGAATGCAGAGGAAGAATTTCACACTGTGCTGCAGTGCGTTGATGCGTGACTATATGGGGCCACTTTACTTTACACTACTTTACAACTGCACATTTATTTGAAGTCCTTTTTACATGCTGAATTTAACGTATTGGGATGAAATACACAAACGTTATAGTAAAGAAAATATACTTTATAAATATATATTATTTTAATATTATATTTAATTTTAGTGTTAAACTCAAATTGGCAAAAAAATATGGAACAAACAAACAAATATGGCATGTATGTATCTTTCTTTCCCTCCTTCCCTCCTTCTCTCCTTCTTTCCTTCCTTCCTTACTTCTCTAATGCTTTCAACTGTCGTTGTCTCTTCTTCTTCACTGTAATGTGGGTGTGGGGTGACGTGTTTTTGACGCTGGTAAAGTGAACAACAAAGATCTGAACAAGCTCTGCTAGTGAGGGAGGAGGTTCTCGATCCGCCTGTCATTAAACTGCATGTGCTGCAATATCACTGGGATTCCTGAAATCACTGTATTTTATCAGAGCGTCTTACTGAGCAGTGTGTCATTTATGCTCTCCAGAAGACCGCCGTTTGTTTGGTTACATAGTTCATGCCTGTTGGTTGGTTATAAGTTCTAGTAGACTTTTGTCATGAAGGAGGGATTGAAGCAAAATTGCTTTTATTTAAAAAAAAAAACTGCAAGATCGCAAGAGGGCACAGTTAACCTGGTGCACAAAGTGACCAGACAAATTGACAGTTAAACATACTGGCAGTTTATATAGAAGAACAGAGCAAGACCAAGACACAGCTAAGGGAAGTGATTACACAGGTGAGAGGACTAATAACAGGCTGGAACCAGGGATGAGATCTTGGAAGAGACTGGAGAGGCCAGAGCCTGGACAGGGAAGCCATTCAGGCTCCATTAAATAAATAAAAGTGTTTTGGTAATGCTTGTCACATGTGCCCTAAGCTTAATTAGCCCTATTGTCACTTTCTTTGAGCATTTGCTGTTCGCTTTTGTAAACTGGAGTCATATATCATCACCCAAATGGACATTTGTGTACAAAAAACAAACAGATAGATTCATACCTGAATATTTGTTTTGCTGTTTAAAAATCACAGCCTTTCAAAATAGACACTTCAGTATATTTTAAATGTATTAAATAGGTGGTTGATACATGGGCCTATTTGAGGATCTAGATTTTGTTAAGAGTGATGGCAACCGATATGTTATATTTACCTCCATAGCAAAAAGTATTGAGCCCATCCACTTCTCTTTACTTCTCAGTCAGGGCCACCTAGACTCCTGTGCTGCCTCTCTTCATTCAGGGGAGCTGTGATCCAGCAGCATGTAATTTTAATGAGATATCTCTTGTCCTTGCTGGATGGATGCAAAACTTCAGGCAGACTGACAAAGAGGGCAAACAAAACATCAACACCAAACTGGAAAAAACTGACTCAAATGCTCTCCTGAGGCTGTGAATCTGGTCTGAATCTGTATAGTCTTGTGCGTAGACTGCACAAGTAATAGTTAACACTCAACAATAGCCAAGACCTGCCTTTCCCAGCATATCCTTGACAAACATAAATGATCTATATAGAAGTTGATATTTTTTTTACAATAAATATGAAGACTCTAATGACAGATATGAAGCGTTTTCACTGTGAAGAGTGGGCACTGAACTGAAACACAGTCTAGTATTAAGCTTTTAAACCCAAACCTCCTTCAAACCTCCTCCTGAGAGAGTTTGATCAGCAAATCGTTGCTATGATTGAATTTCCAAAACGAGTAACTTTACAGAAAAAGGGAAAAAAAAACATTTTTTACTTGAATGCAAGTTAAAGTGACCATTACTGTTGGTCAGTTCATGACTTTTTTACATTGTGTTAATGGCAGAAGGTGGTTTCTAATTATATTTAACTACTAAATCCTAGCTGCCCTTTACATTTTGAACGAATTTCATGACAAATGGACCAGTAGAAGATTTCCAAAAGATCTTTTGTTACACATTAAAGTTGCTTAATTTAACAAACACTAAAGAACGTTTGTCCTTCACTACTTTGGAGATGAGAGGTCTTGTTCCAACAGTAACAAAGCGCATATTTACTTATTCTGACTATATACACCTGTCCCTCTATGCATCTCTTGTATGCCTCCATTATTTCTAGTGCTGGGCTTCTCCTGCAAGCCTTGATTCATGTCTGGGTGGTGTAAAATTAGTATGCAGCCGACTGCCTGCATTAAATAATAGGACCCAGGAGTAGCAGGAGTCTGACGGGGGGTTAACCAGCCCCCTCCCAGCCCCCTCACCCAGCCCCAGCCCCAGCCCCGCTTCCAGCTCTTAATGGGACATCAGGCAGGACAGGCTGAGTTGAGGCCTAGCAACCACCCCTCCTCTTCAAAAAATGCCCACCACCCCCGCCTGGTTCATAGACGCACCCTTTTCTGAAGCCTCCTCTGTCTATTGAGGAGGTCCCAGACGGGGCGCAAACACCCTCCAACCCCCTTTCCCTAGCCAAACACTGCATACATTAGGCTGCTTTCCTGGTGCGACATCTCATCCCAACCAACTTCTCACTAGCACAGCTTTATGCTAGCCAGTCCATCATCTGAGCCGTTCACACAGTTCCTTCTGTCCCTTCTACAGCAGTTCAGCACCCCCTCTGTGGAGAGCTCCACCACTTCAGTCAAGGGAAACTCATCTCCAGTCATTAGTCTGGATTTTGTTTCACCTTTTGTAAAGAAACTGATTCTGTTCTGTTCCTATGCTGACTGTTCATGTGCTATTACAGATTATTATTTTGTGATTTTTGTCGCTAAATCATAACTGAAAAAATGTTTTTTGTTCAAATGTGACCATTTGGATTCTGTACAAATGGCCACTGTTAAACTAAGAAGTTTTCTTAAATAGTGTTCAGTAGAATAATTACAAAGGGAGCCAGGCCTTCTGTTTTTGGTACAGCCACATTCAGCATATGGCATACATGGGAGAGAGACATTGATGTCAAAATAACGAATGAAACAGTAGTATAGCAGCCATATCAAAAAATATCCTTTTTTGTCTCCCTAGCCTATTCAAAAGCAAGAGGAACAAAAGAAAATTGCACCCCATACCTGCATCTTGGTTGTCTTCATTTCTTATAGTCAATAAGGTGCGTGGAAAAGGTCTAGTAGCATTATATAGAATATACACACAGAATAATGCTTCCAATTCCGGAAATAAGTAGAAAACAGACAAAGTATAATGATCCTTAGAGAGGGGCAATTTTAAAATCTGTTTTTGTTTGCTTTTAACAAAGGTGAAAGCTGCTGACGTATCGTGTTCTGTATTTTAGTAAAGCTTTACGCCATGCCCATGAATCCTGTTTTCACTTTATGACTCTCAATGACTGAAGATGCTTCCATGGGCTGTATTTTCTGATGAAAAAAACCCTCCTTGATTTGTTTTGTGTTCACCGTGGCTTTTTTTGATCTCCCAACCAACCCGCTGACACCGTATTGTCCTCACACACATCACCCATCATTAAAACCCAGACACGGATACACACACTGCTGTGTAACCAACCATGTTTGATTTAAATCATGTTCATGGGTGCAGCCATGACTGTGCAGCATGACGAAGCAGACACAGGACTGATGTGAAAGCAGCCTCGGTCATTTGCTGTCTGCTCCCTAATCCCCAGAGGAAACGTAAAGGGCCCTAGACTAGAACCAGGAGGCACTCCAACCCCCCCACTCACTCCACCCAAGCTGCAGGGCTAGGGGTCAAGCCCAGTGCCCAGACAGTCCTTCCCCTGACCTCTGTCTGGCTCTAGGCTCAGGGTCAATCCTCACAGCTGATAAAGTCGGCTTCCCCGCCCCTCGACCCGTCTGCAGGCAAAACACACACGTGTTCACGAAGGTTTTGGCGTGGCGGTGGCAGGAGCCAAGCACGCTCACACAAGCACACAGCGTCATCCAAATGAACGTGATGCTGAGTAGCTGCAGCATCCGCACGCTGTCAATCAACCCCCAACCCCCCATCTTCCTCTCCACTGTAGCCACGCCTCATTCATATGTACAGCTTAGAGGCTGCATTGGCAGTGACTTATTCTGTGCAGTATCTGACCATGTACAGTATAAATACAGTACAGTATCTAGTATAAACTGTAGCTATATATGACGTAGTTTAGTAGAGTGTGGATCTCCCATTGCACAAGCTTTTGTTTTCATTCTTAACGTAAAGAATTAATGCAATTTTGAAATTGATTATGATTCAATAGACCATAGCTGTTTTTAGGGAATGATTGAAGACTTTATAAAATCTCAGATTACACCACAATTGATCATTTTATGCTAAAATTATTTTTAAAAATACACTGTATGCACAAACGTGACTGGAGAATTTATTAAAACAGTTAAAACATATCAAGGTTTTGTCTTCCTTATATTTGAAAATAGTCTGTAAATGTATTTTCAGCCCATATTTTATTGAACGTTATGATTATTATCATAGGTTCAAATATATTGTAATGTTCAGTCACAGTGCATTTCATTGTTTTGAGTTAAGTTAATGAGTCGTCTCTGTTTTTCCCTTTTCTGTTTTTAATTTGTGTAAAATAGTATCAAACAATTATGGTAGATTTTTGCTGATAAGAATGTATTACAAATGTTTCTGAATGACGTTACATTTTGCTGAATGAAGTATACAAATGTTTGGCAATGAAAGTGAAAAGAAGAGAGAACTATTTAACAATTTTTAATGCAGAATTATTGTTTATTTGATATTTGACTAAATGTACCATTTTGAAAAATAAAAGAAGAGTAGAATGTGGCGTATGCAAATATTACTGCATGTATTTTTCCACCAGTATGTTAAATTCAGCAAATAAATTGTAGAAATTGTGTAATATTAATTTTAGGTAGAAAATCAAAATAACCCAGAAAAGAAAGGAATCTCACTGGGACTCATCCTTCGTTTTTTCTTTTGTCTTTTCAGGTGTTATGAACACGGAAAGCATCCCTCCTGGAGAGCTTGTTTCAGGCAAGGCTTCAACTGGAAATTGGAATTCAGTTTTATTGTGAATAATTATGTGGATGCTTTTGCTCTGTACACCACAGGGGTGAGTATTACGGGCCCTAACAGGTAAGCTTCTGGTTTTGCATGGTCTTAATGATGGAGCACAGATAGAGGACACTGTATTATTGCAATAATAGATAATGATTCTACACATATAGATAGATAGATAGATAGATAGATAGATAGATAGATAGATAGATAGATAGATAGATAGATAGATAGATAGA
>JBBPDB010000039.1:9172598-9183189 GCA_037974465.1 Brachypetersius altus
GTTTGTGTTTCGGTCCATGATTGCTGGCAGTATTTAAGTTCTGTTTTGTGTGTTTCTCACCGTCAGTCAATCGCCTCCTTTTCATGCTTTTCACGTTCCTGTTCATGTAGCGGCCCTTGAGCCAGGTTTGTTTTCATTACGTTTTCTGTTTAAATAAAGAGCACTGAAATGGATGCCAGCTTGTTCTGTCCCTGCTGCCCTCCCGGTAAATCACAGAGGCCGGTTTACTCAGCCCCTCGTGACAATAGCTAAATTAAAATATACTAAAACACCTGCTTTTAACCAAGTTACACACCTTAACAAACCCTGTCAAAAGAAATAAGTCAGAGGTTAATACACAAATAAAGAAAAACAGTTAAGAAGGTAAGGGCCAGAGGTTTTTCCTAAATATATACAGTATATGTATGTAGTCTGTCTTGTTGATTTTTGCTGTATGGTTCAGTAAACATTTATTGTTGCTGCTGAGGCAATTGTCGTGTTTCACGGCGCACTGGTATGTGGCCGAGTTCTTCTCAACTTGAAAAGAGAGAACTTCATAGTGGACAGAAAAGAACCCAGATTGATCCTTGAGGCTCGAATTAATATGCTCTCTCTTTAACCCAGCATAACATCCACATGCATTCTACTGTGTTCTTCACAACACAATGAAGCCCAAAGAAAGATTTAGAATGCAGTTTTCTTCAAGACCCCTACTGAAAAACCTATATGAGCAGGTAACAAAGACACAGAACTGCCCCTGAGCAAAAAAGAAGAGCCCCTAAAACAAAGACTGAACGTGTTCAAGAAGGCAGAGGAACCATTTCTGAAAAAATATAACCAAATTGAGAGCATGACGTGTAGAACAGCAAGAAAATGGGACACTTCATGAATGTTGCTGCTTCACAACTGACAGAAATAGACAGTGTGTGATGAATTGTTAAATTGAAGAATGCATTGTTAAACTGAAGAATGCAAGAATAGATGTATAAAGACAATACACATTTAGTTAAATCTGAAACACCCACGGTGATGGCCTCTTCCATACAACGTTCCAGAAACACCAAACATCTTTATTTCCTGGCTGACATTTTGAAAGAATATTTTGCAGCAATTTTGCAAAAAAAAAAAAAGAAAGTGTAACTGGTGATCAGAGTTGGCCTTTAAATTTAGCAGGCCTTTCATCTCTTTTAGATGGTGACCTAAATAAAAAGCTTTGTTCCTTTTGCAGTCAGCATAGTTAGGACAGCTATGTGCTCTTCTTCAGCAGCGTGCACAGCGCGTGTTTTTCCGGCGTGGACCAATAATAGGCATGTTCTGCTATTTACAGCACAACACAGGGAACATTACTCCATTTGTACCAGCACCCTGCTGAAATGCTTTGACTGCATTTATAAGTGCACACTAGATGTGTGTCTTTATCTTTATATACAATTTATTCCATTCTTAAATATTTGGAGCAAGCCATTGTTAAGCAGAGCTCTCTTAAATATCTGCACTGACATTGCACTTTTAATCTTCTATTATTGATTTTTTGTTTGGTATTTCTTTTATTTTTTTACCACCTACCACTTTTTTTCATTCTATTCATGTAAAGCACATTGTATGACCTTTGTACATGATACTGGGCTATATAAATAAACTTGATTTGACATGACTTGACTGTATTCTCCTGTGCTCAAATGCTTGTATTCCTAAAATGGAAAAACACCTTTTAAAAAGATATGAATAGGCAATGTTCAGTCTAAAGATGTTTTTGGGCAACAGGGTTTTGGTCAGTTAAGTATAAAAATGCATCCATCCATCCATCCAGCCATTATCTGCACTGCTTATCTTTAACTGTGGTTGCAGAAGGGTGCTGGGGCATAATGTCCATGTCTTTGGACTGTGGGAGGAAACCAGGGAACCAGGAGGAAATCCACACAGACCAAAAGAACTTCGAAACTTCACGCATAAAGGACCTTCGGACGCCCAGAAATCAAACCCAGGACCTTCTTGCCATGAGGCGACAGTACTAACAATTTAAAGAATTCTCACTTTCAAATATTAACATTTATGGTTGGATGCAATGGTTTGAACATTGATTTTCTAGCTAAGAATGTATACAAATCCTTTACCGAGGATATACTTCTACTTGTTTTCATACTGTTTAGGTGCTGCATTTAATTTATTGGTGGGTTAAATAAACAATAGTTCAATATTCAATAGTTATTACACATTTTATTTATGTTTTTAATTCATAGTTTTGCAGAATGCATGTTCTATGTGTTCTCTGTAGAGGATGCATACTTTTTTCACTTAGAAGCTGTTCATGTAAATGTCTGTAAAAACCATTCATGTACATGGACTGTACTGTCAATTATGTCAGGAAATATGTCCTCTTTCTATGACACAAGGTCTCATTTGTATTCATAATTTGTAATTGATTTGCCTGCGGTATAAGAAGCTTTGAACTTGCTCCTTTTTCATCAACCGGAGGGTTTGATCCTAATCCAGCAGCACTATTTCCAGCATGTAGTGTGTATCATGTGACTGGTAAATGTGACATACTCATATAAATGAAGAAATATGAATTAGACTGAAAGGTTACGAACCCATAAACGGTTAACATTATTTTTAAGAGTGGGACTACCGGCTGCAGTCCTACAACCAGCAGAGAAAGAGAAAGGTATCAAAGACCAAAAGAGAAACTAAAAAACTGAAACAGAATTAAGCATAAAACATATAATAAACACTGTCAGAAAAAAATCACCACTTTATAGGAGAAGGAAAAGCACAGTTCCAACTGGTAGGAATGTAAGTTAACATGGGGATTTTGGTCAGATTGCCAAGGAATTTTGACACAATATAAAGGGCAGCTTACATTTTCAGAAACAAAAACAAACTTAGAAAAATATATATTAAAAATTAAATCTGCCAACAGTTTGAGCAACAGAATTGTGATTTTTGAATGATCTAAATTCAAGGCAAATAATGATTTAGATAGTTGTGCTTATTTTACTTGATTCAAGAAATCTTACTAAGCAATATTTGACATTGGCATATTTATGTATGGATGGATGGATGGATGGATGGATGGATGGATGGATGGATGGATGGCTGGATGGCTGGATGGATGGATGGATGGATGGATGGATAGATAGATAGATAGATAGATAAACTTTATTCATCCCCATGGGGAAATTCCAATATAATGTTTCAGTATTACAAATTATTACAAATAATTGTACAAACTATTGAAATGGTTTTAATAGTATATTTGGATGTCTGATAAAACTATGTTTTTTTATGTTAAATCATTGTGTATTTTAAGAAAATGTGTGACTGAATAAAAAAATTAAAAATTGAATTCATGTTGTGTTCTCTTTTTTTTTCGATCTGCATGTCGGGTATGTTATGGAAAGTTTGTGCTTGAGCACACAGTATAATTTGCATGCAGTCTACCTTGGAAGAAGAGAGTTAAAAACACACACACAGCCAGAATTTGTATGAAGGTGCTTTTTTTCTGACTGAACAGATACAGGTTTGGTATCCCTCACTACACTCCAGTTTATTATACACCCCCCCACACACACACCCCTATCTCCAGAACCCCCTCGTCTCCGCTGGCCCGGCTTCGTCCAGCCGGCCTGGAACACAGCCTGACCTGGAAGCAGGGCTGAGAACAGGGAGCAGGAGAGATTATCCCGCTCTGGGCCGGGCTGGTGGTGAGGTATTGACCAGGAGGGGGCCACCCATGGAGTGTCCAGTGGGGCGTGAGATGGGCCAATATACATGCTTACCGAGCATGGCAGATTCTCTTACTCTCACCAGGATAAACCCACACAGTACAGGCCTTTCTTCAGCATGGGCCAGGAGATTAGGGCAGAAACACTTGTCCCCGCTGCCTCCCCTCCCTTCGGCCATCCGCTGAGCCGGCAAGAGGCTCCGAAGGAGGCTGCGGCCCAGCCTCTACCTGCAAGATTGCCCTTACACACAAAAATTTCTTTGGAGTGACATCTTCTGGTTCCTGAAGAACCTTTGTCCAAGAATTAATGATAAAAGATGTTTTTTTTAACCACTGTAAGGACCCAATTTTATAGGAACCATCTCAAGGACCCAATTTTATACACTACCCACATCAGTTTAGCTGTAATTACTGAATAAATCAAAACACAGAAAACTAGGTTCTAAGATCAATAGTTGAAAAACAAGCCTTCAGGGTTGAAGTTCCATATAATAATAAAGTTCTTTAGCCATTAAAGGATTGTTCCTAATATGGAGCCATTGTTTTTGGACTGGGCTTCATTGTTTCAGTCTCTTTAGCAGCCTTTTGTTAGTGCAGACTGTTCCTCGTGTGGTTAAACCCACAGTAATGATGTCCACAAACAGTGCTGTAACAGCGACACAATAACGATGACAAATACCGCAGTTTTGTTTTAACAAGTACCAATTTGTGGGATCCGTTGATGTGTGAAATCTTGTGTGAAATCTTGTTACTGTGTCTTCCTCCCTGCAAGGCTACATGTGAAGTTTGGCTGCTGCTGATGGTATCTGATCCTTCAAATCGCAAACCAAAAGAAATGTGAAATGACAAGTTACAACCGCACATACATTCCAGAGCACAAGCCTTTTCACAGTATTTCATGAATACAGTGTTTGAATTCATACAAGAGAGCACACATGTGCCATAAGAGCATTTCCTTTCTGTCATATTAAAACTGAATATCTTCATGTATTTTTATTTTTCAGTTTGGATTTTTTGACATCAGTTTATATAGCAGATGTTCTTTACACTGTGAATTTTTTATTATGGAGGCACCATTAGAAATTAACCAAAATGAATAATTTCATTCATTTTTATTCAATTTATTAACACTATAAATATATAATATAATTATGTAATATATTAAATGTTATAAATGTATATTTTTATGTATATGCAAATATAAATTTATATATATATATATATATATATATATATGTGTGTGTGTATATATATATATAAATATATATGTGTGTGTGTATATATATATATCTGGTTTCGTTACGATTTGTTGTAGTTGCACTAAATTCAGCCATTGTACTTTAAAGATGAATCTGCAATAAAATTCATAAAACAGAACATGATTCTACATAGTATTAAATAAAAATTTCTGTATTTCTGTATCACGCCATTGACCAGTTCAGGAATAAAATGTACATATGTAATATCAGGATTGTACGTTTGTGTATTTTTCTGTCTATAATTGTGTGGTGTGATTTGAGTCGAAGCTCCACAGTTTAGTGACTTGTTCATAAATATCATTTCAGTCGCTGTTGGTAGAAATTTCCCTGTTATTTCCAAATATAAAGGTTCAATTTTATCCTGTCACTTTTATTTTTTTAAAAATTCTCAAGCTGACATTCTCAAATTAAAAATGACAGCTTTTGTGTGTGTGTGTGTGTGTGTCCATGTGAATGACAATAGTGAATGATAACGGCATGGCCATAACAAATAACAGTATAAAACTGAATATGTTTAAATATATATACAACGGAAAATACTGTAGTTTGATTTTATTATGAAAGTAATGTTCATTTAAAATGATCATACATTTTAATGTAGTTTAATGCTTTTTTCGAATGCCAGCCTGATTAATTGTGCATAAATAATGATAAATTATTAACTATAATAAAAATAATGTACAAAAAACTGATTTTATATTGTTCTGTTATTATAGTTATGTATTTAAGAAATGTATATATATATATATATATACACACACACACACGCATACACACTTCATATGTATTTCATTTAATTATTTATAAATATCAAATAAATTAAAAAATAAACACACAGATACACACAGATACATACCTACATGCATATATAATATGTCTTTTTTCATTGAATCCTGGCACTGGAACAACTAGTCTGTTATGTTAAGGACTGTGTGTGTGTGTGTGTGTGGAGGAGGGTGTAGTTGGATAAAGTGAGGTGGGCCTGTGCACTTGAAGTGCAGTTTGTCATGCTAACCATGCTGCTGCTATTGAAAACACACGCAGGGTGCAGGGGATTCACAGGACCCCGGCCTTTCTCATGCAAAAACAGCCCCATACCCTCAAATCCGTGCATGTCTCTAAATGGGCCTGCATTCAGCCGCCTGGCTGCTCAATGCATGGCTGAGGAACTCTGTGGAGCATGACAGAGTTACATGTCATTAGAGTAAAGCTTTACCTTATAGGCTTATCTCACTGCTCTCGACCCACATCTGACCGTGTGTGTGAGTGTGTGCGTGTTTGTGAAGTTATTTGCACCTAGTGTTAAAGATTATTACCATTCAAAACTCGGTCCCCATGCATTTTTTTCACAGCAACTGTTGCTTGGTAAAACAACCAGCACCATTTTGAAATGTATGTTTTATTGCAGATTACTAAATAAAATATGGATATTTAAAAAAAAAACTTAAACTAAACTGATCTAACTAAAACACTACAAAATAGTTCGCTTTTATTTCGAAACTGGGACAGATATGGTATACATATGATAGGTTTTGGTTTATGTTGTGGCAATAAACCTGCCTACTCCAGCTCAGCTCAGTCACACTGGAAACTGGAAACTGCAGCTGAACTTAAACCTGTTTATCTGAACTAACAGTAGCTTTGTTATCCTACTCTAGAAAATGCAGACCGGGGTTAATTCTAGTGTAACAAATACAAATCAAATGACACAAATAACACTTTTAGAATTTCTGTATATTTACAAAATACTGTTTTTAGTGTGATACACTTGTATATGACAATTGTCTAGTATACTGAGGATTTTTTGGTTCTGTGAAGCCAGCAGGTTGAAGTGAAGGGGGCTATTTGTGGTTGGAGCATGAAGATCAAGTCTCTATAACCAAACACTGGAAAAAAAAACGGTATGCTTATTTATGTTCATGTCCACTATGACTACATTAATACTCAAACAATGATGTATGTCACACACACACATACACAGCTCCGCAGCTCTGCTTGGCATCTTATTAATGAAATTGGTTCTTTTTGCTGCCTTCATCTGAGTATCTTCTTCTGTAGGGCAGCCCATTTCCACTTAATGCATCCAGTGTAATCATTGCTTGTCTTGGGGGGCAAAAAAGGCGCGTTTCAGATGCAGAGCAGGGAGCACTTGCTAAAAGCTGGCATTGTCTATAATTTTTGAATTTTTGAGGGACAGGGACGGTTAGGGTGGGCAGAGGTCCATCAATTATGTGTCATTTATTTTCAAATCATATGGAAGCGGGTATGTAAGAATGCAGCCCATCTACAGCTGGAACAACAGTCTGACGGAAGGGCTGCGTGTGATTGGCTGAGGCTCAGCCCAGGCCTCACACCGTCTCTAATGGGTCCGCTTCAGTAATGCACTGACCCTCGCCACTTTTACTGCGCCGCTGGCTGATAAGCACCAATATGCTCCATCTTATAAAATTAACGAGAGTGTAGAAAGGCAGGCCTGAAAGTGGGGTGTGATAGGAACGGAGGGGGGCAGCCAAGTGTGCGAAAATATGGCTTGCATAAAAGGAGACTACCTTCCCGTAGGAAATGATTGTCTAGTGTGTATTAGTCGTTTTATCCTTCTTTTGGATTATTTTGTCTTTTTTTTTGCTTGCTGCTTTTACAAGGCTATTTATGTTCCCCCATAATGTCATTCAGGCCATTTAAAGTGGCTAAATTTATGAACGGTGACTGTAGCAGGCTGTTGCTGCGCTGGTGCTCGTCCACGGTCTTTCTTTGTTGAAGTTAGAAAGAGCGAGGAGCAGTAAAAAGGCCCTTTCTGGTGTTTACTAGAGGCCACAAAATGCTTCATAGGTTTTCTGTTACAGAGATTGGCCTGTTCAGAGACCTTTAGTGCTGCAGTGAGGTAAAATAAAGATTGGAAAGATAAAAAAATTTGTCCATTTGCACCTGTTACAGCCATGTCCCACCTGATCCACAGCCTGGTGTGGTAAATACCTCTTTTTACACTAAACCTTTTTTACGCACTGTGGGAAATGTATATGTTGTTACACCCAATGTGGCTGCTTCCTCCTTGGTGTTCCCACACAGTCAAGATAAATGTGGTGTGTGTATGTGTGTGTGTGTGTGTGTGTGTGTGTGTGTGGTTGTGCTTATGTATGTGACCGCCCATTGCAGGCTGGGACTGGGGCCTCTGTGGTAAATTATTCATGCATCATTTAAATACATGCAAATGGGTTTTTTACTCCTGCAGGACCAGGCTGTGTACCTATAGCAACCGCACCTCCTCCGAGGGGCTCAGTCGCTTTGTAAGTCCACACAACAGCCCTCTGCCTTTGCTGGAGTCTGCAGCCTAGGAAGTGCTCTCAAGGTTAAGAGCAGGAAGAATACACTCGTCTCCGGTCAACAGGACCGTCAGCGGCCTCCCAAACACACACCCACCCGAGTGATTAAATTATGGGACACACAGGCTTGATGTGGCACTGCTGCTGAAGAAGGACCAGCGGAAAAGTTCAGCACATAAGTTCTTAGATTTGCTAAAAAATACTCTGTCAAGTTCTGATCAGTCAAACGGGATGTCAGCATATTTATAAGACATATTCAACAATGGCTAAATATATTAAAATAAACACATAACATGGTCATCTATAGGAACAAACTCTGTATATATATGTGTGTATATATATATATATATATATAAGAAAAATACTCTATCAAGTTCCGACCGGTGAAACTAGTTATTAGTGTATAATATGATGTTCATCTATAGGAACAGTAAAGTAGTTTGTTATTATTATTAGTTTATATGAACATTGGATAATTCATTAATATTAAGACTCAGAAGGTCTAATTCTGGGGTCCCATAGCTAATTATTTCATAGCATATTATTGTATGCAAATAAATTCTTAGATTTGCTAAAAAATACTCTGTCATGTTCTGACCAGTCAAATTGGATATCAGCATCCTTATAAGGGTTAATAATCAGCAAAGATCTTTTAAAATAAACATTTCAGATGTTCATGTTCAGAACATGCTCAGTAAAGCAGTTTGTTATTATTTTATTATATCTATATTAATTGTCCTAGTTAATGAGTTATTGATTACTCAATTGATTTTGAGTCTCAACCAATTCTGGGTGCCCATTTTCAAATTTCATTGCATATTATTGCACATCATAATAAGCTGATCAGCATTTTCGCCGCATTTCGGTTAATAATAATTCCCATCACAGAGTTTAGGTGCGCTGCCATTATAAGGTCAAGTTCAGGGCAGGGTGTGATCAGTATTAAATTAACCTGAATTTACTTTACTGCACTTCCCCCTAGTGGTGCTTTCTGGAACTTTTTGCTTCACTGAACATGAGAGCATTTGTATAAGCTCTTTCATTCTAAAATAATTTTGTTTCTTATTTTTGGATAGGGATAAATAATTTTGTTTACAAAAAAATCAAGAAACAGCTTGCTCATATTCACATATTTCTGCATTTATAATACTGACCGCTTCAAATCCCCATCCAATTATTAAGCTTTTGGCTCCACCGCGAGGTTAAATCCTGTACTGCAATATGAGGTTTTAAAAAAATAATTCGACAGTAAACAATTTGATTGTAATTCTATATTTAGGACAAGTATTTTCTTGTCTAATATACAATAAAACTAACCTGTTGATAGTTATGCTCCCTATTTGTTGTGGAAAACAACAAATCCTGTTCTAGTCCAGACTATGTTGTTCCAGTCCAAACTATGGATTTTTATCGATTATAATATTGGATAATTTTCAGCAGTTGATTTTTGGTATGTTTTATTATTTTATTTAATGTCTCCAAAATGAGAACAATTATAATATAATAATAGCATTTCAGCATGCAATGTACTTTGAAACCAAATGCATAACCTAAATATAAACAGATTGTTGTTAATACATAGAAGGATATACATACCTCATAAATGCTCTACAGAATGAATGGGTACAAATTCCCACAGAAACTCCGAAATCTTGTGGAAAGACTTCCTTTAAGAGTGGAATCTGTTATAGTTGCAAAGGGAAGACACACTGCGTATTAAAATCTATTGATTTGAATGCATGTCATTAAATTCCCTGTTGGTGTAATGGTCACCCAATTCTTTTGTCCATATATATACAGCTCCTGAAAAAAGAGACTGCAATTTAGAAATCAGCATCTCTATGAGTGGCAACCAATCCATGCCAGTGTCTGTTAAATTCCTACACAAGTACCTCATTCTGCTTAATGAGATGCTTATTAGTGATCCCCTGAATCACATCTTATTTAATGAGGAAAAGTATTAAAAAAAAAACCTTTGCTATAATCAACCTCGCAATGTGACCAGTTGGATGGTGAAACACTGCTGGAAGCAAGTCATTATTATGGTAAATGGTAATTATTGCCATTTTGTTTAAGAGTAAAAGAGATTTTCTGAATTATTTCTGAAGTTCAAGTTAAACACTGCATAATTTCTCTTATTTTGATGTTTTGTCATTTCCTTTAAAATTATGCATTAATGAACAACACTTTAAATTGGAAATTAGTATTGTTCAGAGGTCTCTTATTTTGCAGAGGTCTCTTATATTTTGCCGTAGCTGTATGTATAGTGTATAACTATACATATATATGTATATATGTATAGTTTTATA
>JBBPDB010000039.1:9186141-9218138 GCA_037974465.1 Brachypetersius altus
CCCCCTCTGGTAGTAACTTAAAGCGAAATTGTTCATTTAACAGCGTGTGTTTATCTTCCATCGCTAGCTAGACTGAGAAGCAGCATTGGCCACATGAAGTGGCTTCTTCTTCTGGCATGCCGATATAGCGCAATACTGCCCCCATTGATTGTATGGTACTGCAATGCAGAGGGGCGTTTCATTTTCAAATTAATCGCGTGATCAATTTATTTTAAAGTGTTATAGAAAATAATTCAATGCAAATAGTTAACGCGATATTTTTAACAGCCCTTCTTCATACACTTTTATTGAATAGCCTGTCTGGCTTCTGTTATCGGTGATTTTTGTGTCAGCAGGGTTTTTATATTTTTCTGTTTTTTTTAACCAAGCTATTGTCCATAATAATTGCATTTATGAATCAAAGGTGGCCTAGGTGGACATTGCTGTACATTTGACTGCTCTTTTTGACTTGGACAACGCCAGTTCAGAGATAATAGATGCATAGAAATAAAAGAGACAGAGATGGTGAACAGGTTTCTTTGAATGGAAAGAGTGTATGGAGTGGTTTGCACCAGCAGATTGCTGCATTGAGGGCTTGATGACCCTTCTAAGGTGCATCTGTAAAAATAGTTGAGCTATTTCTGACTGTAAGAGTGATAAACTGACATAGAGAGAGAGAGAGAGAAAGAGAGAGGGTGTGTGTGTGGGGGGGATATAGTTAAATCATTTCATTTAAATTAATAATTAACTAAAGCTTGTAGAAATATTGACTAGATTTTAAAATCCATTTTTGGCTTTAAATTGTTAAGAAGTTGTTAATTGTTATTAAGAATAATACTGTGATTATCAGTTTGCAGTCACTTATTGTCACAATGTCTGTCTGATTACCATTTTTGAAATGAATCATTGTTTCTATAAATCTTTATCCAAATTGCTATTATGTCATTAAAATAATTACTGTTTTTGGCTGTGGTTTATCTGCATGTTTGTATAATGATGCTTTAAAGAATCGTGTATAGAGCTGCTGGGTGTGTAATGGTAAAGTATTATAAACTTGGAAACCACTTTAGCTTACAAGTCACTGACAAAAAGTCAATCCACTCGTTCTTATTATCTCTCTCTGTTTTCTCTCTCTCCTGCCTTTGTTTACCAGAATGTTCCCTCAGGGCAGAGATCACACCCTCATGAGTGGTGTCATGTGATACTGGTGTTGTGATGTTGACGTCACAGGCACAGTGACAGTGTGTTTGGCTCCTTGGAGTGTCAGCAGCTTAGACACTATGACTGCTCTGCTGAAAGAACCTGACACTATTGCAACCAATCCGTTAGATCCGATTCAGTCTGATTCAGTTTGATTCAGTGCAGTTAAATTCAATCGCATTTAATTGTACTCATGTCAGTTTAACTTTATTACTACTATTACTATTATAACATCAGGAGAAGTAAAAACATGTATGTTAATTCAACAAGATTTTATTCAGAGTCATTTTGACAGTATCCATTGGCCCACTCTTCTTGAAATGTTCACTCAGTATACAGCTGGCATTTTCAAATAGTGTATGAAAAAAAACCCATAAAATACACACCATCAGTGCAATTTCAACTTTCTGTTCACATATTTTGACAGTAGTAACACTGATTAGTAATATTGTTAATTATATTAATTATAGTCATTTTAAGCAGCCTTACAGTACAACAGTACAATACTGGACAGGCAGTAACATCATAGCAGTATAAAGAGTATTATATCTACTAATGTTAAAGAATGATTATTAGGCCTTTTGATCCTTAAGTGTCTATCCTCAGAAAACAAGGGGGAAAAACACATCTATGATGAGGCAAATTTCTGACAGCCCTCTGGCTTTCTGCTAGCCATAAACTTCGGAAAAATACTTTTTAGCTGTTTTTGATTAAGCATAGACATTTAAAAACTGTAAAAGACATTTCTTGTTTTACACTGACAAGAGCCGCGGTCTTCTGTTTACTATTTCATCCAACTGGCTCAAACCTTTTTAGACTACAGCTTGGCTTCACAAACAGTGAATTCAGTTGATTTGTTGATTTATTGATTTCAGATTTCATCATAATGTTTATGTTTGTAATTGTTAGGACTTTATTTCGGCTTGACAGCCTAACTTAAGTGGTTAGATAAGGCTAAGTGTGGTGTTGTGTGTGGGTGTGTGTATATGTGTGTATATGTGTGTGTGTGTGTGTGTGTGTGTGTGTGTGTGTGTGTGTGTGAAAAATAACAATAAAATAATACTATTTTCTATCAAAAAGAATACGCATAATGATTATATTAAACATTTATTTGTATACATATATATTTCACAAAACAGTTTGGCCTTCTCTTAGGGTGTTTTTAAAACCCTGTGAGTTTACTCCTGGGTCTGCTTTCTCTCGAGCTTCTCTCTTAACCCACTCGGAGGTTAATCTCAAGGTTCTTTCCTGGGCCTTTCCCGAGTGCTTCTCTCCATCTTAATAAATAGATAAACTATTTAATAATTCATTCATAAAGAAGAAGCACTAATCAGAGAATGTGCTGAGATCTCCCTGCTCACCACTCAGACATTCTCTATCGTCCTTACTAGGGCTCGCCTTCATATCTCTGGTTTCCTTCGTTTCCTTTTACTTATTTTCCCTCGTATTCCACTCAGGGTCCATATTGAGATTATATAGCATTTGAGTCCATCCTTCCCCTCGTTCTCAGTAGGTGACTCATTTGCTTAACACTGGTCTCCCACTCATGGAGTCTCCAGTTCATTTCCATGTTACACCTCTATGATACCAACTATATTGTTGCTGTCAGATCAAATCCTTTTACCACCACTTGAAAGGAATTTTTGTGTAATAATTGTGTAATAACACTGGAGTAATTCTCTCTACATTACGAATATGAAAGTTAAAAATGTTTTCTTTCTTTTACTGCAAAGTTAAGACATGGTGTACTTTAAAAAGTATAGCATGCGCTGATTCAAATGTATCTATGATATCAGTTATGTCAACATAGGGTAAGCAAACTTAAAGAAAGAATTTTGTTGCTGTAATATATTTGATAAATATGTGCAGAGATATTGGAATGATACTGGTTATATTCTATTCGTCTGTGAGTTTACTCCTGGGTCTCCGTTCTCTCGAGCTCAAGCTTATCTCCAACATTCCACTCTGCACGGATCACTGTTAATCCAGACACAGTGTGTTACAATGTGAGAAACAGCCAGTGGGTTCTAAGTACTTACTTGAAATATCAATCTGCCAGCTGGTTACTCCACTATCATTTAGAAGCCACTTCAGTGCTGTATGTAAATACCCATCTTTACATCATACTTTGTTAAGCTTGAGGGAGCTGGTTTGCAGAGCGTCACACTCATGAATGTTTCATTGGCTCGTGTATTGAGGGACAGAAAGGAGGAAGAAATGCACAAGGAAGTGCATTCATAAACAAAATTGTGTCCATATGTAAATGAGAGCAGTAGGGTTTGATTTGTGTGCACTAGTGTGTGTGCCAGCTTGCAAAATAGCACCCGCACACACACACACACACACACACACACACACACATTCACACATATGCACAGATGCACATGCTCACCCATGCTGCTAGATTTTCCTTGCAGTAAATATTAACATGCTAAATCAGGTCACCATGTGCATATGAAAAAAGAGTTATATGTTTTTCTTGCTTAATCCTCCAATTCTTTTTCTTTCCCAGCTATTAAAGAAAAATACAGTAACTGGACTGAGTTTCTCATCAAAGAGCTCACAGGGTCACGGACTGCACCAGCTAACCTGCTTGAAGGAGTGAGTGTGTTTCTTTGTGCCCATGTGTTTGGGTCATAATTGGAACTGAATATCAAACAATGTATTAGACTACAACTTTAATTTTATAGAGTAAATGACTAAATCATTGTCTGTTTGATGAGACCAGGGAGAGATGATGAGAACATGCAGAGAGGTGCTAAAACTTTAATAAAGACTTGGATCAACATTCAGAACATTTAGAACAAAATCTCATTATCAAAATACATCATGATTATTTCAGCATACCCTCAGACAACCCTACAGTACCAATAACTTTACAATCAATTAAATATATCTCAATAGATAACCAGAATAGACTTTTAAAAAAACAAACTTTCACTGGAGCCGAGTACAGGTTAATTAAGTTAACCCTTCTTCAAGATATTACAGTTCAGTTCATGGCGACAGTTTCAAACTGAAATGAAGATGTTTTCAATATATATTGCAGGGTCACATAGATTATGTTAAATTATTTCAGCAAACCAATGACAAAAATAAAAACAAAGAAAAAAAGATCTACCAAATTCTCCACTCTCTTTGTAAAAATGAAGGAATGAGTGGAGAATTAAAGGTCTTTCTGCTGCCCTTATTGGCCTATTAGGCTGTATTAGCTAATGTACTAATCTATTTAAAGTAAAGTAAATTTAAATACAACATGGAAGTACAGTTAATACATTACATGAGCACCCAGTTCAAGTTAAGAAAGAGTTGAATGGTTCAGCAAAGATTTTTGTCTGTGCCAGAATATTTTCATTTTGCTTGTTATTTAGACAGATTATCAACTAACCAGAAAATGAAACTGCTTACATTTGAGTCGTACTACAAAAAAGTATTTAAAGTTGAGTTTTTTAAAGTCAGTTTAGTTTTTTTTTTTAATTTATTTATTTATTTAACTTTGAAATCAGGGAGAAAAACACCCTCAGTTTAACTTTCAAAATTAAAAGCATGCACTGCTCCAGCTCAAAATGTGACTAAAGTAGTAATTGGATGGTATAAAAATAGTGAATAATAAACACAGAGGGCAAAATTTTGGTGCTGTTGTGTTTAATTATTAACCCTAAAGTTAAGGTTGAGTTAAGAAGAGTATTGTTTAATACACAAATAAATGGAAGCGTCCCACAGACAGGAAAACAGATTAGTGATACTGTGCGTATTTAAGTCTTAGAGTAATATCGGCGTAAACTGAATTTGAGTTTTGACATAAAACAGTTTACCGAAATGGGTCAGTGCACCTTTACAGAGGATTTGCAGTAGTTTATTTCAGTTTAAACTTAACAGTTTTCTGCAGCGTGTTTAATTCTGGGGAATTAAGGAAGGCTGGTAAAGGGTAAATGCATTCTAAATGGGCTTGATTCCAAATGGGCTTGGTTCCAAATGTTTTAAGTGGATTTTAGGGAAATGTAAAATATTTGTCCTTAATCTTTATCATGTAACAAGCAACTCAGACATGTTTCTCTGTTTGTAGCCCTTGCGGGGTAAGAACACAGTGGATCTGATCGTGTCGGGGTGTGTGTTGGAAATTCGTGATGCTACTGATCCATGTGTATACTGGGCGGCAAGGGTCCAGCGAAATGTTGGTGGAAGATTGTGCATCAGCTATGTTGGCCTGGACGACCCCACACACTTTATCTGGATCTTCTACCTGGACACCAGACTCCGCCCCCTGGGTTGGGCCAAAGAAAACCGCTTCTCAATGGAGCCGCCCACAGGTGAGGAGCTGGGTTGGAAAAATACACCAGAACATGCAATTTAACTGTATCTGTTTTGGAATAATGGAATCACTGACATTAAACAATAATACAACAATGGCAATATGTAATAAAGTATATCATTATCCATATTCCACTGTAAATGTAGTTCCTCAAATCATATTTGTTTATTCAGTGTATTGTTAAAAATTATTCTGATTCTTGGCAAAATAAGGAGACTTTAGATTATAGTCTAATTTAAGACCACTTTGAAATAATCATGCACTGAATCGGTCTCTAAAATGGTAATCTAGACAAAAGTTATAGTATTTGACCAGATCACTCTGATTAACATCACCTTAAACACCTGAGGCCTTCTGAGGAGTTGCCAGAGATTGTTCTGCTTTGTGTGAACTATGTGAGACAGACAAGTCAGCTGGGGGTTTTCATCTGGGGTTAAATGGCAGAAAGATACTGAGGGAACTGGGGAATCTATAAACAGTAACAAAAACCCCTCAGAGTATCCAGGTGAAAGTGAGAGAAACTAATGTTGAAAGGACTTGAAACAAACAAATGCTGAACCCTGTGAACGAACTAGAAAATAAAACACTAAAACAATGTAAAATGAAGAACAGAGACATTCATTAAAATACATACAAGGAACACATAAGAGCAATGACTAGAACCTTTAAAACTAGTTTGTTGTGATGTTTTTGAAAAGGCCTTTTGCTTTCAGCTCCACGTATTCAGAAAGACTTAAAATTAAGAAAGACATAATCTGATGTGTTTCTTTCTCTAACTAATGCCTTTGGGTGTTCAAAAAATGCTGTGAGTTTTGTTATCCGTTATTGGTGCTGCCTACTCACTCTTATTTCCAGTGAAACCCACGTCCCACTTCCCCTCTGTGTTTCTCATGAATTAAAGAGCATAATGAGAAATTGGGCAGTGAGTGGGGACATCATGGCCCTCCAAACCAGCTTTTTACAGTTTTTAGCTCTGTTTAAGTACTGTCCTAGATTCCCAGACCCAGTTCAGTAAAAGCAGACTGAATGGGAGCTTTAAATATGAAACACCACTGGCATTGCCATTTAGTTTACACTATATAAAATACATGTTCCTAAATAATCCTTCATTTGGACGAACACTTCTAGGGAAAAGAATGTAATTGCTATTGAACTTTACAATATGCAGACATTCTGTAAACTTTAAGAAGCATGCATCATATTTACAATGGGTTTTCTTTTAAAGAACCATTCATGCAAAAGTACTTGAGAGAAGGTTCTATGATACAGTTGCATGGTAACTAGCCATTCACTAAAGGAATATATACTGACTTTTCAAATGTATACCTATTTCAATAAAATGAGTAAAATAGATTAAAAACAGATGAATAACAAATGCAAAAACCTGAATGAATGAGTGGAGAATGTGGTAAGAGCAGATGATTCCAGACAGGTGTACTGTGTGATACAATTAAGCAATGAAAATCCTACTCTGGTCTGTGACAAGAGCTTCAGTCTCAACATCTGCTCAACTGTCTAGTGTTCAGTTAGAACAATAACTAATGTGACATCTGCATTTGAAGTGCTTAATTTTTCTTCCACAAGTAAGTAACACACACCACACACACACACAGCCATCCACTTGACATAAAAACATGATTCATCAGACCAGTCTGCAGTTGACCGGTCAGCAGTTACGCATCTTCACACACAACAAGCTGCAATGCACTGTTGAAACCTTTCTCACAGGAAGCATTAATTTTTCAGCAATTTGTGCTACAGTAACTTTCTGCAGGATCAGTCTGGGCAGACTAGACTTCACGTTATTTGATCATTGAGACACTGGCCCCGTTTACTGGTAGTTTATCGGTTCACCATCCTTGGGTCACTAATCCGCCATAAAACATAAGGAAATGTACATGTGTGGTGTGGTTTGTAGATATGGTTTTGTGCAGTCATTTTCCCTAAAGCTGCCCCTCCAAGGTGCGCACACATATATTTTGGAAAATGTTCTGATGAAAATATTCATACCAAATATACAAAGACAGACGCAGATAGGAATGCATTTTCTGAATTACAGTGTAAATAAAATGCAATTGATTGCATACTGTTGAAATACAGGAATGTGTGTGTGTTTTCTGTGTAAATGTGTTTCTTTTTAAGGAAGCTTCTTTGAGCTAAGCTGAGAGCAAGAGCTGTTTAAACATTCGACCCTGTGGCCTCTTGCTTGGAAAATGTCCTTGCTGTAACTAGCTTTTGAAAGAAACACCAGAGGCTGTGTGCGAATGTGTGAGTGAATATCTGTGTGTGTGTGTGTGTGTGTGTGTGTGTGTGTGTGTCAGTGTGACTGAGTCATTTTCTGGCTTTTCTGGACTGCAGATTTATATCACTTCTCTGGAACTCCAGTCAGAGCTGTGGAATAGAGCCCAAGCCGCATTGTTTTTGAAAGCTGTGCACATGTGCTTATTTGTGTGGTTATGGAGGAGTGTGCTGACAACATTTAAAGTGTTTGGATATGCAGAATGACAGATGGATCAATGAAGTGTCATCCAGACGGACGGATGGACGGATAGATGCATTAATTTGCCATGCTGTTATCTTTTCCTGTGCAGAACTGCATGAAAAGAAGAGTACTGTGGAGTGGAGAGAGGCTTTAGAAAAAGCAACTTCTGAAGCCATGAAAAACCCTCTGCCCCTGGAAGTCTTTAAGGTAACTGTGGGCAATGTGGCCAAAAAATATATTGGAACATCACAAAAAAAATGTTCATGTATGTATGACAATTGAAGAAATGTCAACAGACAAGATACACCAGCAAAATACTAGAAAGGCACATTTAAAAAGTCTTCCGATTGGTTTAATTGTTTTATCTAGCGCTGGGCAAGTTTGTTGCTTTATCGGGCTGGTGGGTGTGCGCAGCATGCAACTCTACATCTCCACTGTTTTTTGCGGGGGTCAGGCCTGACCACCACCCGGGATTTTATTGATACTGGATTCAGATACTTAAGACTTTCATATGGAGCTGGTCCCTTTTTGCAGCTGCTATACTGCCCATGCTCTGGACTCACAAACGAGATCAAATGTGAATGCCCTGCAGGGGCAAACAGCTTTGATTTTGTATTTGATCAGAGTACATTTATGTTTAGCTTTAGAAATATTTGAACTGCAGCTGTGCAACTGTGTTAATGGGAACACTGCTGTTAAAAAGCACCTTATTTGTTTAAAGTGTTTGCAAACCAAATGTCAATGCACTTCTGTTAATATATAGCAGTATCTTAAAAATAAAAGTGTGCAATACACAACTTTTGAATTACTTATTTAATTTTGCGTAGAGCATTGCGGGTTAATGGGGATTTAAATTTTTAATCGATTTAATTTTTAATTGATTTTGACATTTGCAGAACAGATGTTTTTGGCACATTGGGCTAACATCCGATCATTTACTTGTTATTATGCAGTGGATACTTGGGACAAATCTTTCGATCCGCACAGCTATTCAGATAATGATTTAATCCATGTTATAGTGTGAAAGATGAATTGCCACAGTATCACCATTACCTAGCCCTAACTCGGTGTGTGTATGTTTGTGTGGGTGTGGGTGTATGTGGGTCTGTGTGTGTGTGTGTGTGTATGTTGCAGGACCATGCTGATTTGCATAAGCACTCCTTCAGGACAGGGATGAAACTGGAGATGGTAACACCTGGAGAACCCTTTCAGATCTGTCCTGTATCTGTCACCAAAGTAAGCGTGCACACACACACACTCGTCACATACACACACAAATACACAAATACACACATAACTATTGTGACTGCAGCCAGGTTTTCTAGTCTGTCTAATAGAATAGTGTGGTTAATGAGGTTGAGCAAAACCAGTGAAGATATATCTTTTATCAGAGCTAGAAGATAATTAATCTAATTGTAATTAATTGAATTGTAATCTAATTGTAATTAATTGAATTGTAATCTAATTGTAATCTAATTGTAATTAATTGAATTGTAATTAATTGAATTGTAATCTAATTGTAATTAATTGAATTATAATCTAATTGTTTGTGTGAGATTAAATGATCAAGTCCTTTCAGACAGAGTGATATATTTTAAGCTTGTCAGCCATTATTTCTGCTCTTGCTTTTAGCTACAGGTTTGTTTTACCATGGGGTGAGCTTTTTAAATTCCTTTATGTCTTTAAGGTGTCAATAATTATCACATTATTGAATTAAAAGTGTTCCCTAAACATTCGCCAATAAATTCTCATAAGAGCTCTGTATTACCTCTGATGGTAAGTAGTACTTTGTGAAAAAGATTATTTATTCAAATCTAAATTGGTTGTGTGGTTATACCTAGGGCTTTCATTTGAATGGTGCCAGTGCCTCATGTAATGCAACATACTGGTCAGGTCTAATTTAGTTTAAGTTTTTAAGGCATAAAAATCCTGGTCAGAGATTTTTATTTATAATGACTTTAGCAGTGAGCGATCTTCCACAAAACAGCGCCATCTTAATAGTGGCCTGTTGGTTAGGGAGTTGCCCCTGCGATCAGAAGATTAAATTAGTCCAAACCAATTCTTATCCAGTGAACCCTAACGCAGCCTCCTGCTTCACCACTTTTTCTCTTTCTGTCATCTGTAGGTTTACAATGAGTACTACTTCCAGGTTACAGTGGATGACCTGACAGCTGAGGCCTCACCTCGCTGTGTGGTGTGCCATGCCGATTCAGCTGGCATTTTACCTGTCCAGTGGTGCCTGAAGAATGGCGTTGGGTTGGAGAAGCCTCGAGGTAGGTCTGCAAGGACTAATTTATATTTCGCAAACTCTTATGCACTGTCTCGGTATGAGTGTGTGTTCTAATTAGTGTCTCTCTCCTTGTTTAACTCTCTCTCTCTCTCTCTCCCTCTCTCTCTCTCAGGGTTTCAGTCTCAGGATTTTGATTGGGCTGATTATTTGAAATATACCAGTACAGAAGCTGCTCCGGAGGCCTGTTTCCCCAGAGTAAGAACTTTTTTCTTTTCACATATACTGTATTGCCCTTTTTGTATATTTTAGTGTTTTTGGTCTTCTTTCAATTTATAAAGTAATTGTTTTCCCTAATTATTCATTTTGTGATGGTTTTGCATAATGCGCAGTGATTTTGGTAGAGAAACACTATTTTTTTGTTGTTGTTGTTTTTAAGCCAGTCTATCTGTTTCCATAAAATGTAAAAGATTGATAGTGAAGACTCTCCTTGACATTTTTGAAACCAAACTCTTCATCACTCATGCTGGCATTGCCTTCTACATTCTGGAAATATCTATGTGCTAAGAAGCAACCGATAGAAATGGGTCCCTTCATCTTCTCTCTCTTTTTGTAGAGTCAGGTACTGACAGTGTATGAAGGATAAATAAAAAAATGCATTGTGTGAGAGAGGAAGTCAGAAACAGAGAGATGTTATGCATGCAGATGATGTGTGAGTGTAAAAGAGACATAGTGTGCAGTTTATTATTGAAAGTAGGTTTTGGGGGTTCTCCTCTTTATCTGAATTAACTGGGACTATTAGGTATTTGCCCACAGGAAGATAGACCCACGTGTGCCCACACACACACATAAGACATATGCATCAATTATACATCCTGTATGTATATATACAGTACTGTCTTCAGCCTCCCCTCATTTCTTCATATTTTTGGCATATTTATGAGAAATGGGAACAAGTGTTTTACCACAACAGGCAGCTCAAAGATAAAGATGCCAAGATGTAGATGGTCCAGCCACTCAGTAAAAATATAATACCAACAATAATAATAATAATAGTAATTCAAATCTCACATTTATATCTCTTGTGTATTACGCAAATGTTTTCTTGCAGTATTGGGAGAGTTTTGTGAAAATGCTGCTGTTATTGCTGTTTCCTCCCGGGATGGGGTGTGTGTGTGTGTGTGTGTGTGCGCGCGCGTGCGTGTTTGTGTGTGTTTGTGTGTGTTTGCAACTGAAGGCTTGTTATGCCAATTACTGTAATTTTTCTAAAATGTGATTAATTGTGCCAGCCTGTTTCCTTTGATTCAAAATGAATAATTAATACTAAAATTATTTTTTTGGGTTTTGCTCGTAATCTCATTGTTGTTTATATTGATTTTGAGCTCTTGCTTTTGTTTAATTAGTCATGAGGGATTTAGCAGCTGAACCATTTTTGTGCTTAACATGCATGTGATGGGGGTGGGGTATAAATGAGGTATGTTGTGCTAAAAAATAAAATTATTGTATGGGTTTGTGTGTGTGTGTGTGTGTGTGTGTGTGTGTGTGTGTGTGTGTAGATGGTTGTTTGTGCGCAGTTTACACTGAAGCCTGTTTGAGATCTGTGTGAAGGTGGGGGATGGGTAGGTGGTTTTCCGATGTGTGTGTGTAAGGGGGTGGTGGGGTGACTGAGGCTATGTCCTTTGAGTGTGAACGTTCCTTTGTGCCCACATGAAGAGACATAGGCTACACTTCCTGGCTCAGCACTCGTTGTCCTGTTGCTAGGGGCAATACCAGGTGGAGCCTGTGGCAGATGCAGGGTTAAAGACGTCCATTTTGTTAGGTAACACCCTCGTGGCCTGATCTGTCAGTGGTGTTAAAATGGCAGGGCTTAACCCTTGATGTGCAGGACTGAGTCAGCAGGGGCACCTCAGAGAGCCTTACAGCTGACTACAGTACAATAACAGGCCAGTTTAGAGAGTCTGGAGCCGGATAGAGACAACCAGATCATCCAAACTGCTCATTTTCTATGCTTCTCAACTTTTTTGATTAGGGATAGATGGAGGAAGTCCAGCATACAGGATAGTGGGAAAGCAGCTTTTAGTCTCACCAAGACTGTTGCATGTTGATCTTAGAGCTGGTTGATGAGTTGCGTTTACCAGTGTTGGTTGTGCATAACAGTGTTGTCAGTCTAAGCTGCGTTCTATCTATACATCTACTTTCTGTTCTTGGTGTAGTTTGAAGATGAGAGAATGACAAAGACCAGTCAAAACAAGCTGTTTTTTCGTTCTTTTTTTAAAGAAGGAACCCATGATGAACGGGTTAATTAATGTTATGATACATATAGACAAAAATGTCCTGATGGTGCTGATAAAACCTCTGCCACCGGTTGATGTGCTGTGTTTAAGCTTCTCGCTTGTTTCTCTCGTTACTTGTCTGTTTTTGTGCTCTTCCTTTGCTGTGCACTGATGACTGTGTTGTTCAGCCTGTTCCCTATGGGCGGTCATTACAGCTTCTTGAGGCCACATGAGGAAATAGTGACTACTTTTTTAGCCACCTCACTATGGCATGCAGAGACTTGTTTTTCAGATGGTCTCATTGCTTTAAAACAAAGCATTATGTGTAGTCGTACTGAACACACCACTAAAGTGGGCAGTTTGCTGCTTGGTTTGTCACTTAAATAAGCCAACCATGCTCTGGATTTTCTAATCTTCTGCTCCTGGTCTGAAAAATGTAATTCACTCGCAAATTTCAGTAAATAGTGCTCAAACTGTTCTCAGAGGGTCCAAATTTTGGGAGTCGTAAAGACTTTCACCATGAGTAGTCAGTCAGTGAGCCAATAAAAAAAAAAGGTTGTTTCAGGACTGTAGACTGGCTGTCTAAAGTACATTCCGTATGTTATTGTCAGTGATTTTTAATAATGCTGCAGTTTCTAGTCTCTCATGAAGGTTTTTTGTTTAGACCTTTCCATGTGTAGTTTACAGTAAGACTTTGTTCTGCATCAGTCAAGAATTGTTTTTATTTTCTGCACAAAATGCCTAATCAATAGTGTTGGTGCTTTTTGTTTTTTAAGTTCTCGTGTTCTCTTTATTTTTGCAGTGTAATGTTGAATGAGTATCAAAAGCAAAAGCCTGATATATCTTTAGGCTCTGTTATCAATCCCTAATCTCAGTTTGTCTGCGTTAATAACTGCATCAAAAACTGAACATCACGCCCATAACACGACTTGTTTACAGAAAATGCTTTCCGACCACACCGTTTTAATAACTGCCACTGTAGTGCTACCCTACTTTGGGCAGGAGCCTTGGACACATTTTGTGGAATTGTTCGACACATTTTGTTCGAGTTTTCACCTCAAAACAGCGTGTTTTGACAATGCAAGTCACTGACAGATGTTTCTACATTAAAATAAATGAGAAAGTAGCTTATATGCATAGATAGAAGCACTGGATTTACATACTATACACATAATTTAACTATTTGATCACAGGAAGTGCAGGTTTACCTTTTATAAAATTTTTCTTTTTGTCTTGTGTACAGTTTTTCTTATCAAGCTTTGCCCTAATATCTTGGAGATCAGTTGCTCTTGTTTGGGGAACTTATTTGTAGGTTTTAAATATTTCCACAAACCTTTTTCAATGTCCGGTTACCAATGAACATAACCAACATTTCTAATTTGAATAGGAATGGGCCAGACCAGGACTGCAAGTATGTCTAATACAAATACATTTGTAATAAATAAGGAAAGCAAATATAAATGTTCGCTAAATGTGGATAAACTGAAAGTGATAGTCAATTTATTTGTGAAGTAAAAAACATAGATTATGGAAAAAGAATAAGAATAGTTAATCTGGATGGTGAGTACCATGGTATGTCAGATAACCGGTTGGAATCAGCCATGATTATCTGATTTATAATAATAAAAATAACTGAATGTACTTGATGGTTAGCAGTGACTTACTAGTTACCGGTCTGGTCATAGTGCATATTTTAAATTCCCCTATGTGTGTCTGATGGACACACCCATTTTTTTAATTATGCTTTTTAATGTGCCATTATTTTCTGACAGGAACAGTAAGCTTATGAATTACTGTGTGAACGCCTGTAAAACTGTCACTCAGTGACTCACATGTAATCACTAAGTTGGCTCTTCGTTTTCTTTATTATCACAGGACCTTTAGGTTCGTTGGCTCTTTTGGTAAACAGTTATATTCTGAGTTGGCATACTTGCATTAAATGAAGACACTAAGCTCATCTATCTCCTTTAACCTGTAGAATAAAATAAAATGCATTGAAATTGAGTTATAATATACCTGAAAATTGCATGCTGCACCAGAAATATTTCACAAAAGAGAAATAATGCTCAAAGTAGAAACAATTTCACGTGTCAGTCCTTGGTATTTGGTTGTGTGTTTTTTCTTGGGTGTGTGGTCAACACAATACTGTACATCGTGTTTGGCTTTTTTTTTTCTCTGTGTTCTTGTAAAGTCACATCAGCTCTAGTTGCTGGTGCACTCGGAAGTATCACTCTCCACTGGGTCAAATGGAATGATTATTAAAACAGAGATGCTGATCTCAGCACTGTGCCAAATGTTATGGTTGACATTAGACTTTTCTGCTCTTATTTATTCATTTTGTACAGAAGGTCCAGTTCTGGACAGGTCAGATAACCTGCGTGAAGGTGTGCGTCAGAAGGAAGAGTGTTCTGTTTAGAGATGGTCAATCAGTAGTCATGTGACATAAGGTGTCAAGTCAACACACTTGTTGACCTAGAAATGGACTATTTCCTGCCTTGTGTGCCAGCTGCATTTCAAAAAGGCTTGCAAAAGCAACAGTTCTTCTAGCTGGCCTGTGCTATCGTGGAGATTAAGCGTCTCCTGCATTTTCATTCTAAGATTCTTGGAACCGGATGAAGGACATACTCACTCTTCTTCTACATCGCGGAATCCCATCTCTCAGTTGCTCCGACTTGTTGTGGCTTTTATTTTACTTCATAAATCAGGGTTGCCTGACAGTGTCATGTCTTTGCCTGGGCTTATATAGTAGTTGTTTTGTGTTTGGGGCCTGAGTTTGGAGTGTGTGGGCTGAGTGTGTGTGTGTCTCTCTTCATAGATTCTCTTTAACGATCAGCAGGGAGGAAGATGCTTTTTCTTCCTCGCTAACCTACTTGTGTTTCGGAATGCTAGAAGCCCCTCCCCCTCGGGGCAGACGCAGGCGTGTGTGTGTGTGTGACCGTGCTTGCTGCCAGTCTGTCTCTCGAGGGGTTAAAAAACCTGCCTCAGCCTCTCGGCTGCATCCGTAGACCGGTTTAAACTGGTTTTCAGGGAAGTGCTTTGTGTGTCCCATGGAATCTTGGGAAGGGTCATGTGGAGCCCTGGTGAGATCACGGAGATGAGAGGAGGCCTCAGTGTTGAGTCAGCTCTGTCTCTCACTGTCACGTACAAAATATGTATGACACAGGTAGGCCACAAAACAGGTCCACTAGGGGCTCCAAGGCAAACGCTCAGAACCTTAAAATGATAATTCATTGCTGAATTGATGTAATCGCTTGTAGTTTACTGCTGGTTTGGTTTGTTTTGGTCTTATTTTTCTTCAAAGAGTACTTGTGTAAGTTGCAAGGGTAAGTGGCACCATCCATACATTGGCAAAGAAATGATTATCCGCTTGTCCAGTTTAAGTGCGTAGCATGAAAATGTTTTCTGTGTAATCCTTTTAGTTGACACCAATCCAACACAAGGTATCTGTATTGGGCCAGTATCCGTAGGAACCGCAGTACTGGAATGAATCCGATTCAGTCCTTTAGGAGATCTGGGCTGTGACTGCACCCTTACATTGTGTTTTTCCTTTTGTAAGGTAATAGTGTTTGTCATGATCGGCTACCTTAAGATCTGTAAGCGTTTAAGCTAAATTCTCATTTTAAAGCTTCGTTAAAATGTAAAAAAATGTGTAATTCAGACTCATTCTCATTCAGAAGAGTCTGCATGTTTTTCACACGCTGGCTTCCTTTGCATAGGTGAGACGATGTCTGAGGAGGTGGTGCGACAGACGCGCAGCCAGAAGAGAGCTCTGGAGCGGGAGGCCCCCGTCCTGGATGGAGAATCTAAGCGAATAAAGCTGGAGAAAGGGGATCTGGGACCTGACAAAGTGGCCAGCATCCTGAAGGCTGGTGAGGTGAAAGCCACCATCAAGGTTGAAGTGCAGGCCAGCGATGAGCCTGTGGACATGAGCACGTCCAAGAGGTAGGTTATGGTCATAGATCAAGTATAAATTCTGCCGTTTATAAACAGCGGTGGTAATTGGCGCATGAGGTTGAGATCTTTAAGACCAAAAAGAAACTGATTATTGCAGGCCTCTCTACAGTTTGGTTTTGCAACTGTTAGAGGCTTTGCATGCACATGCAAATTTGAACTTGGTTAGCATGCACATCCAACGGCTGTTAAGTATCATTCAGTACCAACATAATGGAACCTACTATTAAGGAGGGATCAAACATGGTTTAATCCTCCTCTGTTCATGATTTCTCAGCATGCTGATAATGTTTACATAGCTTTACATTGCTGTTGTTTTCCCTTTTAAATGATGAAATACATTAGGCAGTTAAAACCTAAAGCCACCAAAGCAACTGTTAAGCTGTCTTACCTTCAAGCTATCTTTAATTTACACCTAATACTAGGTTGTACTAACATGATGCCGTTTTGTCGGCATGTATTGTTTGCATGCACTTTCTAATAGCCACAGTTACACAAAATCATGTGTTAAGTCAGTCAAAGATTATTTTTGTCCCTTCATATTGAATCTGTCATCAATAATGCTTTTATAGCTAGACTTTGAATGTGTTTCCTTGTCATTTAGGATTATTTGTCTCATATATACATCCATTCCTTAATAGTGTATTGTGTTATAATGTGATTGTGAAAACTAAAGGGTGTGGCAAATATTTTAAATCATCTTATAGGCACTCGTGTAGTAACTGTGTTGTAGCCAAGTGAAGTAAAGCAGTCTTAGAAAACAGCATTTCTGATTTAATAGTACCAGTTAATATTGGCAAAGCACAGGAGCATTTGATTTGAATCGTATTTTAGCTTTGAGACAGATATTAATACACGTGTACAATCAGTGTATTGATGCTCACACACCTGCGTGAGTGAGTTCTTGTTTCAGTAGCAGGCAGGTGATGTAGAACACAGTTACCTAATCTTTTATTGTGGTTAGTAGTATTGTGGTGCTGAATTAAAAAAGGAGAAAATCTATATATTTGAAGATAAACTAAATTCTCAAAGTCATTTGCGAGTGCACTTTTCGGACATTTTAAATCTCTTTGGATAATGTAATATATGTTTAGTGTGGTTTAGGACCTATTACACACAATTTGTGACTGCTACTATGCAGTCAAACATCCAAGCTGGAGCGGATGTGAGCTTACTCCTTATTTCATGGAGGAAAAGGTACTTCTGCTGTCCCCTGAGTCGTCTGCTCCCTTTGCCATCCCATGACTGTGCCCACTGTGCTTGTGATTTGCACAAAGGTGGGGCCGCATCATGTAATGCACCATTTCAGTGTTTGTGAATCCAGAGCTGCTCTGTTCATTAAAAAATCTCAACTGAAATATTTTAAAAAATGCTAACTATTTTAAAGGGTTCTTGATTTTTGGGATGCATTTTATATTGCATTACTGTGTTACAAGCACATGCCTACACCGCCATATTTCAAAACCACCATGAATTTTAGGAATTTCTCATAATTTCAACCCATATTTCTTTTAAGTTGATTTCTATTTTGATGTTCTTCTTATCAAACAGATTTGACTAAAAGCTGCTTTAGCGTCTACATTTCTGTGTTTTAAACTCTCAACTTTACTTGTATAGGTCAGGTAGAGATTTTTTTTTTAAAACTAAAATTATGTAGCCAGTTTGAGAGCTCCAGAGATGAGGGGTGCATTAATGTGTTGAATCCTTGCGGCTTGGTGGGACTAGATGCAAAGATGAAAAATGAAAACGACTTCAAGAGAAAGACAAAGGCGAGTGACTTCTTGCTGGGTGATGTGGGGGGAGGGGTGTGAAGTTGAGTGAATGATACCAGGCGGGGCGACCATCTCTGACGAGCCTTTAGAAGATCTTCTCAGTGCAGGCTTTGTGCATTGATGACCCTACGACCAAACACTTGATTCAGTGACATTCTCCACTTAAACTTTTGGGCAGCTCCATTTTCTCCTGCACCTGAACCCTGCCTGCCGTCGCAAAATGAAGCCTGTGTGTCACAAACTGGTTCCAGCTGGCCGTTGCTATGGTTTCCACACTGGAAGGAACCGTTGAAGAAAAGGGAGAGTAAGTCATGTGATAACAGGGAAACTCTCTGATCATGTGGTCTCTTAGGTACTGATTAATAACCAGGAAGTTATGCTGATGACGAGAAGGTTAAAGTTTCAGATTTTGCTCCGCCTGTCTTGGGCCTCTTGGCTGCTTCTGGCTAGTCCTGAAGTTCCTCTCCAGTTCGTCCCATGTTTATTTTATTTTGGCAGAGAAGAAAAGGCCCTCCAATACATCATCTCAAAAAATGACACATTTTACTTAAAAAACAAAAGGTACTTTTGTGGACTATAATACTAAAGAGGCTTTTTTGTCTGTATTGCCCTTAAGGCCTCATTTGTCTTTGAGTGCTGTCCAGAAGTGCGTGCTGTGCTTCTTTTTGCTTTCAAGTGCCTTTGTGCTTGAAGAGCCGTAGGCATGTTCTTGTTTGTTTACAGACCTGAATCAACTACACACCATCTTGTAAACCTTTATTGAAGGATGGCTATATCTGTGTGCTTGGCCTTTGGCTATTAAACTGAAATGCAATGGTGAAAAATGTGAGACTGTTCTGCTTTGTCTACAGTAATGTTTAAACCTCAGGTAAAAGCCAGGTAATGTGAACAACCCTTTAAAATCCAATCACAAATTAAGTTTCTGCTTAATTTATAGAGCTAGGAAACAGTGTTATTTTGTAGATAAAGTTTGTGCAGGTGGAGAGTAGATTAGCCAGCTCAGTGTCGTGATGAGACCTGTGGCCTTGGTATAGAGAGAAAAACAAGCAGAAAAATGTATTACAGTCACTAATGACATCTGTACAACAGTTTCAGAAGAATCTGAAGAAAGGTGCTTAGAATGATTTCATAAAAATCTCTACTGAATTGGACGAAAATAAAATGTCACGATACAAGAAATTTTTGTGATTACACCGACCAGATGCAGCATTAAAGCTACTGACAGGGGAAGCGTTCCTGTGGAGCTTGTCAAGGAGTGGCAAGTGGAACAGTCAGTTCTCATCGTAAGGGTCTATGCGGTTTTTGATGGCTAGATGACAGTCAGAGCATCTTGTGGAGTGTTCCTGAAATGTAGTGCTCTGTACCTACCAAAAGTGCTCCAAGGAAGGATACCCAATGACCTGGAGACAAAGTGAGAATGGAGGACACCCTTGATACATGTTGGTAGTGAAAGTCTATGATTTCTAGTTTGATCCCACAGAAGAATCACTGTAGCACAAATAGCTGATGTGATTGAATGGTGTCAAAACACACAGTGTATCAAATTCTGAGCCCAGTCCACCAAAAGTGCCATGAGTGGGTATAATAAACATCTGAACTGGATTGTGGAGCCGTGGAAGGAGGTGGGCTGATGTGAAGAGTCACATTTCCTTTTATATCATGCATATAGCTGAATGCGTGTGTGTTGATTACCCGAGGGGTGCCACAACCTCTTCCCATAGTGCATGTTCTGCTGGGAAAGCTTGGATCCTGGCATTCATGTGGATGTTACTTTAACACAGGTCCCACCTATCTAAACATTGTTGCACCACTTAATGGCAGTAGTAATCTCTAATGGACATGACCTTTTTAAGCAGGACGATGTGCCCTTCCACACTGACAAAATTGTTTAGGAATGCTTTGAGGAACATGCGGGTTCAAGTCGTTGACTTGTCCTCCAAATTCCCCAGATCTCAATCTAATCAAGCATCTGTTCTTGACAACCTACTGCAATACATGGAGGCCCCAACCACAAATTACATGACTTGGATGCATCTGCTGCAAACATCTTGATGGCAGATACCACCGCAAACTTCATAGGAGTCAATTCTGCGACAAATCAGATGTTTTTGGCAGCATGAGGGGGACCTACACAATGTAAGGGAGGTGGTTTTAACGTCATGGCTGATCGGTGTACACGCCTAAGATTGGGGAAGTCTTTACTTTGAACCCAACGTCTCAACCACCAAGATCTTTTATCCTATTTTTGACACATACATTGGAAAGGGGAAAAGGGTGTTGCTAGAATGCAGCCATATATTAATACAAATGATTTTTATTCAAAATTCTCACATATTGCACTGAACTGTTAGTCTTTGTAGGGAAACGTACAGTTGTCCTTTTGAGTACTCGTGATATCCATGAAATGCTCAGAATTGTGTGTTTTGACCTAAATTACCACATTATTGATAAATGTTATCGTATTACCAAGACCTGGCTACATGCCTACTGAGGACTTTTTTTTTAACTACGAGCGATTCTGAAGTCCAGCTGGTTTAGTACACTTGGCCTGACCTAATCCCTTATTCCTAGAAGTCCCCAGCTTTTTCTGTCCCAACAGGCCTGGTTCTGTTGTCCATTGGGGGCTGAGGTACATCAGGCATTGTCCTTTTGAAATGGGTGGCCTGCCCGCAGTGAGAGTTGAGGATGAAGAGCGTACACAATGGCCTGGCCGCCAGCCATTCCCATCCCCCTCCTCCTCTGTCTCAAACAGTTAGGCTCTGGGAGGGGCCACAGACCCACTCTGGGCATGGAGAGATTGTCCTGACAAAGAGTCAACATGCAAAGCAGCCCTCGTGCCCCTGCTGTGCAGAGGAAAGGCAGATGTGTTGGGTGCAGCTTACTGAAGCCTTCAGAGGAGGCCCGTGTTTTTGTTCTCATCTGAGATATCCGTTTTCCTTAGTCGAGATGTCTTGTCAAATGAAAGCACTTCATACATTAACGCTTTCTGCATGTTAATGTACTAAAATACGTTTTCATGTCCAAGATGCAGGCCATGTTAGTTAAAGGCAAAATCTTAGACTTTGTCTTTGAAAACCTGAAGTTATGATTGCTTGCTGCCCTCTTGTGGTCAGTTCATGCCATTGTTGTGTTTTTGTTTTACCCCCTAATTGGGTATATAGTGGCTAATTATAGAGATTTAAAAGACTTGCACCAAGGTGCATTTCCATGCAGATCTGATGATTTCTCCTTTATCTCTGTCCTATAGTGAGGTAAAGAAGGAGAGGCCTCCAACGCCGGATGATGTAATTGTTTTGTCAGACAACGAGCCCTCCAGTCCTTGTATGAATGGGATCACCCACAGCTTCAAGAAAGCGAACACAGAAATGCTCATGGTAACAGTTGATGTTCAGTACTCTGCTTTCTTTATAGTTTCTTTCAGTGCCTATAATCTAATTTCATTCATGACTGAGTTTTAGACTTTAGACTAAAATCTTCATTTTAAATGTAGACCTTGCATTGTATCCATAACATACTACCAACAAAATGTTTTTGTCAAACTCATGAGCTACTTTTGGACATAATTAATGGGGATTCATAAATCCATTCTAGACTTGGAATTGTGTTATTGTGGTTCTGGGAATACCTGACCCAATGCCAGAATACAGTATATGGCCGAATACAATTAATCTTTTCCTGCGTCAGCTAAAAAAGCAAACTGCTATGATTAACATGTACAGAAATATGCTGAGATTTGTTTTCCTTGTGTGTATAGAAGAGTAGCCCTGAGGAGCGCCAGAAGATCATAAAACAATTGAAAGAGGAGCTACGTGTACAAGAGGCCAGACTAGTCCTGCTGAAGAAACTTCGACAGAGCCAAATCCAGAAAGAGAGTGTGGTGCAAAAGGTAAATCTGATGAAGGGCTGCACAGGAATGACCATCTGGAGCCCTACAAAATTATTTGTGCTGCTCTCTAATCAAAACGGGTCATAAAAGTCAAATCAGTTTATTTATAAAGCGCCTTTTAAAACAACTGAAGTTGATGAGTGTTCCAAGTCACAAGGTAAAAAGTAAACAAGAAGAAAAAAACACAGTATGCTTTTTCTTTTTTTTTTTTTTTTGTTCAGTCTCTTTATCTCTCTTATCTCACACATGCTCTCACTCTTTCTTTTTCCTTCACCTTTTGCTCCCTACCTTCTTCCTTGTAAACAGACTGCCAATTCCACAGCCAACCCTCCACCTCTAGTAAGAGGCAGCATCTCAGCCAGCAAAGGAACCTTACAGGTCAGTAGTCATGGAATTCCCAAGTCAGCACAGATACTGTATGCCATAAGAAGCATCATTTCTGTAAGCTCTTTCGTCTGCTTGTGTGCAGGTGTCTAATCGAAGCTCAGGCACAGTCATTCCTCCTCCTCTGGTTCGAGGCGGGGCACATGTTTCCAAGCATACCTCAATAGTGATGCCACCCTTAGTCAGGGGCTCACAGGTAACTAGTGCTCTGTTAGTCTGTTATTCACATGCATGCACATGCATAATGCAAGCGATGGTTGTTAATTTATGAATTACCTAATTGGTTTGCATTCCATCTTCCTACTAGCCTATCGCTGTGACTCCTCAACAGATTGCTACGTTGCGGCAGCAACACTCTGGCTCTGGTCCTCCTCCCCTGCTGCTGGGACCTCGCACCTCTGTGCCCAACGTCCAGGTGCAGGGCCAGAGGATCATCCAGCAGGGCTTGATCCGCGTGGCCAATGTAGCCAACACCAACGTCCTGGTTAACATCCCACAGGTAAGATAATACAACCCAAAGACCTGTCTGAGCTCAGAGCACTGTTTTGGATTACTGTAGTTTTTCCCTTCATTTTGTCATCACAAGTAATACAAAGTGTGTGCATTTTAAAAATATATATATTTTTGGTAGTTTACAATGTGTTATGGAAAATTGAATTATTTTACAGTTTTAGTCCATACATGGGGAGGTGATCCATGTTCTGTTTCTCTTGTTTACTTTGGATGGATCTTGTGTAACACTTTTGTACAACAGAAGGTGATAAACCTTACATGCATTTGCTTGCAGGCTATTAAAAAACCCAGGCCCAGAAATGAAGTTGCATATAGCTTGGCCATGAATTAAAGCATTGCTTATAGTAACAATAAAATATTTGTTGTGCTGTTTTCAGGGTTCACCTACTGCTTTGAAGGGTTCTTCCCAGTCTGGCAACGCCAACGACTCTCCAGCCAGCCGACAGGCTGCTGCCAAACTGGCCCTGCGAAAGCAGCTAGAAAAGACACTGTTGGAGATTCCTCCTCCAAAACCCCCTGCACCAGAACTCAACTTCCTGCCCTCTGCTGCCAATAATGAGTTCATCTACTTAGTGGGACTTGAGATGGTGGTTCAGAACCTGTTGGATTTGGCCAAAAGTGAGCACTTTGTTTTCATATCTGGAAAAAAACAATTGATCGTTTCCCTTTGGTGAATTGCTTATGTTTTTTATTTGAGCTTCAACAGTTTTTAACACCTGGGAAGCAGAAAGTCTTAACATGAGTCCTCAAGTTCTAGTTTCTCTGCACACACTTCAACTCCTTTAACTGAATCAACTGCTGTACGGTGTACTGTACAACATTGTACTGCAGGGGGCACTCTAACGCTACATGTAGAATAGAGAAACACTAACTTAAATCTTATGTTTCAGTATACTAACAGCTGTCGTTCCTTATCTAGGCAAACAGCAACCTCAGCAAGACGCCGCTGATCAGGCATCGCCAGTGAAGGATCCATTCACTTGTGTGCAGTGCCAGACAGATTTCACCTCGCGCTGGAGGCAAGAGAAGAGTGGAGGCTCCATCCTGTGTGAGCAGTGCATGAGCTCCAACCAAAAGAAGGCCCTAAAGGCAGAGCACACCAACCGACTGAAAGCAGCATTTGTTAAGGCCCTGCAGCAGGAGCAGGAGATTGAGCAGCGTATCCTTCAGCAGGCTGCTTCACCAAATCCCAAAACCTCTGCCACCTCTTCGTCCGCATCCTCACCAGTGGTGAAGTCAGAGCATGTGCTGGTGTCAAAGCAGTACAAACCGACTCACACCTCCCTATCTCAGCATCAAGGCAACAGGACAACAGTCAATCGCTATCACAGCACTATCAAGCAGGTGGGTTCTCATTTTGATCCGCAGGCCAACTACACTTAGTACTTGGCTTCGTCTTATTTACACTACCTGGGAGCAGGCCACTCTTTAAATTGTGAACGGGACTGGGAAGTATGTCCTTGTGTTTTTTGATTGTCAATGTGTCCTGTAGTGTAAAAATGCTGGTTACTTATGTGAAATATGATTATTCCAACATGCTGTAAATTTCATGCCAAGTTTTTCCACTGTGTTGTTGGTACCCTATTTAAAGATTACACATTCATGTATTTACTTTTTGTGTGTTCTTTCTGTCTCTGAGCAGAGTCCAGGCCAGCTGTCGCGCAGCGTGCACCAGGGGGCAGTCAGTGCGAGCTCACGCAGCCTGAGTCATGGCTTCTCCACAACCTCTCAGCTGCAGAATGCTGTCACAGCCGCAGCGCTAGTCAGCAGGTCAGGTAAGCATGCTGTGAGGGCAGGGTCAAAAGGCAACAGCAGCAGCAGCAGCAGCAGTAACGCCACCACCAGTGCCTGGAGGAAGCAGAACAGCAGCATCGCAGGTAGATGATGCCGCCCCTACCCGGTCTGCCTCCTTCTCTTTCGCTTTTTCCTGTCCCTGTTTCCAATTCTGCTGTGGTATGCGTTTTCTCTCAACACCATAGAATTTGCCAAAGTGGTGAGATGAAAACTCACTGTGCAATTAGATACTTTTGGTAAAGTTTTGTCAATTTTTTTTGAGAGCACCCATTATAATATAAGCATAAAATATATGCAGTACTCACATTTTTACTCTCTCTTCACTTAAACACATTTGAACATAGATGCCCGTTTAAATGTTTTGTTCATTTGGCATTTTTATATTATTACATATATGTACATACGTGTACGTCATAAAAATGTATAGACATGTACACCTCCTTTTCTCCTTTTCTCTGTAATTGTTCAGTTCAAGTTCATTAGTATGTGCTTGCTCTGTTACATTTTATTTCCATTCAGCTTGCTGTGAGTGGTTTGTGTTTTCCTGCTCTTACCAGTTGTTTGTTCTATATTAATCACTGTCTTCTATATTTTATTTTTATTGATTTTTCTGTGCCCTTTCTCTGCAGGTGTCACTATGGCCTACGTCAACCCTAGCCTGTCTGTACACAAGACAACCTCTCCAGTCGACCGTCAGCGGGAGTATCTTCTAGACATGATTCCTTCACGGTCTATCCCGCAAACAACAAACACATGGAAATAATGTCGCCCTCATCTCCCTTCACTGAAATAATCAAATTACTATAATGGACAGCAGTTGGATATCAATATCAGATAACCAGATATCAAGCAATAATACAACAATGAACCATTTTTACTCTGCTTATTGGAGAACCTTCGTCCAGTTGGAGAATACCACGAGACGCCGATAGAGGCTGGAGGAACTGGACCAAGGATCAATGTTGACTGAGAGTCGAGGACCTTTCGAAGAGGCCTTGTGTGTTCACTTCCCCATAGGCTGCAGTGATGCACCTGCACCCACACTGGTGATACACGCTCATCTCTTATTGTGGCTGTGGTTGCTAGTGGCTCTGCATGTGATAGGATGGTCATGGTATACAAGGTGGATGATGGACCCCCTCCGTTTTAGTGAACATGCCTGCTTCCACTTGACAGAATGGTGGTGCCCACACTGTGCAAAGCCAGGATTTTTTTTTGTGTGGGGACCATCTTTGAGAACGCTTCAGCTAAGCAAGACTTGCATATTCAGTGGGGCATAAATGCTGCCTCTTGAACAATGATATGGGAGTGCAAGTATGTAATTCTGATGTCAATTTTTTTCTTGCGCTTACTTTGCGGACTCATTCCACCCACTCTTTTTGAGCTGTCCTTTTTCGAGGGCCGAAGTTTAGAGAAGAAAAAGGTATTGTAATACTGTTGAGGTGGTTTTACATCTGCCAGTTTAGTGTGTATTTTTGAATACTTCAATTCGTTTTCGTAAGCTTAACACGGAAAAAAAATGTAACCATGGTTTTTTTGGGGGAAAAGGGATTACTGAAATGCCACAATGCAACTACCTTTACCCCGACCCCCACTACCCCTCCCTCTCCCCTTTTAACAAACTCAAATTGGCATGAGGGCATGGTTCTGCGGAGGTGTGGGGTTACGGATGAGACCTCTCATAAAGCTTTAGTTTAAGTTTGTGGTGGGTTTCATTTTTTATTTTTTTATTTTAATAGTTTATGTCTGTACATGGGGATATTTAAAACTGTACACCGGCAAACTTCTCTTACAATGAAGGAAACTCCATCCCAAAACAGTTTTTTTCCCTTTAGTGTGTTCAACCATGATCAGTTGACTAAATCCGACAACTACAGCTTTCAGTGTTTCTATATAAACTTGTCAGAATTTGATTTGGCTGCCAGGCGGAGCGTTCAATGCTTTTGAGAAAGCATTGTGCAGACCAGCACACATCGGTCGGTTTGCTTGTTCAGGTCACTGCTTTCATGTAGGACTGAGTGAAAAGTTAGATGAAATTCAACCCTGGAATTATGGCCCTGTTTGTTTCTCTGTTCTTCTTGAACCGATTGGGTTGCTGGCGGTGTGCCTAGGATTTCAGCTAAGCTGGAGGGGGAGCTAGTCCGTGATGAACATGCATACCTACATTTTCCCTCCCCCATATGTAAACAGTTATAGCCATCGTTCGGTCATCCTTGACCTGTCCTGTTCACTCTTAACATTTCTCGAGCCCTTTTCTCAGGGCCGCTGCTGCCTGTGGGGTATGGAGGCCTCTGTTTCCCACTGCTGTTCTGACTACTGCCTGCTGCTGCTGAGAACTAACACCATTCCATTGTGCAGGGACTGTGCCATTTGCAGCACTGTGCCCCTTTTATGAATTGTACAAAAAAAAGTTCCCCTTTTTCCATTTGTTTGGTCTATCAGTTAATGATTATAATAAAAACTAAATTTAACCCATTGTCTTCTTTTTTTTGTTTTGATAATCTTACAAGGTATGGCGTACCTGTTCTGCTTGAATAAATGAAGACGTTAAGATGCTTCTGTGCCAGTTTAATGAATAACTTTAGCTTTGTTGTAGCCAAGGCTGCTGAGCCACTTGTGCTGTCGAAGGCCGAGTGGAAGGGCTAAACTGCAGCAGGTGAGAAATGAGGGCACGACAAGGTTCCTCAACTGGGACTTCAGGATACACCAATGGTCTGCGCTGGATCCAAGGGAGTTTGCTCACGTTAGAGTCGTCGAAGGGCATGCACCCGGTGACCATGATGTAAAGAATAACACCCAGGCTCCACACGTCATACTTCTTGGGGTCATAGGGGATACCCAAAAGCACCTCAGGTGGAGCGTAGGCAGCAGAGCCACAATACGTCTGACTTAGCTCAGGATAGCCCTCTGCAAAGCGTCCGAAACCAAAGTCGGTCAGTTTGACTTGATGGTCAGCAGTTAGAAGAACATTTTCACACTTCAGGTCTCGGTGGACGATGTCCTTCTGGTGCAAATAGGCCACAGCACTGAGGAGCTGAGAGAACCACGTTCTGGCCTGGTCGTTGGGGATGCAGTTGAGCTGCTGGACCTTCTGCAGGAGATCTGTTTCCGCAGGCTCCATCACAATGTACATCTGTCCATTGGAGACCTCAATGAACTCATGAACATGAACGATGTGCTCGTGTCTTATTGCCCTCAGGATGGCGACTTCCCGGGGCAGGAATCTGGACACAAATTCATGTGGGGCCTTACTGCGATCCACTATTTTGATGGCCACTTCTAGGTTCTTCTTGGATGTGGCCAGCTTGACCTTGGAGTAACTGCCTTCGCCGATGGTGGCGCCGAGCCTGTAGCCTAGGCGTTTCATGACCTTCTCGCTGCTCATTTTTAGCCCCAAGATGCAATGCAGAGCTGATGAACTGAGAAGGACCAAAGGCCCACTATCTCCATCCACACGCTCCTCGCTCAGCTTAAAGAGGCTTCTGCGAACCCTCGAAGCAGAACTCCTTGATCCACTTGTGACATCATATCACAGTGATGTCACAATGAGCTGTCTTAAGGTGTCACAAACTGTTACAGTGGAACACTTACAAGGAGTCAATGAGGCATTCAATGAATATTTAGCTTTATGAAGCAGTTCCTGCACCATAATCTGAGATGTGTTTTGTGCTATTAACATTTTAATGTTATCCATTTATATATATTTTTAGCATATCTATCATTCTACAGACAACACTGCAGCACACTAATTTTATTTTCCATCAGGTACAGAACAGAAAGATGTCTATATATTACATTTCACATTGCAGCCTGTTTAGTCAGATTTGAAGAAAAATATCTACATCTCCAACCTGTCAATCACTCTAAACTTAAAAAAAAAAAAACATTTGTGGTTTATTTAGCTCAACACAAATTAACCTGTGAAATGGCTGTGAAATGTTTTACACACAAAACCACATTTGGGCAAATCTGACAAATAACTGATCTGAATTTTGGGTGTTCTGTGGCTCTAGTAGAACTGATTTATAAGGAATATTTTATGCATTTATAACTATTTCTCTCTTAATAGTTTCTTATAGCCCTTACTAGGGGGACCAACTCCATATTAAAGTCTATGTATCTGAATGCAATGTCGTTAAAGTCCCTGATGGTGTAATGGTCAGACGTCCCAATACTTTTGGCCATATAGTGCATATGTAGGAATACTTATTTTAAAAACTAGAAAAAAAATCTTGAAACTTTATTTGGTTGTGTCGTGGTCATTGTTTTTCAAAATCTCTAAAAAAAATTTTGTTGTAAAAAAATTTAGTTGTAATGAGTTGCAAAATCACTCCCAAGGTTTGGAGTGCCAGTATATTATCGTCACTGCTCTTTGAGACAGGATATTTAAACAGACAGAACTGCAGCTGGAAAGAGAAATGCCCTCGAAGAACAAACCTCGATATGTTCCAAAATAACTGACATATTCGACACATCAAGCCTCCCAGGTCAGTTTTAAATAAGACAGCAGTTGTGCTAGTTCTGAATAGCAAGGCTCTGTTTTTTTTTAAATAAGAAATAAGTAAGCATTACGAAAGAGACATAGTTAGTCGCCAAAGTGCTCCTTGAAAAGGTGGGTCTTCAGGCGACGCTTGAAGACCGTGAAGGACTCTGCCGTTCGGACCAGAAGAGGGAGTTCATTCCACCACTGGGGAGCCAAGACTGAGAAGAGTCTTGAGGCATGTTTCCCTCTTCTTTTGAGCGGCGGAGGCTCAAGGCGAGCAGTGCTCGAAGCCCTTCTGTGGAAGTCCAGCTCACTATGTTCCTTGTGGGGGCAGCTGCGATCAAGAAATTGTAGGTTTGATTCCCAAGACTGATAAACACCTCTGTGGTACCCTGAGCAAGGTACGGTCCCCACACACCGCTACCCCATTGCTGTGTTCCTGGCCACCCACTGTTTCACTTGGTGAATGGGTTAAATGCAGAGAAAGAATTTTGCACTGTGGTGTGTTCACGTATAACAGAATGTTCACTTTCCCTTTTCACTCTACATAAAATCCCTATTTACTGTGTAATGTTATTTGTATATATTCTGTTTAGTTTTATTTAGTGTATTGTATGATTCTACGATTCAAACTCTCCTCCGTAGTGGGTGATGCAAGAAGTGGCTGTCACTTGAAGCATACAGAGGTTCATTCAGGCATGCAGATGACACGGCCCACTGTCCGATGGTGTCCGTGGGGAGGTTGGTAAGGGGCCCGCTGACACCCCTCACCCCTGGGGAGTGTAACAGAACCCTTTTAGAGCAGGGCTGAATAACCTGGAGACTCAGTCCTTCACACAGTGACAGGTTTCTCAGTCGCACCCTCTTGCACAGTTTTTACAGCTTGTAGGTGTTTGAAAGGCATTTACACATCACCTTATTATCGAATGAAATATGAGTGAAGATGCTGTTTGTAGAAGCTGTTTAAATTTTTGAGAGAATGTGTAAACAGCAGCATCAGCTGCTGCATCTTTGATTGTGTCATTGTTCAGGGTATAAACGGCTGGTTACATACAGAGCCGTGCAAATGTCTGCAGGGAAAAAAAACGCTAGTAGCTATAAACAATAAAGCAACACATTGTGATTTTATGTTAAATATCAGCATTTTACATTTACATTTATCAGACGCTTTTCTCCAAAGCGACTTCCATTCCGTACCTAAAGGGGACAGTCTCTCCCTGGAGCAACTTGGGGTTAAGGGTCTTGCTTAGGGACCCAGTGGTGGTGTGCTGAAGGTAGGATTCGAACCCATGACCTCTTGCACCAGAGGCAAGTATCCTACCACTAGGCCACCACCACCACAAGTCAATTTATTGGCGGCTGAGGCATGGCATTCCACTATTCTTGAAGGGTATCCCTCAGATTATTGAACTTCTGGAGTTACGAGCCTCTACGCAACGACTCAGCTGATCCAATAGGTTTTCGACAGGATTCAGGTCTGGAGAAAATACAGGCCACTCCCTTCGAGGTACTCCACTCTCCAGCAGCCACTCCCTAATGATACGACTTTGATGAGCTGGAATATTGTTGTCCATGAGGATAAAATTAGGCCTGTGTTCTTCATGCAGGGGCACAATGACTGGATTAGTGTTATTCAGGTAGTATGGGCTTGTCACTGTACCATTCACAAACTGTAGAGCAGTAACATCGCCACCACCAACATCATTGGTGGCCATCATTACTGCTCAGTGTGAATCAACTTTCATCAGAGAACAGCACTGAGGCCCAACGGTCCCTCGTCCAGCGTAAATCCTCCGTGGCCCATGTAAGACGATGACCCCTGTGCCTGGTGCAGGTTGGCTAGCATGCAGATCACTCTGATGTAAACGGTTTCGAATGAGCTGACATGACACTTGGGTGCCTCTCACCTCCCTTAAATGTGCCTGGAGTTGAGTGGCATTCATCATTCAGTTCCGCAGGGCACAGTTCACAATGAAGCAGTCATCAGGCTGGGATTTGGCCAAAGGACATCCAGTTCTCTTCCATCTGAGAACAGCGTGTTTGAAGCCTCGCAATGGCGAGATACTGTTGATCAATTGTTAGGCAATGTTTTTGATGTCAAAATGTGATCAGCATGATGAAGACTGTTTAAATACTATTTTTGATTAAACCAGGAAATGTATTCATGGACCAAACACCTGTAATGGATTTTGCTGTTAAGCTCCTTGTCAGAGAACAAGAAGTACTAAACAAAAGTACTAAAACATTAAACAGTTGGACATGTGCATTCAAAAGATCACATTAAGTTCACCTGTAAGAGTTATGGTGCATTTTAGGTTCATCCTGACATTTCACCTGAAAGCCAAATATCGATACATATCTATATATATCTATATATATGGGCTGTAAAGTGATTAATTAAAATTAACTAGTTAATCGCAAATCTGGAAAAAATTAATCATGATTAATCACAATTTATTGTCAACCCGATATCTAATATATATTGGACACACTAACAAAGAAGACTTTGTTTATTTTTTTCCCCAACTTTGTCACACTTTTAAAAGCTGTGAGATAAAAACAAAACTAACTTTTGAATATAAAATGCATAACATCTTCAAACCTGAAAGAAAACGTAGCTTTAAATAACTCGAATTAAATCGCTAGCTTGACTCAGCAGCAGCATTGGCCGCATGAATTGGCTTCTTCTTCTGGCATGCTGGTCGCAGACATAGCGCAATACTGCTCCCACTGATTGTGTG
>JBBPDB010000039.1:9218238-9231630 GCA_037974465.1 Brachypetersius altus
TTAACCCATTCACCAAGTGAAGCAGGGGGCAGCCATGAACACGGCGCCCGGGGAGCAGTGTGTGGGACGGTACCTTGTTCAGGGTACCTCAGAGGTGCCTAGCGTTCTTAGGAATCGAACCTGGACTTTCTGATCGCAGGGCAAATGCCCTAACCACTGCTCCACCAGCTGCCCAGGTTCTAGACGGACTGCTTAAAACATAGAATGTGCTCTATTTAAAAAGATGGTGCGATTTCATGCTGTGAAAAAGAACTGTAATGAAAATAAACGAAAAGCTTAACATAAAATAAACTATATAAAATAAAATGGGAATTTTGCTGTTATATATGCTCCCCTAAAAACACACTGGCCCCACCTTGGCCCCCCTGCTCATTTTGGTGTCAGAGGTTATGCTATCGATGATTAATTTGCTTGCAATTTGGGTTTAAAGAGCTCCCACTACTCATAGCTTCAATTATGGAGGCTTTTGGACAGCAGCAATGTGACACCTGGCATCCGACGCCCACGCAGTCACTCAGTATGCCAGTACAGAGATGCCACAGTGATACAAAAATGGCGGCCACTCTCAGGCGAGCTAGATGATGATGAGGAAAATGCAGGATACATAATGACAATCAAATTAAATGTAACTTCAGTCATGCTTTTTCCTGCTGGACTGTCAGCCGGATGATTGCAACAGGAATATGTTAGTAATCTAATCTCAGGTAATATTTCATGCAGAAGTGAAATTAAACAGACTCTGATGTTATAACAAGTGAATAATGACTAGAAATAAGTTAAAAGGGCTGATAATATTCTCACAATACTCTCTAAATGAGAAACAGTAGATGCATTGACCAGATTTAAGATGATTCACATGACAAGATATTTTTAGCAGCGTGGAAGGATCCATATCAAGTGATTTGGAAAGGAGGATCTGTTTATACAGTCTATGGGACCGAAACTAATTGGGATGTTTCTTGGCCACCTGTGTGCCATCGCTTCATTAAGTCGTTCTCAACAGGGCCAACCAAAGGTGATTTCAGAAGCGAAGTGTTTGGACAGAGTCGGAAAGTACAGAGAAACCGTACGAGTGAAAGTACTGCCACTGTGTGGGTCTGTAATGTGGAAAAATGGAGCCAAAATGTACTCAGGGTTTTTGAAATTGCTTGCTTGTGACATTTGTAACACATACCCTGAAGGTCTAAATGAAATCATAGAGTAAAAAAAAAGTACGTTTTTCATCTTGGAAATGTAAAAAAAAAGCATTCAGTATTCAATAATACAATTAAGCATCAGCGCTCCATAGAAATATGTAAGTGTAGAAATGAAAAAACCTGTTTGCTCTGCTACACACTTGCCGTTAGCTGCTTTTTCCCTCAGACGCTCTCGAGGACCCCCTCCCTCTGCGGGTTTTCCCCACCCACTTGTGGGCGGAGACTATTCTGAAAGACCTGAAATAAAAGAAATTTCTTAATTTCTGTTCTTTATTGCTTCTGAGAATTTTTAAAAACCCAAATAACGGTAATTATTGCATGTTTTTAAAATTGAAATAAATTTGGTTCTTCGAGATAGATCCAACCATCTCTGTAGTGAAAGACCTGATGAACAGATCAAAACACAGTGCAGGATGTGTCATAAACTCCTATAAAGAGAATAATACATGAGTATCGGAAGCTTGGATGGTGCACCACAAAATAGCATGAATGAAAAAACAGAGAGCAGGGCTTTGGGGCAGAAGTCTCATTGAAAGGTAAAATGAATATTAGCCTATAATTGGGTGATAAAAAAGGAAAGAGTAGAGACTATGACTATTTATGACCCAAAAAATACCACCTTGAGTCATGGCTCATTAGTCATGTGTAGCCCTCAGTGGAACCGAATCACTTCATCAGTGATGGAATGGGAAGCACATAGAAATAATACAAGACACCAAACACCTGACAACACTACTAACATAACTATGGTGAATAAAACGGGAATGTTCTTCACCAAACCTGAGATAAAGTGTCAGTAGAACAAGTACAGCAGCCCTGGTAGATGCCCAGTGTCTGGTGATGCCATTGGGTTACAGACTTCATACAACATTAATTAATTAATTTTTAAAGACCTGACAATTTTACATACCCAGTTCATTTTGGTCTCAGGAAGATTGTGTATAAAAAGGTATATGATACCATTAGAGTACACTGTCCACTCAATACAGACGCTTCACTTAAGTAGACGCTCTTTATTTTGAGTCATATTATCTAGAGAAATTATTTTATGTTGGCAGATAATGTTGCTGATTTAAACGATCTCAGAGCAACAGAACATGCATAGAATTAATTATTCTAGATACAGTTATTTAAAATGTGTAAATGCTAAATGTTTTATTGACTAGATTTAAAATATACTGCTCAAAAAAATAAAGGGAACACTTAAACGACACAATGTAACTTCAAGTCAGTTACACGTCTGTGAAATCAAACTGTCCACTTAGGAGGCAACACTGATTGTCACTGAGAGAGTGTAGACTGTGAATCAGTGTTGTCTCCTGAGTGGACAGTTTGATTCACAGATGTGTGATTGACTTGAAGTTACATTGTGTCGTTTAAGTGTTCCCTTTATTTTTTTGAGCAGTAAGTTTTCACATGCCACAGTGTATAAAAATGCAGTGCAAACCAATGTAGGCGGCTTTCAAGCCAGTTTCAATGTCACTATTTGGTTTGAAAGACATGCAAAGCCAAAGCAACACAAACAATATCAGTATTATATATAATATCCAGACCACCGGCTGCATCGTATACTGAAATGTGTCGCACTGCATACCAAAAAGTGAAATATCTATCAGTGCGACAGATGCTGTTTATCTGATTGTGCAGCTTGAAACTAAATCTAATTTGTCCTTTTATTGGCGTCTCTCTGGAAAAATAATAAAGATAATAAACACAACGGGGGGTGGGGAAAGCGCATTCATCGCAAATGGAAGTCATGTGGCTACAAAATTCGCCTTTGGATCATCGTTATGAACCGATTTGTCCTTTTTAAAGCTTTATTGGATAATGAATGTGGGTTCAGTTTGAGCTCGGTCTTTCAGTATTAAATCTAGTTCCAGAAAAACTCCTGGCCTCTCTATTCCCTCCCTGTCGAGCTCCAATATGGACGCCTCCGCTCAAGATGCTGATTTTAATCACATCCTGTCATTACCTACAAGGCTCCTCTAATCTTGATTTGATTAAGATTTGATTAATATTTCGTGACCGTAAACATAATGTGAAGTGTTTGATGTTCGTGGGCACTGGAGGGGAAATGGCAGTCCCAGAGTAGCTCTTGGCTAATTTGGGCTGCTGCCAGATTTCCTCTGTTCTGATGAGCTTCACACTCACGCTGTGCTGCTGGCTGGTCTGAATGCCAGGGATAGCAGAGAAAATGATAGTAACCGATGCATCCTGTAGGTTTTAATGGTGGAGTGAATGTCAGTGACAGCTATTGTTATAGATTTCGCAATAACTTGTAATAGCACGCTATCATCTGGTGATCTATGTCCTTTGATTCAGCACAGATGTAATAAAAATGTCGTCTAACAGAAGTAAAGTGAGATGACTGCATTTCACCATTCCATTATGGGGACTGTCATCTTATTCTGTTCATTTGATTTAGGCCCAAAGCTATAAGGTTCTATTTTAGATTCTCCATGAATGTACTATTGACTATTGAATACAGAACCAATGTTGATTTCAATATAGATATTTTTGCACTTAAGCTCCCTCTGTTGGATTTGAGTGAGGCGGGATGACGTTGGTAGATGGTGATGACAGTTTATCCTTCATCTTCCCTAAAAAAGAAACATGATGGGTTTTCTAACAATAACATACTTTTAACCACCATTTGCGCTATTAATAAATAATTTAGCTGGAAGATACTTGTGTATAGTATTTATAGATTTTATTGGACTCATTCTTGTCTGTGTGCTTCTGTGCAAGAGTAACATACACGTTTTTCTTCGAGATTAACATAGTTTTCCTATTTTTGATTCCAATAATGATTCTGGTTAATATTAGTAATGGTGATAAATGTGACTTATTGCAGTCTATTTAGAAAATGAAACAAATGGCCAGTAAAAGCAGCAGTGAGATTCAGTAAATGCCAATCGCCTCTATAAGTGGGTGCTCGAGCACAGGAGGTGGTTTTGACTGATGGAACCACTCAGAAAATGCTCACCCATTTTCCTCAGTAGAGCGAACAGCAGGGGCCTTCGGAGTGTCGAAGTCAATGAGAGAGAGAGATGCACAGCATGCCGTTGCGTTCTCCTGCACTAAAGGCTAAAACCACCTTTAAGGATAAAGTTAGTTTGACGTAATCTTTAGGACGATTTTTTATTGCACACAGTGTGTCTAGTTATATGATTTTTTTTTTTTTTTTTTTACATGCACCAGATAAAGTATTTTAAGTCACTTTCATTATGTCCACTTGCACTGGCTCAGGCCAAACAGTAGACATGTTAAAAGAATAAATTGTTTTATTGTAGTTGGTTGATTACTGGAGCTACAATTTAAAATAGCTGTTTAAAAAGCTTCTCTTCTTGTTGTGCCTCAATGCCAGATGGCTTTTTAAGAATAAACATCACCTATATTGCACTAAAGCATGCTGTTTAAATCAAGGCAGTTTTGCAGGGCATGTCAGCTTGACAGGATCACTGAGTAAACTCCGCTGAGCTCTGTGTCAGGTTATTGACCACTACGCTATGGGACTTGGAGCCGTGGTGTGGAATTTTGGACCCTCTGTACTTCTCTTGGGCACTGGAGCAATGAACTAGAAGAGAACTAAACAGAAACAGAAGTCATGGGCTTTGGTGGAGACCTCCCCAGTGGGAGCGCCCATTCTGCCTGCTGCTGTCAGGCCTCAGTATCTTAAGCTCTCTTCAGAGGACAAACACACATGATAAGGTTTCCTCTCCAAAGACTCTTTTTGGGCTCCACTAATAGCGCGATCATTAAATTGGAGCAACAGCATCAAGCCTTAAGCATTACGTTTCATGAACTATAAAAGAGGAAGCCAGGGGACATGATGCTTCATTATATTATTCAGTAATGAGAGCAGATTTGGGTCATGAACAGATATTGACTCACATTGCTGGTTATAGCCCATAAATGAGGACATTGCTTTCAAAAAGCCACTTAACAGACAAGGAGTGTATTACCCGAAGCACGTAGAATTGAGGTATTGCATTCCACAGTTGTTTTCATTGTCCGTGAGTGGTTTAGTGTTTCTGCTCATTGTTCGGACTGGTACTTGGCTGGCGAGATGTTTTATTCATTTCACGTACGCCGGCTCCTGAATCTTGGATCTTGAAAGATGCCCTAATGATGGCCTTCACTGGGCTGACTGGAACGCATTAAACATGAAATTAAAAATTTCATTTGATGTGTGCCGGAACAGCTGAACTTTGGAGTGTGACCGAGCCTAGGAAGATAAAACTTTGTGGAAATTTGATTTAAATCCTACATCAAGAAAAGCTGCTCCACCAGAACCGACACCAATCAAGAGGAGCACATTTTGAGGTTACAGTATTCTAACTTGGCCTGATTTTAAACTATGAAGTATGTTTCACTAGTCCTGCATTTTTGATGCTAAATGCCTACTTCAGTATTCGGTTTAATGTGCACTGGAACATGATGACTAGGTGGCTCTTTTGTCCACAGTTAGACACGGTTAGCCACTGCGATACGGTAGCGACACTGCATAGGAAGCCCCACTCTGTGTGAGACTGCAGCCCGTCTCGTCACTCCTGTACAGATTACAGACAGAGAGAGAGAGAGAGATAGATAGAGATGGGGGGGAATACAAGGAGGTCAGTGTCCGAGTCACTCGTCACACTGGCACTTCCCGGTTCGTTGTTGTTCCTCTCCACGTGTCTTGTCTGCTACGACGACAGATTAGGTTCCTCAGTTGAACTGCAGCACACACCTGAGCAGAACAGTCTCTCTGGTTCAAGTTCACAAGCACACAGCAGTATGATACAGTTTCTCTTCCAAAACACACAGAAAAGTAGCAGAGCGATACTCTTTTAACACTGAGCTCCAAAACACATTCCTTCTAGCCTCTTAGCCAGGCTTTAACCACGCATACAGCCAATCACCCGATGAAGACACTTACAGCTCAACTCTGACACAATTAGAGACAGGTGGACATGTCGTTAGGTACCTAGCAACCCAACGCCTGCTCAGCATCAGCACCTAACGACCGCACTCTCCTTACACGCATACAAACTCCATGTCCAGAGCTAGTATCTCCTGGCTTCTTAACGGACGAGGTTGAGGCTTACCAGACATCACAGCAATCAGGAAGTTGTGGGTTTGATTCCCAAGACTGCACCGCTGAGGTACCCTGAGCACGGTACCGTCCCCACACACTGCTCCCCGGGTGCTGTGTTCCTGGATGCCCGCTGCTTCACTTGGTGAATGGGTTAAATACAGAGAAAGAATTCCGTGCTGTTCACACTGTGTGCTGTGGTGTGTTCATGTATGACAGAATGGTCACTTTCACTACCTGTATTTGGATTTGAACTTAAATGCACTTTTTTTAAAGAAATTTGTCTTTAAATTTGACTGGTTTATTTTAATGTTTGGGTTTACATTCTAGAAAGATCAGTAAAATTTGCCAGACATGCTATCAGAATCTATTTTTGTGAATCCAAGCACATATTCAAGGGCAGTTTGCATGTAGATATTGTGGAACACAGGACTGTTTAGCATAACATCCCATTGTTCATTCAGATCTGTTCATTCCAAAGAATGTATTAGTATTCAGTAGCATCCCTACATATCCTTCCTTTGTATTTTCCTCCTGTATTGAAACTGTGGCCTGAATGACCTGTGCCTGTTTCTTCTCTTCCCCTCTCTTCTTCTCTTCTCTTCTCTTCTTATCTCTTCTCTTCCTCACTCTCACTCCCCCCCCCCCATAAGTCTGTAGGCACTCTTAGCTTCACAGCTGATTCTCCGTCCGTTACCATGGTTTCCTCTCACTTGCCACCATGGTCCACTCTCTCTCTCTTTGCTCAGGCGCACTATTACAAATAGATGCTTGCAGACAGAGCCAGTCATGAGCTGGGATTTAATTACAGAAGCGTGAGACAATTGCTGTGTCAAAAATGACTGTGTAATGCAACGTCAGTGGAGTAAGCTTAATCCATGAAATATGACTGTTAATCACATTTCACGGACATGGTTTACCCGTCACTGGTGCACTATAACTACGGAAGACACTCTGTCAGTCCATCGCATGGTCTATTGAAGCTCAATAGCCTGCCTTACAGTCAGATGTCCCACTGCGGCACGTTTTTAGGATCTGAGACAATTGCTCATATATTACAGCACACAGACATGACTGGACCCCTGCTGTTTCCGAGGTCCAGAAGAGTTCCTCCCTATAGTCTAGCACAGCTCATTCATTCAAGCCCAAGTGTCATCAGAGTGCTGTCTTGGATGTGCCGAGCCAGCCAGGAGCAGTCTGGCTGCAGAAGCAGGCCAATGTCTGGAAACAGCTACGGATTGCATACAAACCCTGCCAGATTCTCAGACCCGCACAGTCCCAGCATGTAGCACTGCTCCAGATACAGAACAGTTGATGTATTGTTGTCATTTCTCTGTGACAGAGACAGAGGAGAGCCTAATCTATAAAGCCAGTCTAATGAGCTTCCAAATTGAGTTAGCAAGCCTGTTTTGAGGTGTCACAGAGATGGGTTTTGGGGTCAGTGAGATCCACAGGGACATGTCGAGACAGTGTTCGCGGTCTGCTCATCGATTTACCTGTCCAATGCCTGAAAAATGGGCTTAGTATGGTTCTCTGTGGTGTATTCAAAGGGCTACTGTAGTCAGTGTCAAGGGAGAAAAATGATTTAAGCTCTAATGTGGCCTACCATTGTTTACAGTGCTTATCTGTCCAGATGAAAGTCATTGTGTGGTGAGTTAGCCAGCTGGGTCACTGCCTGATGACATCTGCAGGTGTGGTGGATAGACAAAGTTGCCCCTCAGTGCTTTTCACCCCTCACTGAGGCGTGACCATGTCTAACTCTCTGGATCGATCACTCCTCAGTAGACAGCTGTGCTTAAGTACATTACCTTTTGCCATTTTCCAGCTACAGGAGTACATTTTGGATTTGGTTGTAGTGCTAAAAGATGAGACCAGCATATGGCTGTCACATGGTTTTTGGGGGTTTCTTTTTCCATTCCTACTCATCTCTCAGTTTTGAGAAGATTTCGAGAGTTAGGTGTGAATATAATGGAGACTAATGAGCTCAGACTAACGATGGGTCTTTTGAGGAGGCTCCATGTAAGCTAATGTAGAGCTCATGTTTATGAATGAATTAAATGAAAAGCGGAGAAGTGGGACACTACGGAGAAGTAAAGTAGCGTGGTTTTACGACAGGGACAGGTGCAAAAGAGGCAAGAAGATTCAAGAGTGGTGTAGCTTACTTGGAATAGCAACCAAATTGTTCTCTGAAAATTGTTAAATATCTTCAGTCACTTAATATCAAAAGTGAAATAATGAAACAAGGAAAGCTCATTCAATATTTAATGCCGATTCCAAACACATGTCAAGCCCTGCATTGCCAAGACCTATGCAGTTCCATGGCCCGAGTGTCAGCTTAATCCAACACTGTCCAGCTAGTCCTCAACTCAGTTGCTATTAATTCACCTGCAGCTCCAGTGTGTTCTCTGACTGAGACGGATGTCGTTGTGAACCAGTTCACCCTCCCATCCTCCTCCCTCACACCCACTATCTATCTTTGTCTCAGCAGCATCACTTTCTTCACTCTTTAACTCAAGAGAGTTGGTGTAATAGAGCAAGAGAGTTGGTGTCCTAAAATGGCATGAGGTCAGCAGATGTCACTTTCTGTGATTTAAACATACATTGTCTCTTGATGCTGTAAATCAAGTTGATAGTATTGGAAAGAAGCAAGATGCTGCGTTTTCAAAGCGACAGAAAGTGCAGATGAGTCTCCATGGCTTTACGCTTTGGATAGTTGCCTAAGGGTTGGAAAAAAAGAAATACCTTCTGGTAATTCTCAAATATGCCTTGAGCTTTGGTGACCTGAGAGCTTCCTTGGGCTCGGATGTTAAGCAGAAAGAAATAATGGGAAGATATTCAGAGAAGATATTCCTAAGATATTCAGAGTCTGAGAAAAGCTGGGTGAAGTGTGAGTGTCTGTTCGCAAACCATTATCTTCTTCCTTTGGCTTCCATTCTCATATTGTCACATGCTGGTCCTGTTACACTGACAGTGTTTTTCTGGCCCCTATTGTCTGATTCTCCTCTGCTGTGCTGAAAGTTTAGTCTGTAAGAACCATGTTAACACACTCTTTAGTAAGATCCAGACTTACAGGGAAGAAGAATGATTTTAGATCTTCCAGGTCAATCATTACTTACCAGTCACCATTTATAGGAACTGACACCAACATGATGAGAAAATGTTTTCATATAAAGTCTGCAAATTGTGTAAAGACTTTTTCCTCATCATGTCGTAATGTCTCATTCTTTAGAAAAAAATGCAAACGAACCGGAAAGATTTGTTTTGTGTGTAAAAAAGTAGTTAATATTTTGTGAGCTTGTAAGGAGTCCTTATCAGTAGCATACACATGCAGTAACATACATGAAATTGATGGAGTTACTGTATGTCCAACATTTTTTTAATTCAGAAACCAAAACCTATGTAATAGCAGTTCTTATGTGAAACATTATATCTCTAAGCGTTGACTAAAACAAGCTGCTCTGATTTTTTATTACTATTTTATTTTACAAAACTGTGTGTGTCTGTATGTGACGAAAGCATTTTCAGTGTGATGCATCAAAAACAGTAGGACTGTAAAGGAAAAGGGTATGAAGGCAATATTCTTTTCCAGCTTACTGTTAGATACTTGGGTCCCTGCCCATATTTCTATGGTGATGATCTCTGAAACCTTTTTCTTGGCCGATTTTTGTGTTTGAGGAAAGAGCTTGTACTGTTTTTTGACAGACAACACAAAGCACCAGGTAATGGAAGCACCCCAGCAACTATCAGCCTAACTTCCTCTTCGTGGTAGGTCTCACTAAGGGGGTTTACACCCCCCAGGAGTGCTGGTTGATCCCCACTGTGATCTAATCCGTCGCATGCCTTTTGAACCCTCTTTGTTTCCAGAGATGGGCAACTCCATTTCATTCTATGGCCAGTCTGTACATTTTTACACTGTGCCACAATTCTCTTGGCAGGAAATTGGCCTCTTTCCAATTTGATACATTCTCTCCAGGTCCCATTCAGCAAATGACAGGAAAAAAATGTGTGAGCATGACACTGTGCAGGAAGAATTTGCAAGTGTAAACTTCCCCTCTGCCTCATAGCCTGCTGGCTCTGCTTCTTCGGATCAAGATAATGGTGCTGTATGTAGATGAAGCCCGAGTGAGCCGACATTGTGTTCTGTAAATAATAGCAGGCTGTCCTCTTCGTATCTCATGGTGTCTAGTGGCTATGGTAGTTTTACACCGTTTTCATTGGCTCATTCCACTTGCTGCTACCAAGGCACTTGAATGTGCTGGTGCCGGGTACTTGATAAACTCTGCTGAAGGCAGCAGGCAAGCTGTTGTGTGGAAGAGAGGCTGTTATTTGGCTGCCTATTGGGGTACATGGATTATAACAATAATTTAGAGCAGTTTGGGCAGGAAAATGGGGGGTCCAAAAAAAGTAATACGTATTTACCTGTGCTTTCACAGGACAAGGGGAGGTGGGGACGAGGGGCTGATTTTTCAAGAGCACCTCGTTGGCTTTATTAGCTAACAACAGCTTCTCAAGAGGTTTTTGAGGAATAAAGGAGAGAAGAATTTGACAGCTTAGCCATTGGGAACAATTCTCAGCCTGGAAGCTATTAAATCACCTTCAGCTCCAGTATGAAATGGACCAATTTATCCTCCTGTCCTCCTTCCTGAGCTCCCACTATCCATCTTTAGGCAAACAACATCACTTTAAGTGCTGGATGAAGATTGCAGCGTCCTCTAGGGATATAACACCTGCATCCAGAGGCCATCGATAGTTCAACAAGTTCTCAGTGTTCACAGAACTGACCTACTGGCAGCTGCTTTCTAATAGAAACAAATGCTCTTTCGCAGTGCTAATGGCTCATTATTCAGTTATGGGACCACAAGCCCTTTTGGATGCTGGTCTCTCTCTAATGGAAATGAAGGTAAAAGATAGGCACCACATTTAACATGTATTGGGCAGTAACCAACCTGATAGACACGTTTCTGGTTTGTTTTTTTATTTATTGTAACATCACATCTTAAGTGTAGATCACTAGTGACCTGAACACACAACCAAAGAGTTTGCGATAGAAAGAGTAATGACTCCCCATGAGTTTCTGACTTCTCTCCCTAGTTCTACCTTGGAGAAAATAAAGATTCACATGGGAGCATTTGGGAGGGAAAACTGCTTCACAATGTAAAGGAGCTAAGTTTGTCTCAGAATGGGACAGAATGGGAGCTGTTATCTGAGCATATAGATATCTGAACTCATCTCATGTTTAAGTTTAGGTTGGACCGTGTTAAAGCCAGGGAAAACTCAACATAGCGTGCTTGGTGCTGATATTACTCTGCGACTGCATTAGGAATTAGTATTGCTGCAGAAGTGGTCACTTCTGGTTTAAACAGTGGCAAAAAGATGGAAACAATATGGGACTGCTTTGTTTGTTTCATGCTGGTTTGTGATCAGCTCTTGCAGTTAGATAACCTTATCTATCATTGCATAGGAGAATAATTCACTTGCGGCTGTACTCTCGCTATCTGCACATTACAGACTCATTTGTTCAGCGCAGCATGAGGTGGGTGTCATCATCAAGGCGTGGGAACATCGGTTGATTGATCTGTATATTGTAATGTAAATACATGTGAATGCTTTTTACATTTTGCTTCCCTGCTCATACAGTGTAAAACTCATGTTCCCTCCAAATCTTTACTGTTATGTTCAAAAAAGGTGGATTATAAGAAGAGGAACCCAATTGTTTTCAAACCTCTCTTTTAGAGGCAATGTGGCTCAGTAAATTAATTAGCATAATCTCGAAATCTGCCAAAATTGTGCCGCACTGCAGCTGACCGTGGAGGAAGCATTGTGAATATTATGGAGGGAATTCCATAATTTTCGCGCCACAACACTAAAAGTGTCACGTCGAGCCGTGCACGGGAGTGAGGCGAGGCACAAAGCAGATTCCATTTTATGGAGTTTTATTATAAAAGACACACAGACTCTACATACAGAAAATAAAGAGGCACAAGGACCTTTAAACACAAGGCAAAACTACATCTAAGAGACACGAGGAGAAGGGAAGGTGAGGGTACTTGTGAGGGTTGACCAGCCACTGAAACATGTACTCACAGAACTCACTAAACCTATTTAAACAAGAACCAATCACAACACAAAATCACTTTAATGAAAACACAAGACACCTGACACTGAGACTCTATACACACACACTGAATTCAAAATAAGAGTCCCAGAACCAAACCCTGATTGCGGCCCCTAGTGGCTGCTCCATGGACGTCAAAAAAGATCTACCATTCTTAGAAGAAAGTCAAAATTTGGGGATTTTAAGTTTAAGATTCCAGTACCAGATGCACGTAAGGAGTGGTTAGGAGTATATGAGTGAAGTAATTCAGTGAGGTAATTGAGAGCTTTAAAGGTAACGAGTAGTAGCTTAAACTGAATCCGGGGAGCCAGTGAAGTTCTGGCGAATGGGCGAGATGTGTTCAGACTTTTTAGTAGAGGTGAGAACACAAGCAGCAGAGTCTTGCACGTACTGAAGACTAGCAGTGGTTTTTATATGGGGTTCATGAAAAAGAGCTTTACGGTAATCACGGCGAGAAGTTATGAAATCATGAATAAGTGTGTCATATTTGAGGTTAACCCTTTAACCTCTTAAATCTAATTTTTCTGGAACTACATATGCAACAGTGACAAACTAGATGCATTTCCACAAGAAAATGCGAAGTGTGATTGCGTAAATACAGTGTTTGGAGACACTAAAACTTTGATTTTATAATGAAAAAAATGTTTCTGGCAACATGGATTTGACCCCAATCTTCTGATTTGGGGGCCGGCACTTTAATGCTCCCCCACTGGCGTGGTATCATGGCTCTTACTAAGTCATTTATGGTTCACTAGTAGCACCATTTGTGGACAACAAACAGTGACATCTCTTTCTTATATAAGTGTCTTGAAGTCTGTTTATGAGGCTGCTGTGTGTCTTGTTACATATTTGTTTCTTTGCGTTTAGTACTCAAGTCAAGTCAATTTTATTGACATTTCTACCATATACACAGTACATAGTAAAAATAACGTTCCTCCAGGACCATGGTGCAACACAAGAGCAGAACAGAACACAAGTGCAAAACAGGACAGAACAAGAGCAAC
>JBBPDB010000039.1:9238732-9267771 GCA_037974465.1 Brachypetersius altus
TCATGTGTTTTACAGAATGTGTGAAATGTAAAGAGTATTTTAACTGGTTATGAAAGTCTGAGTTTTCCAAGGGGGTGGGAGTGAGTTAGGGGGAGGTGGGTGCTTTGTGGTGTGTGTGTGTGTGTGTGTGTGTATTAACTAGCATGTAAGTTGTGTCGATAAAGTTGTGTACACACGAACCAAAGGGTATTGGATGTTGGAACTGTGCCCATATTTCTGTAGAAGAAGAATAGGCAGCAAATTCCAGCAATTTAAAGAATATTAAAAAGAAAACTTAAGGAGAACAATAATAATTACTGAGCCAGAAAGTGAAATGGAGTGAGGCTTGTTACATTAAGTGGTTAATGGGTTTGCTATTTGAATGACATATTTAGGCTGATTGCAGACATATGCATGCACGAGTTCACAGCTAAAGGAGCGACAGTAACACGCTGTATGTTCCCGCAGTGTCCCACGGTCCTCCCCAGGAGTCTCTGCTAATTTCCTCATGGGGCATCTTTCTCCCCTGCTATAGGCAGACCATACAGAGCTGCTGTAATTACATGTTAGTTAATGAGGCTGTGTACCTCATGTAGTCTCCAGACCTGCTGAACACACAGCAGAGCTGCAACAGTGTCTCCTGAACAGAAGCGCACACACTTTCACATTCAACCCTTTATGCTCCATGTGACTTCAAAATAGCCTGTATCCCATAGGAGCAGAATGTCAGGGCCCAAGGGTTTGACAATATGGATGAAAGACAACAGTTGTGCCTACACTTAATGAGCCCTGAGGTACAATTCTTTTCTCAATGACTAACTAACTCTTGAGTGCAGCTAAATGTGGCCTTGTGGAGCCCCCTCCCTTTTTTTTGGCATGTTTTTCAGTTATGTTCTTGTTTACTGCTCTGTTTAGAAACTCATTTTGTAGAAGCAAAGTACATTAACATTTACATTTAGCACACACTCTCTCTCAAATCATATTACCACTTACCATCAGAGCCTTTGAGACATTCTGAGAAGGCCTAATGACTTCTTGGAAATGTTTTTATTCACTAGAATTATCTTGTATGTAAAGTCCTGCAGCACTCCTCTTTGTGGTCTGAAGTTTCAGTTGAAAAACATAGTGTTCAATTCTTGAAATGATCTACAGAAATGGTCTACAACTCCCTAACCACTTGTTTTTTTCTATAATTTTTAGAAACTGCATAATTAGAAAATCAAGGTGGAATGAACCAGTCTTATACAGCAATAATCGCTTGGTTTCAAGCTGGACTGAAGTCCTAATGTGTTCAATTAATCAGTATAATTAGAAAATCTCAGAGGAATCAACCAATCATGTTTTATTTTAATGACTGGGGCCAGTTTATTGGGGGAAATATTACTCTAGGCCTTCTGGGAGTTCTGACTGACTGTAAATACGAGCAGCAGCCTGAACCGTGAGTTTCTGTCCGATGGTGAACAGCAGCAGCTCTGTGTCATGACTCTTTTTCCTGAGGGAGTCACTGTAGAAATATTACATACAAGGTAAAATCTTTTATTTTTGTTATTTTTTTATTATCGGCTTCATGTAAAACATGGGATGTCTTTGCCAAAAAGTTCATGAGCAATGTCTAGCCTGGTTCTAAAACACAATTCGAATCCCAAAGGGACATTTATGGAAAATAGCAGTTTTTAAATGCGCATTTTGATATTTAGGATAAGCAGCTAATCACTCCCCTCATCATCCCACCACATCAAGGCATGCATCCATACCTGAGAGACACTAGCAACTCTCCACAGGTTCAAAAAGTCTTCCCAGCACTTTCTGTGGCATTCAGAATGTGCATCACATTGTACTAGTGAAACTACCAAAATTTGCTAAAGGCAACCAGATGGTTATGACTCATAGTAGAATTATTATTAATTAAAAATAATATAATTTACCGGTCAGATAATTAGGTGTCAGATTAGCTTACGAAATAATGTGCAACCAATTTGAATTGAGATCATTCAGAGCTGCATCTCCCCCTGGTGGTGGGATTTGCTCAGTGCAGTTTGTCCAATTCATCCCTTTCTCTGTACTAAGCAGGTTTGCAGCTGTTTTCCTCTGACAGTTGCTCAATTTTTTCAGCAGACCGTTTGTCACATTTTGGTTCATGCCAACAATAATACTAATACTAACAGATTATGGACCGTCTGCTACCACAGTTAGCAGATGTATGCTTTGAATTTCTGTTTGGCATGTGTTGCAGGTGCAATGTCGGTGAAAATCAAATTGCCCCCAGCTCACACTGAATATTCCCAACACAATGCTGCACAGGTTGAGTGATAATTTTGCATCAGTGCATCAATAGGTGTCAATATGACTAGTACTTAATATCCTCTTTGCCTAAAAAAACATTGTTTGATATTTTTTAAATATCTTTTTCTTTATTTAGTGTTTCTAAATTGAAAACTCCAGCTGCCCTTTACTTTGTGTGAATATTTCATGATGAATGGACCCATAGAAACCGTCCAAAATTGCTCGGAATCGAATTTCCTTAAAATAACTTCCACTCCAGACGAAGAATGTTTTTCTTTTCTTCCTGAAAATTCCATTTTGGAGGTACAAGTTTATGTCATGACAGTGACAATACGCATCTACCTTGAGAGGAGCCATCAGTCCATGTTTTCTTTTGCACCACTTTAGTGAAATTTGTCTCAGAATCCATAATCGTGCTCACAAATACGATAAGCACACATTAAATATTTGTGTGACTTGCAGGCGGAATAAGGGAGGAAATCTGAAAAATACTGGACCGAGGTGAACTTTATAAATATCACTGTATCACAGTAAGCCAGGAAGCAACCACCTGCACTCTCAGGCTGACAGCTGTGATGCTCTATCGGAGACTGTAAATGCCACAGGGCCCAAACGTCCCATGCAGCAGGTTTGCACAATGATCAAAGTGTTCCACCCATTCAAATAAATGCTAGCTGACCTTTAGCATTTCAATGATCAGAGCCTAAATATGACAGTGAGTCTTGTAGCAGGGGGACCCAGCCCTGCTGCTGGAGATTTTATCACCCTACAGGGTTTGGTTCCAACCCTAAATGACCCAAGTGTTCCTTAAGACCTCGATTAATGTTAGATTAGATTTAAAGTTCAAGGTTACTTTATAGTCAGCAGCAGCTGTGTACACGTACATGGCGAGATGAGACGTTTCTCAATGGACCACGGAGCAACATACAGCAACAGAGCGCAAATTACAAATAGACAATAGACGAGACAATAGACGATGCAGTAAATAGACACAACAATTGTAACAGTAGTGTACTGTACCAGTCAAAAGTTTGGACACACCTTCTCATTCAACGATTTCCTTTGTGTTTTATCATGGGCTACATTGTAGATTAATATTGAAAACATCACCTGTTGCTCTGATTTGCACACTCTTGACATTTTTTCAGGAATCGCCCTGGAATGGTGTTTAATTGACAGGAGTTCTTCATCATTAGTGGAATTTCTTGTCTTCTTAATGTGTTTGGGATCATCAGTTGTGAGGGTCGGGTTGGTCCACAGTTAGTGATTCTGTTCCACTACGGTTCTACTGCACATTATGGCAAGAACCGTTTAACTAAGTAAAAAAAAAACAACAGTCCATCATTCACTTATTACAGAACAGATTCTGGTTTGTTTATTCTCTTTTCTGTTTACTGCATAATTCTCTGTGTTCCTTTGTTTGTTTTCAATATTAATCTACAATGTAGAAAAGAATTAAAACAAAGAAAAAACATTGAATGAGAAGATGTGTCCATACTTTTGACCGGTAGTGTATGTAACGGTATAGCGTGAATAGGATGTAAACCTTCCAGCATGATTAGTATTGCACTATAAGTGGAATTGTTGTACAGGAGGCAGCTGACAGACTTGAGCACAGTGTCGAGCAGGACAGAAACAATACAATAAACAGACAACATAGCAGTGCAACAGTAGTGTGTACGGGATGTAAATCTGAGACAATACATTAAACAGACAATACAGTTATTTAACAGTAGTGTGAATGGGATGTAAATCTGAAACAATACAACATATCAACAATACAGCAGTGCACCATATGTCTATTATTATTTGTTAGGAAAATGACTCTCCAGACTGACAGATCTCTCATTTGAGTGCTGCTTTATGGGGTTTGTTTTGCATTGGCAGTGCCACCTGAAGACACTAATGGTGCACTTTTGGTTAAAACATAATTCTATATTTGACCACTGTGTGCCTGTGCAGATTATTAAATTGCAGACAGGGAGACTTTCGGGCCAATTAGCTCATTAAAATGAGCTAATTTATTTCTTTCCTGTATAAAGAAATGGATGTCGTCTTATCACTAGGCTTTTACCGAGTGGAAAAGTACAGAGTTAATTGCCTGTAATTATCGGCAGATTCATTTGAGACTGTGGTTTGACATACAGTTTCTAGGCAAAACACTTATTAAGAGTTTTTGACAGAGCAATTGTGAAAGAGAGAATGTGAATGAATTCAATGATAAAGTGAGGAGAATGAATACATTTTAGCAGCTCCACAACATAACATTCACTTTCAATGCGAGTCCTTCCCCTGTTTTTACTTTTGCCTGCAGCAAAACCTACACACACAACCCAATGAACCCCTTGTGTTTGAAACCGCGTGAACGTGACTGTGGGTGAGCTCACCAGTACAAAAGCAGTGTTTCACAATGTAGGCGAGTTATAAAGTATCAAAAAAAAGGTTCCAAGAAGGATTCACTGCAAATGCATACAACTTCAGTTGTAATACTTTAACCCTAAAGGTCTATATGGGGCCCGTTCTTCTATGTCTCCCTCTCATGACTACATAGCGTAGAGATTAGTCTCGTAATTGTGACCGAATAAGAAGCCTATATTTTAAAGTGTCCATATAAGAGAAGATGAACCTAAAACCTAAAACGAATGGATTCATGATGTCATTTACAAATGTCCTTGCCGTCTACAACAGTTTAGCCACGTTATAAGGAGTGTTTTCTGGACTGTTTTTTGAAAGAGACAGCCAGTAAAAGCAGAGGTTATTCACATATAGAAGCCTTAAAGACATAAAGTCTTCATGGATAACATTGGACTACAGTAATGAAAATGAATGATGGCTGTTTTTGGTACTTAGACCTATAGAATTGCGTTTAAATGGGAAGTTAAATAAAATATAAGGGAAATGCAGAATATGAGACATTTCATATGTTAACCCCGATGTGCAGATTGTGTCTATATTACACTGGCTGGTCTAGGACCATATCCGTATGTGTGTTCAATTTACCAATCTGGTTCAGTATTTGGAAGTTCAGTTCAGTGTCTGGCTTGGTCATTTTTTTGGACAGCTGTGGACAAGCGAGACAGGTGCCAGAAATCAACAAAATTTTCATAGTGCAATGTAGCATAATCAGAAAACTTCATTAATATTGGAGGAAACTGCGCATGTTACTACACAGACACACAGAGACATGAATTCTATAAAATATAAAGTCTAAATAAATCCAAGCTCAATATGAAATACACTATATAAAATACAGGGTATTAATACTACAGATAAGTAACTTACAGTTAAAGATTTATTGGAACACAATTGGAGATTGTGTCTGTTACTAAATAAGTAAGTCATGATATTCCATGGTAAGACTATTGTCTGTCCAAACATTTATTTACAAATATACAATTACTGGTTGAAAAAACCCAAAAAACAAATATACAATTATTTATTACTTATTACTTATTCTTGCTCCTCTAGGGGACATCTTTTCTGAGCAATGTTAGTTCAAAAACTGCAATCAGGACCATTACTGAAGACTTCCAGCAGGGGTCTTTAATGTACTAAGACTCTGAGAAAGTGAGACAATACCTGACTAATATAGGTTTCTGGTTCTGATTGTATGGTTGAGGGTAGCCTCAGTCCTGACTCAGCTATAGACCCAAGCTTACCAATGACTGAAACATTCAGGGAACAGTTAACAGGCACTAAACACAGTCTGGCCTTATCACAGCACTGTCTGATGACCCCACTTTTCCATAAAACTGCACCCACCACAATCCCCACCAGCAATTCAGTGTATAAAATGACTCAAAATTATGTGGTAATGATGTCCGTGCCATTTCTCTCTCTCTCTTTTTTTTTTTTTAGCAAAATGGAGATGGCTGCCATAGAAAGTGAGCTGCTGAGAGACTACCGCTTTGGACAGCAGCAGCTGATCGAGATATGGGGTCACGCCAGTGCCATCGCCATCGCTAAAGTATGTTTTTGTGGCTCATTTGTTGCTGTTAAAAACCTTTTAGGAGTGACTTGAGAGGAGAAAGAATATTTAACGGTTTGAGGGTTTTTTTGGTATTGTCATCATTCAGACAAAAATGAGAGTCAGTAGTGTTTTCGTATGGTGTAAAAAAGAAAAAAATGCTCAGATATATGTAGTAGAACATAAACATCACAGCCAGTGTTAGTCTAAACTAAAAATGCTAAAATCCTTATGGGAAAATTAATTGTCCTGACACTTTTTAGCACATAAAAATTGTTAGTTCCAAAACATACCATTCACATCCCAGTCCTCAGAGTCGGTATAAAGAAACCAAACTGCGAAAACAACTCATTTTTGTCTTGAAATACAACTGACCTATTCAGCTTACTTCACTTTAGCTCAGTAAGGCGATTTACAAACGAAAAGAACAGCAGTAGGGTTCATTTGTGCCCTTTAAACTGGATTACGCACTGTAAAAGCTGATTTAGGACATAATGAGTGGTTACCAGGGAGCAAGACTTAGACTATTTGGAAGAAAGGTACAGGGGCTGGAGTGAATGAGGTAAACTTGAGAGCGAGCTTAATGAGGAAGGACACATCATTTACTTAAAGCATGCAGTGAACTGTGACCTGCACTCCATGCTCTAATGCTTTGAAGGTCATACATCTAACAGACCACACAGCTCTGTTTTCTTCCCCTGGCTCAGGCTTTTCTGTTTTCATCATCTCTATTTTTTGCATCTCCGCACGACAGTTTAAATCTAGTCCTCTACAGAGAGCTGGAGAGCTCCGCGCTGAGCGGGCATGAAAAGAGCCTGCGGCTTTGATCTGCCGCTCATGTAGACGACTTGTCAGACGCGACAGCTTCCAGGGTCCATCTCATAAAAAACCCACAGCGAATTCGCTGTGCTGCCGCTGACTACGTTTAAGAGTTTCTGCAGTCTGCGGCTGGACCAGAGCCAGGTGGTCATGAGACCCCGAATGTGGCCGGCCAGACAGAACCAGAGGGCCTGCCCGGTTCAGTCCAACTCAGGCCGAAGCAGACCATCCAACAGGCCCATCTGGATTCATTCAGGCCAAAAGGCTCCCCGTGACTTACCTGAGTGTGCCATGAACCCTGCGATTGTTTCCTGATGGATGTCCTCTGAGCGTAAATTTTCTTCTCTCACTCGGAGACGTTTTACTGACTGCCCCTTCACTTCCTCTGAGGGTTTCTGACCACAAGCCCCCATCTCACTTAGCATCAACAAACCCCTCGCTGGCCTCTGCGAGGACGCCATAAATCGCGACTTAGAAAAACATGCTGGTCAACAGCTCAGAGCCTGGAATGACATCATTGCTGTTGTTTAAGGGGAAAAGCACTGGTCCATTTTTTGCCACTAGTCTGATTTCACAACCCAGCTATTTGCCCGGAGGCCGAATGCCAAAACAAACTTCATCCGTCCCCCTCAGGGCTGAGCACTTGCTTTGTGAAGTGTTCCAAGGCCAGTGTCTGCAACCGGGAAAGTATCAGGAAGTTCTTTTCATCACACGGACCAAAGGAACATTCTGTATGTTTTGACTGTGGAATTCTCTGTACTAGATCATGTCTGAATACACAATGTTGTACACCCAGCTACCGAATATCAACAGAATTTGGCCTGCCGTCATTTAACACTTCTGTGTTTGTGAATCAACAACTTTGAGAGACATCTAATTTCCCAAAATATTTTTTTAATGCAAATAGACGGAATACATGACAATACTCATGAGTGTGTTCACTTTCCTTTTAGCTAGCTTCAGTGAGCTAATTAGCTAGCATATTTTTTTTAAAGATGTGTTTGTACATTTTGTGAATTGTTGCTTTGTAGATTTCAATCAATTTTCAAACAAAAGTAGATTTCCATCAATTTTTCTAAATTGCTGCATCATTAAATCAGAATTGTTCTCAGTGGTGGTAACAGAAACCAGATATCTGATGTTTATAAAAGCTCACTCACAGAAAGGTGTTATAATCCATTTCTGTGAATGAGGCCTATATAGGGAGTTCTAAGGCTAGCTCCTTAACAAAATATTTTTTTTGCCAGACTTTTCACTATTTTACCATCAACATAACATACAAAAATTTGGGCGACATTTGGGTTCACTGGTCATTTTAAATAGTAAATGAAATGGCTATATTTGCATTACATCCATCAACCCATACAAAAAAATTATATAATGCAAAATATATTATAACCAATATATTTTCAATATATTATAAATATACAAAAAATTGCCGCTTTGGTATATTGTAGTATATTTTTAAAAATATATTAATATATTGAAAATATATTTTTTACTCCGACAACATAAATTCCAATATACTGCAGTATATTTCATTTTCGTATGGGAACCCATCGTTACATTCATTATCACAAAAATGAAATTGGTCATTTTCTCAACAGTGAACCATTTTATATCAAACCACTCTGAATGACAGTTTATCTTAGTAACTGAATGAAGCAGAAAATAAATTGAAGTGCTTTTTATCCTCATGTTTACAACCTCTAGCTGTATAGCCCTTAGCTAGCTAGCTAGCAAGCCAGCTAGTAAAATATTGGAAAGGTTCGGAAGTCATATATAGCAGATGTATTTTGTCACATAAAGCCAGATTTAAACACAGATAATGAAATATTTTAAGGTATCATGTAGTGTAAAGTATTTGTTTGCGCAGTATTGAACAAGACGGTTCGTGTGGAGAGCTGTAAAATCCTGGTGTGTGTGTGTGTATGAATAAAAGCAGCAACCTCCAGAGACCTGGCAGGAGAACACACACAGCATTCCATGCTGCAGCAGACCTGTAAAACAAAAGAACAAGACAGCCTCAGCCGCTGGGCCCACAGCACCTTCTACTGCCCTCTGCTTCCAAAGGGGCGGAGTGGACAGAGGGACAGGGGCTATAGCAGGACAGTGAGGGAAAAAACTGAAATAAACATGACCATGCCCCACCGAATTCTCCACTCCTTTTCATAAACACACCTGCTGTAGGTCTGCAGATAGACTGATAGATTGTTCAAATCATCAGAATCCGAGGAACAGCTAGAGTATGAGCCAGAAAAGTAAAAACACAGTGATATTAAAGCTATGAATGGAGCCCTCAGTCTCAATCCTTAGCATTTAGCTGCCAGTGGAGCATCCTTGCCTGCTGATTAGGCCTAATGGAACATCTCTGTTAGCTGATTATGCAGCTCCCTCTTGCCATTAGCTTCATTACTACCATGATTCCTCACCGGCTTGGAAATCAACAGCTTCCCCCACATTTAACCACAGAAATTGGTAGCAATGCTCTGTATGTTGTGAGTCATATATGAGAGTGGTGACCAATTAAAACAAACAAAACACAACGGGTTCTCAATAATTGACAACCTGAAAGTAGGTCTGGGAATAAATGATAATTCATAAAAATACATTTCCAACATTGTTTTTTTTCCCGGTAAATAAATGTATGCTGTTTTTTTCCCTAATGTATTTTTGTCATTGTCAGTGCCTGTCTCTCCAAAATGTCTGTAAGGAGAGGAAATTACCCTCTTAACTTATAATGGAAGATCTTCCTTTAAGCCATTTTGTACCGTTTATCTATTCGTCAGGAAATTTTCACTCAGTTTAAAGGCCAGCTAATGTTTTCCAAGTGATGTGTCAAATAAAGGAGAAAACTTTTTTGACCCTGACAGCACTGGATTCCAGCAAAGGCTGTGAACAGTTACTAATTCAATACTCTAGATGTTATTGGCAAGAAGGGTGAAGAAGTCTAGCCATTCACCAGAGGCATTATAGGAAAATCGGTTCACCCAGTGACCATCTTGGCAAAGCCCCAGAGCAATTATTCTTAGTCGGAGAAGATCAGGGTCCTGTTTATGTACATTGATGTTTTCATTTTGGTAGCATTAAACATCAGTTGTCTTCCTTTTCCTGATATATGTTGTGGCTAATAGGCTTTACACATTCAGGAAATATTGGTATTATGATTAGTGCTGCTTTAGAGATTTTTTTAAATATATTGCAACAAATGGAAACAGCTGTTTGGAGTGAAACTCTTCATATCACCATGAAGGCCAAATCGCTCAGCCCTTCCTCAGAAGTAAAGTATTTCCAGTTAATGTTCAGGTTTTTTTTTTTTAGCTTGCCAGTCACGTAGCCAGCAAGTCTGCTTGTGTGTTATGAATAGACTCCTATGGTCGTGACATTCGCTGGTTGGGTGTCAGCAAATGTGACATGAGGGATTTTTCAGCTTGAGGCTGAGAGCCTGTGAGGAAAATGTGAACAGCTCAGTTTAGTGGGCCAATGGAAAGTGCAATACTCTACATCCCCCTCTGCTTTGTTTTCCGCTCGTTACAGTTGTTACGGGTTCATTGTAGTGGGTTTAAGCTATAGATACCATCTCCCTTTTTTGTCCCAGATGTGCTATTGATAGAATTTCTGACAGTGATAAAGTACTTGGTTTATTCATGGAGAAAAAGGAGGCATCTCACTGGCATCTCTCTCTCCCTCACTCTCTCTCTCTCTCTCTCCTTCTCTCTCTCTCACTCCCTCACTCTCTCTCTCCTTCTCTCTCTCTCACTCCCTCACTCTCTCTCACTCTCTCTCTCACTCTCTCTCTCCCTCTCTCTCTCTCTCTCTCTCTCTCTCTCCTTCTCTCTCTCTCACTCCCTCACTCTCTCTCTCTCTCCTTTTATGCAGGCCTATCCTCTGAGCTCTCTAAGCAAGAAACAGCCCACGGTGCTGGTTATTTGTGGGCCGGACCAGAATGGCTCCATTGGGCTGGTGTGTGCTCGTCACCTGCGCATATTTGTGAGTACTGAGTAACAGCTATGACATACTGAGACATAAAAGAACAAGCGTGTCATTCTGAAGCGGGGGTGGATACCGGAGCATTGTAGTCTCAAACATTCTGCTTTAGGATGAAGTCTTTTGCCTCTACTGGAAAAGAATGTTTAAAAAAAACACAATATGTGGCTTCAGAATATCACGTTCCTGTACCACTTCCCCACATGTGTTAGAGACGGTAAATTTATGGAGTATCAGTGTTCAGCATTTGGAAGTGTGTCGATGTGATCTGCTAAAGCGATATCTTTAGCTATTTCTGAAGGTCTGCGGTTTGGCCAAAGGCTCAAGAGAGTGGTCAGTTTTACATTATAGTATTCTGGGAGGATATATAACAGTTTGACATTCTCTGATCTGCAGACATAATACTGTTATTCTCTCCTTTATGTTGTATTGAGACAGTGTGTGAAAACACATTGCATGGACAACTTTAGCATGGACAGAACCAGAAGAGAAGATGGAAAATCATGATAAGGGGCTACATTAGTTCAGAAGCAGCAATGCATGAACAAAAGACACTATTTGATCCCACACTTGGGCTGAGAGTCCAACTTAGACTCCTTGAAACTGTCAAAAGTTGATCCATTAGGGTTCATACATATGCATGGGTACAGTAAACTTCAGCAAGAGTAAATGTAGCTCTTTTGATAGCACTGTATGGAATGGTACTTTCTGAAAAGTTCTTTGAAAAGTTCTAGCTAGGGAATGACCCAGATTGCAACACCAGTGAAACTGGAACATACAGATAATGGATAAAGAAAGAAAGAAAAGAAAATTTGAAAGAATGAAGGTTCGGTTCATTTCTTAGTGACTTAGTGCTTGCATTACTTAAATCTGCATGAAACACCCATTGTTCCTCACCAGTCTTCACCTCTTCGCTCTTCAAAACTGCATGAAGTTTCACTTAAAAAGGCTTTTAGCATATTGTCTCCTGTAAATCACTGGAAGGTTTAAATATTGACTGAAAGCCTTGCAGCATACACAGAACACTGGCATGTATTTGAACTTTGTGAAGCTCCTCTGACTGCTCTTTAATATATTCACAGTGAAATGTTCCATATTTTAGCATTTATTCTTACATAAAATCTGAGATTCCCAGGCATTTGGCTGCAGAACGGTACCAGGAATTGACCTTTTGATACTGGAAGGGGGGTTAAGTAGTAGCTGAATATTTGGTAGAGAGTCGGTTAGTAGCCTAATTTACATGTTATTATTGTTAATGCAATTTATATTAGTTTAATTCCAGTTCCTCAATGTTCATAAACACATTTTATGACATTTTAAACATGTTTGTATGGATTTGTCCATAAATGTTGTTATTGGCTCTCTATTGGCCAGCAAAGAACTGAAGAAGTCAACTATGGAGAAACCGACGACAATAATAAACATTTTATTGGAGCCACAAACCCCAAATAATCCACCAAAGACCAGAACAAAACATAGTTGAGAATATGTAACATAAATGATGGATTCATCATCACTGGGGATACGCCAAAGCCACTGTGTGTGGGATGCAGAGAGAAGCCAGATATGTAGCTTTAGTTACTTTGCCAGAAGAAAATGCCTTCCTCTATAAGGGCAGCTTGTCTGTTTTGGCATCACCCCAGACTTTCATTCAATTCTTGATTTATTTATTTACCATTTCCTGTCCATTATTTACACATGGCTTATTCTGCCTTTTCCATTCTGTGGAATTATTCATCTAAGATGTGTTTGAAAGTTAAAACGATTGTAGGAAACATGCTTTTCTGTACATTTCCGTGGTGAAATGTCATAATCTCACCCTAGACTCTCATTTCATCACTACTGTAAATGAATACGCTAATTATGTAATATGATTTGTGAACTTGCATTCCTCAGTGTCTCCCAGCATGTCAGCAGGAGAAACTAAATAGTGCAGTGAAGACAAATTGTGTTTATGGAGGTACAGCATTGACTGTCTGCTCCATGTGTGGTCAAACATGTCTGGTTTTCCATTTTTGCCAGTTTCTCTCCAAGCCACTGATGAGGCCCAGAGGAACGTGATTATTGTAGCACTACAGACACTGTATGAACTCAGAGCCTTACAGATCATTTATATTCTGTCTGAAAAGATTTGTGTCTTTCTTTTTTGTCAGGAGTATGAGCCCACTATCTTTTATCCCAAGCGCTCTCCCCATAGCTTACACCAGGACTTCACAGTGCAGTGCGAGAAGATGGACATTCCGTTTCTGTCTTATCTTCCGACTGAGGTACGAGTTTCTCCACCACATACAGCAGATCATGACAAAGAGCCTTCAGTGACTGGAGGGAGATTATCCATCAGTATCCATTTGTAAGCTTCATTCGTTCTTGTCTGCTCTGTTCAGGTCCAGCTCATAAATGATGCTTATAATCTGGTGATCGATGCGATCCTGGGCCCAGAAATAGATCTAAAGGATGTGAAGGAGCCCTACTCTGGAATTCTGCTTACTCTGAAACAGGTGAAGATACCCATCGCCAGTGTGGACGTGCCCTCAGGTAGTTTCTCGCTCCAGATTCTCTCAGCTTAAACTTGATCTCCCACATCTGTATTATTCAGACTATTACCATGTAGAGTTCGATAAATAAAAGAAATAAAAGAAAAAACTGACACACACACACACACACACAAATTATTGGAACTAGTATGGAAGAGGTATGCCTTAATTATTAGGACCTAATAATTAAGGCACTTGTCTTTCACACAAGGTTAGCATTTTAAATAGTAAAAGGAAACCAAAAATGCAGAGAAATGAAATTTTAATTTGCCGCCCTGCACAGAATGCGAGGCACTTACGTGACACAAATCAGAAGGCGGCCCACCAAAACTGGGATCGCGGAGTCCGCCCTAGACTTTCTTACTCATAGTAGTTGACTGTATGATACAGATGCTGAGACTCGTATTATATAAAAGCTATTAAATTATTCCTACATAAACTGTTTTTTCTCTCAAGGATGGGACGTAGACGAAGCGAATAAGGACGGGATCAATCCAGAAGTCCTCATCTCTCTGACGGCCCCCAAGAAGTGTGCCACGGGTTTCTCGGGGAAGCACTTTCTGGCTGGACGCTTTCTTCCATACGATATGCAGAAAAAATACGAACTCAACCTGCCAGAATTTCCAGGCACAGAGTGTCTAGTAGAATTGTAACACTTGCACTACAAAGTTCATATTTTGGATAAATAATGATGATATATATACACACCTCTTTTGTATTTTATAGATTGTTACTGTGGTACATTGTTGTCTAGGATTTTGTCCGCTGAGACTGTTGTGGTTTGCTGAATATGATACAAATGCCGTGCTTAGTGTGGAGCTGAAGTGACTTTTTGCGTTTGCTTGAATTCTCTTTTCTTTCGTAGCACATTTGTGCAGTTTTTATTTAAAGAGAAAATATGTAGAATTTCCCACAGCTTTTAACATTCATTGCATTTTTATGGGTAAAATGTCATTAATTTTAGGCTTTAAAGGGTGTAAACTCTGTTTTTTTAAGCTGATGAATGAATTCAAAGAGGAATAGAACATCCTTATGTGTGTGATGTATGACCTAAAATTCTAGTGTGTTTCTGCAGGCCGTTTTTTATAATAGCTGTAGTACCAATTGTACATTACAGATGTATCTATTTTTTTTGCTCTTTTTATTATTTTAGAGAATTGAAATGCTTGAAAATTAGCCCTCTTGAATGGCTCAAAGTTATCCCGAAAGACTGAAGCTTATATATATATAAAAAAACCTTTGTATGGTTACATGGTGGATGGATCAGTATATAGCTGTAGTTTCCTAGTTTGGATAGATTGTGTTCATGGCCAGTTTAGATTCTGAACTCAAATAAATTCTTTATGAAAACGCCAACGTCCCGTGCATTGACATGGCTCGAACCCACAAGGCTTTGGACTTTAAGATTAATGGGCATTCATGGCCACAGTTGGACGGTCTAACAACTGGAAATTACAGTCAGATTGCCAATATTTGGGTATAAGGGGTAGTTCAGTAACATCTTCAGACCATTCGGTATATTATCTTTATACAGAGATTTACTCAAAGTCCGGAAAAAGGCGTGGGTGCAAAGCAGAAACTTTGTTCCCTAACAACAGTTTCGGTATAAAACACCCAGCAAGAAGAAACGCCCAGCTTGGTGAAAAGGCTATTTCAGGACGTCTTTATATCCCTCATCAACACTTCCAACAAAAGGTCATCTGTGGTTATCAAAAGGGAGCAAGTCTCTCCCTGAAATATTTCAACAACCGTATTTTTGTTCAACAGAGCTAAGCTGCGTATCTGCTCTGACTACCAAATCAGAAAAAAGAATCTAAAAAAGATGAGGGAATGAAAGAAACGTTTCTCTAATCTCCAAACACCCAGAGGGCGCCGCGTACGGATGACTGACAGCCGAAGTCATGTGCTCTCAATATGGCAACAAAGGAAAATGTGAAAACCTGTTTAGACTGAGAGGCAGGCACCGAAAATATTTTGGTCTGTGCTTTCACAGGAAATTTGGCTGTTTAGTAGTGAACAGATTTACTTTTTTCGTTCACATTTAAATCGTATATGAACATAACTGAGCTACTGCGGTGCGCTGCCAAAGTCTGGCGCCTCAGACCAGAGGGGTATCTCGCATTGCAAGATTAATCAGTAAAACAACTGAATATGAAGTAATATCCCTCTGCTCTTTTCCTACCGGTCTGTGGCTTATCTCACTAAACAGAGGAATTCTGCTTTGTGATATAACCCTCTATGCAATATAAAGATAAATTCAGACAAACACAAATGCAGTAAAATGTAATAAGAAGTATTCATGTCATATTAATGAATTCCTATATAAGTGTTCACTAAAGTAAATAAAGGCTTACTGCTCAGAAAATATAAATATATTTACATATATTTATTTAGCAGACACTTATAATATATTTATATAATATAATATATTTAGCAGACACTTTTGTCCCATATATATAAAGAGAGAGAGAGAGAGAGAGAGAGAGAGGGTTAATGTAATTATTTTATTCCAGCAAATTTTGGATTGAGATTTCAGTTGGTAAAAGACCAATAGAAATAGTCTAAAATGTGTTGGAATGAAGTTCTGGCACTCTGTAAACAGCAGCTGCTTATCAAAGGGGAAAAAGATGAAAATTTGTTCTGTACTACAAGGAAACGTTTTGAGTCTGTCAACAATGTATATTTTAGTAAGCTTCCACCATTTCTTTTAGTGACATCTTTTCAAACAAGTAACATCTTCAACCAATTTCTCGTGGAACACCTTCCACTGCGACCTCCTTGCCAGCACTGATTCTGCCTCTGGACACACTGTCTACCCTTCATACATGAGGATCTGCCATTTCCAAACATCATTGCCGCTGCTTATGAGGTATTAGCGGTTTCTCAAGCGTACAGGCCTCCGGTGTGAAGAGTTTGTTGAGTGGCACGCAATATGACACCACTTCCCTCTTTGGCAAAGGAGCATCATGCAATCAGCGGCCATTAAAGCTGAAAACCCGAACCATAAGCGGACCATATGCTATCGTCTTACTGTCAGGGAACATTTAAACAATGCGAGTGGTTAACGTCAGTCAGAGTCCTTGACAGGGGAAGTCCAGGATTTGTCATGCGAGATTTCTTACAGTCTGAGCGCATGTTTACAGCTGTTCTTATGTGCCACATAAAAATGCTTGCTTCAAGGACAAAAGCAGCTAATTGTAATTTATTGATCCCTGGCTGGGGATTATTATTGAATAGGTACTCGCATTTTTTTAAGAATAACTGTGTTAGACATTTCATAATTTAACAGCTAATTACTTTTCACTTAACTCAAATGACCCACACTCTTTAATAGGCTTGTCTAGGTAGCATCCTCTACAGGGTTTTTTTTTTAACTTTACAAAGTATCTATACACTCTATGACTCATTTATAGAAACATTTCTTTAAAGAACCATCCAATGAAAGGTTCTAAGGTTTAGTAATTGTATTGTGCTCCTAAAGAACACCTTTTAGACCATCGTTCAGTCCATTCCTACCTTTGTCTGTTTTTTCACATGTGCTCAGATGTGCTCTGGCCAATGGCAGGCAGGAGGGGGCTGGATTGGACCACTCTCCACACTGCCTGTCTTTTAAAACTCTGTTCTCCCAGAAATGTGCAACATTCATCAGACTCGGTTGAAGGACAGGGGGAACGTAAGCCACCTGTGCAATTCGTTGCTGCCAAGTCAATCAGCGTAGGGTAGAGATTTTTTTCAACCCTCTGAGAAGAAGAGGCTCCTGAAGAAGGCTGCCTTTGAGAGTGGCACCATGTGGACGTGGTCATGGGTGGCACTGGTCCTGTGCTCCATCTTCACTCTGGCTCAAGGTATGTCAATAGTAGTAGGCATTTGTTCAAATAAGAAATGTACTCATTTGGTCAGTGTGAATCCTTAAGCGTTTTGGGAGGTAAAAAGAATTCATTGGAAAAATAATTGATTCACTGAAATTATTTGATTCAAATATACACTTTGGTTCCACATGGATCAACACAATTTTGCCTTTCGCTTTAGTTTTAGCCAGGAATAATCCTGATGTTTATTTTATTAATAGAGGACCAATGTACATTAGAATTAAGCGATTTTATATTACTGTTGTTCCAGTGGTGGCTGTTCTCATTTTATTTGTTTTGGTCTCCAAAGTAGTGCTGCATTTCAGATGTTTTTGACTGGAATGGGAATTTGCATGCAAATCTGATCAAAGTGCCATGGGTAAAGTGTGTAAACGTATATCATAAATCATACAATCAAATAACTGAGTCAGTCGGATAAACGGAGAGAATTCAGTTCTACCCGTGATGCCATAGAAGGTGTAGATGATGTGTGAGGAACCCTTCAAAAGTGTGAATAAACTTCAAATAATGTAAAAGTTATTTACAAGTTTAAGAGTTCTTTCAAGGACCCCCACAGCGATGCTTCTCAAACCGGACCCTTGGTGAGCCCCAGAAGGTGGTTTGAATAATGTGGACTGTATAGGGGTTCCCAGTTAGAGAACCACTGCTTTTATACTATGTGGAGGTAAATCTCATTTACGAAACGAAAAGAGAAAGAAAATTTAAAATTTTATTTGGGCAGTTTCCAACCTTAGTCTTAGACAAAGACCCCCCCCCCTTTCAAATGTAATTGTGTTTCCTGTTCCTAACACCTGTGATCCAACTACTCCTAAATAATTAACATACCTTTCCTGGACTGAAGCAGGTCAGATGAGCTCTAGGGTCAAGGTTGGGAATCTGTTGAAAATGGCATCATGCAAATAATCTTGTATGGCAGCTTTTTTTCAAAGCGTATACACTCTTAAAACAAAAGGTTTTGGGGGTTAATGTCACAAAAGAACCATTTTCTGTTCCCCAAAGAACCTTTCTGATGATTCTTCAAATAAGCGTCTTTGACTGACTTTTTTCTCCACCCCATAAAGCTTCACAAGTCTTTCAACAACAGTTAAAAACAGGTTCAGAATAAAATGTACTTTTGATTCATGCTTAAATGAAATATCTATGAGCAGGATGTGTAAACCCATCTTTCTGTCACACCTCTCTTCCATCCACCATCACTCGCTCTCATCTCCGCTCCACCTCAAGCTCTCAGGGAATTTATTACTTGTTTCCTAACGACAGGAGACAGCTGCAGCTCCGGCGGAATGGAAAACCGGTGAGCGACACTGGTGCGGGCCCTTAAATCAGCGTTTTAAATAACCAGATGCCACTCAGTCATTCAGTAATGAGCTGTAAGCCTCTGTGACCTGTGCCAGGCCAGCCTGTCCATGATGGGCCGAGGCCATTTTCAGCACGCTCAAAGTAAATATTGCCTCTCGCTCATCTGCCCCGGTGAAAAGATCCATTCTCCAGATGCTTGCCCCCGCGCCTGAGCTCAGCTCACCTAGCCACGATTCGTCCCTGAGGAGGAGCTATATCTGAGGCACTTTGATGCGGGACAGGAAGAAAGAGCTGGAAGAGAGACCAAAATCAAAGCAAATTTGTGCCATAAATTTCCCCCTGGATAAGGTGCTGATCTGGGTGAGCATCTAGAAGTTCTTCCACACTAGGCTACGTCAACACGTATGTATCTCATTGATGTTTAGACTGTAACATAAAAATGGGAAATAAACTCCACACCACGCTTGCAAGTCCCAGAGGCTGCATTGTGGCTTTCTGTCATTATTCAATGCTGGAAGACAGTCCGATTTGGGATAATGGGGCGCAGATGCATCTGACCCCAACCCCAAAGATGAGAGGAGGCTGCGGAACGTCCTGTCGGTGGCTCCTAATCTCGTCCTGAACCTAATCACACAGATCAGACGCATCAGACAAACCTCAACATCTGAGCGCACCTCGTCTAGGACGCGAGCCAAACGGGGCAAAACTGCTACCACATGTCTGCAGGCCGCGAGTAAACACGCATTCACGCTCAAAAGATCCTTTTGGCTCTCGGTCACATTCACTAATACATGATGGGATGTGGAATGTGGTCAGGAGACCAGCAGCTGGCCGCGGTTCCCGTCTGCCTGATTTCGAACAAATAAGCGCCTGTTGCTGGGCTTCCATGAGATGCCAGGCGAGTCTAAAAGAGCTTTCCAGTGCCACCCCTGTTATTACACTTAAGCGGAACGCTCCGGCTGAGCTCCATCTACATCGCACCACTCCACAAACCTCAGTTTATCCAAGGGCTTACATAACATTACATTATCTTCTTGTACATGTGTCTGGAATACCCAAACAACTTCCAGACCTGTAGAAAAGGATTTTATCAGTGCCAGCTAGGTTTTGGCACAGACGTTCCCACAGAAGCTCCAGTTTTTTCAAGGCAAATTTAAAAATGCATTATTTTTATTAGCTCTTGGCCATTGCGGGGCCATTTGTAAAAGGCAATATTCTTTAAAAAGCAGCCACATTGAAAATAGCATGAATAGGTTGTTTGTGCCTACGTTCAGCTGGGCATAGTTCAGAATTTATAAGGTGACGTAAGGAGACCTGGAAAGGCACCGGCAACTGCGCAATAAAGCTGGAATATGCTACTGGGATCAGAGGGCCTATAACTGCCCCTCTTAAGTAATCACTGCTTCCCAGAATAAATGCAGCAGTAGCCTCTTTGTTATGAGGGTTAAGAGGACACCCGCACCCTGCAAAAAGATGCTGGCATGCTTTTGGCTGCCACTAACCTATTGTTTCCACTGCAACATAAATTTTCACACAGCTAATCCCCCAACAGGCACGCGCACTAGTGCAGCAGTATCCTGTTACTCTCCTGAGTTATTATTGGGAGGAAGACCGATGTTGCTTGAATTATTGAGATCCCGCTGGCAAACATTTCAAAATAAAGTCATCTGTAAATATGTCGACAGGACGATCAGATCCATACAGCTTACAGTGCATCTCTCCATTTGTTGAAGGAATTATCTTACATCTCAGATGCAATAAATATAGAAATGCATGTCTACTGTAGCACAATTCATAATGAGGGACTGGCCGGGACATTTTGAAGAAGAGACCAGTAATCTTGCCATCAGGTGTATTAAAACAATAACTCCTCTAAAGCATGTGTGAACTTGAGTGTGGAGGGTGGGTGCGATATATGGTGAGAGGTATTTCTGTAACTCTATGTATTATTAAAAAGAACAATTTAGACCAATTATAGAGAGACTGTAAACAACACAACCCGAGTGCAGCGACTGAAAAAAAGTAACTATATATATAAAAGAAATGCAATATATCATAATATGTAATATGTACAGACCACATGTTTAATGAGATCTTTAATTCTTCAATCCAAGTTGAATTGGAGGGTGTCAGTCAGTTAATTGAGGAAAATAACATCTAGTCACTAAACTGACCTGATTTAGATATATACATAGTGTGTAGTGTATATTGTGAAATTTACGGACCATTCTCTGGCACTCAAAAGTGCCGTTTGAGGAACGTCAGGGTGTGTCAGGGAGCCCCCTCAGGCTAACCTGTGAGGGAACCACTGGCCATATTGAAGAGGTGTGCAATCAAACAAAATCCCTGGGGAGTGCATCGCTCCGGCGGATTTTACGCAGACCCTGACACGTCTGCAGCAGATAAGCGCTTCAGTGTGTGCGCTGAGAATAGAGCCAGTAATGATCAACTGTCAAGGCGCTGAACTATTTCTACTGGGGGAAGTACGGTTTGGCTACACTTGCTGGACATGTCACCGCTGAAAGAATGGCCTGTCTGCACAAATTTCTCTGACCAGATTTTTTCATCACTCCTAGCAAAATAATCATTTATAGTCTATGAAGATTTATTTTAATGGATGCAGCCTTCATGAATGGTGGCTGAAACGCTTGGTGTAGGTAGGTGGTCCGGTGGAACCCACATACAAGAGGAATACTGGCTGGTAGCTAAGTGGTGCCAGTGTGTTCAAGCCTCAGTTGGAAACCACAGTTGATCGCAGGCACACCCGCCCCTCTCCCATTCTGTCTCTGCTCCAGGAGCATCTGCCTTTCAGGTGTCTCCAAGTAAACGCTGATCCAACAGCATATTTCACAGATTTCAAAGACTGACAATGCAGATACAGATGTAATGTAAGAGATGAATATGCATTGCCTTTGGGTTTATTTCACACCATATAAAGGTTCTTTACCATTTTGAGGTTCTTAAGAGCCATTCCATTATGTAGGTTCTTTCTGTTTTTAAAAAGTTCTTTACTCTCCAACATCCCATTTGCAAAAATGGTTCTTTGAAATCCTCCGAAAGGTTCTTGACTGAATCAAAAAAAAGTTTTTATGCTGATTTGAATAACAGAAGAACAACCCTTAAATGGATAAAAATTACATTTGCAGTATGTGAAGGTTCTTTATAGCAAGGTCTTTCACAGGCACACATCTCATTTACCTGAGATTTAAAAAAAAAAAAAAGAGAATAGAAGAAAACCAGAATAATATAACATAGTTAACCTGTTTAAATAGCTAAGAAATCCCTCACTTTGTTTACATGTGAAGAATATTGTTCATCTCACCCACTTTAATTTGAGAAGTCTGATATTTGACCGCATGCTTCTCAGCATAGCTCCTCAGAAAGGAGGCCAAGGAATAGAGGATGGTGAAAGGAGCGTACATCTGATACAATTAGACTGCAGCACTTTTCCATATGTGTGCCTGAGCTCTCACTCTTGGTTGGCCTGGGGGTTTTTCCAGGAGACAGCTTATGGTGCACAGAAGTGCGTGCACCCTTTCTGTTGACCATCACGGGATTCGGTGTCAGGTGGATCACACAAATCTGGCTGGAGATCATCCAGATGAGCTACTGACACCGATGGATTTTGGGGTAGTAAAAGTAGGCCAGACTACCATTTGGTCTCGTGATGGCACCATGACAAAGAACACTGAAAGGCAGACACCCAAGGGATAGGACTGGAAGATCGAGTCTCTTCTACAGACTTCCCCTTGAAAGCTTACATCTCATCCGCATTCACAGACACTCATGCAACCCGAGGAACATGCTGGGTTAAGAGTGCAAACAGCACTGTGTCATCAGGAGCTGTCACTTTACATAACAGTGCATGCCAAATGAAGCGGCTGCTGTTATACCAAAACCTTTTAACTGTTTTTTGTTTAACGTTTTGTTAAAATCTCATGACAACTGAGGCTTTCTACTAGTTACCAGTTTCCTCATGACAATGTAATGTTGTTCATTTACTACCCGCAGGTTCTAGCTGGAACAACTTGAACTCACAGGTACGAAAGTCCAGCCAAAGGAGCCGGAACTCAAAGTTGGCCCACAACAGCATCTTCGAACCTCAGACCACAGGTCATTACAGCTGAACTAATGTTCTGTTGGTGTTGTGGCCAGTTCATCTGTATGTCACGAGCATTTACTGCGCTGCTGATGAAGTGGAACTAATAATGAGTAATATTCGTGGCAGGAGTAGTCAGCGTCTAACACACAAAACCATACAAAAGAAGTGTGATTTCCTGCAGTGCGAGTTATTAAATAATCAGAACCATCAGTGCTTTCTGAATGCGAGCCCATGTTACACAGTGTCAATATGATGCAGAGGCAAGGACACACTGGCTGTTAACCACTGTTAAATTGAAACAAGAGGAGCAGTTGGAGGGTTTTTTTTTTTTTACAGATTTCTCTGGCATTCATAATACTGTCCCCAGAGCACAAAGTGGACCAAAAGGGAAGGCTCTGAGTGAAAATATTTACTCGATATCTCTATGGCAGTGGTTCCCAGTGCTGATCCCGGAGAACTCTGCATATTTAGCTCTTTTTTCCAGCACTAGCACATGCGGATAGATGATGGATGTACCAAGAAGTTCCATCACAGTCGCGTAGGGAACCACAGTTGTGCAGAGAACACTGGCACAGAAGCTATAACTCTTCTCTCTGTCACACACACACACACACACACACAAACAATAATCTGTGCGATAACCTGATGCTACTTTGTGGTGCAAATACTTATTTGAGTATGAGTAATTAATATTATGTGCATTATTATCGTATTATTATGTGCAGGACCATTTGCAATACCATACACTTTTCTTTGTGGGGGCTTAAGCATTATCATTATGTGCAATAACTTGTTATGAGCTATAATCTTACCATGTACAATATCATGTGCAGTTTTCTACACTCGTATTTTTACATATTGTTGTTTTATTCGGCAACTGGCGCTGGACAACGGGTTCTGGGTCCAAAGAGAGTCTGCTGGCTGCAGCTGTATGTCAGCAGGCTGCAGGACTAAATACCCAAATAAACTGCAGCAAGAAACTGGGCACCACGTCAATTGACGCTCAGCCATTATAGGTATAGCCAGTTAGCCACCGGTCTAGTGTTAAAGTCACATTTGGTGCAATAGTCAGGCGTTAGGGTTAGAGTGTTATAAACTAATCACCACTTGTGTTATTAGTAGTTCGCTTAACTGTAAGTCACTTATCTATAGTATTATTACACAGCATTGTGTATTTAGTTTATTTTTTATTGCATTTATTTAGACTTTATATTGTTCTTGTCTATGTGTCTGTGCAGTCATCTGTGCAACATACAAAAATTCCTCTAGGATCGAACAGGTTTCCTGAACCTTATTCTGATTCTTATTCTAATCTCTGTTCCTTTGTGACGCAGGAGTGACGGAGTGGACGTCCTGGTTCAACATTGATCATCCAGGTGGTAATGGAGACTATGAGAGGCTGGAGGCCATTCGTTTCTACTACAGAGAAAGAGTGTGTGTGCGGCCCGTGGCTATGGAGGCCCGCACCACGGACTGGGTAGCCGCTGCAGACACCGGGGAGGTGGTGCATTCCAGCCTTGAGAAGGGCTTCTGGTGCATCAATAAAGAACAGCCGTATGGACGCATCTGCTCCAACTACCATGTGCGATTCCAGTGTCCACCAGGTACCATTAGTCAAGCAACAATCAGTCACAGAAGCTTAGCTTATGCTGCAGGCTTTGACCCACACAGTATGAGACAGAGATGGATCAGCCTGTATTCACTTTTTGCACAAAAAGATGGATTTTCCTGTTACTGTACTTTTTCCTCAGTTCAAGTGTACTGGACGGATTGGAGTGCCTGGAGTTCTTGTTCAACTACTGCCTGTAATGACGTGGGTATCCAGGTGCGTCGGCGGAAATGCATGAGCACACAGCCTCTGCCCGTGCTGCTCACACCAACCTGTCCCGGCCCACACACCGAGCGCAGAGAGTGCTCTACCCCGCCGTGCCGAGGTAACCAGCCAAGCAAAATGTATTTCAGCTAGAAGGTGATGCCATTTACCTCAGTAGTGAAAAAATGTAGCACCAAACAAAAGTTTGTCAATTTGTTAATTTATTAATTTATTTTATATTAGCCAAAATGTATGCTTGGGGTTTTATTTGAAAAGAGGTTTCAAATATACATGCACCCTCATTATTAATAATATTATTGTCACATGTGGCAATATTGAAGCAGGATGCAAGTGTATTTTTAAAAAACAGTACAGAATAACACCTCTGGATAAACAGACACATATCCATTTTAGAAATCCTGAAACAAACACTGCATATATGTGTAAGACAAACAAACACCCGGGACAGGAGGGGATCAAACCACACAAAGGTGAGAACAATAACCAAGAGGTCGGATTCTAGAAGAGACAAAAACAAAATGGCTAGAAACACAAGAGAAAGAAAAGAAGCAGGAAAAACAGGCACGCCGGGGCAGGATAGTAGAACTCTAATGAAAAAAAAACACTTATTCCAGAGCTTACTGGCTTAAGAAAACAGTTTAATTCATATTAATTAAGGGTTTAAAATCGATGTCCAAATAGACTGGCATGTTGTTCTAGAGTCCTTGATGTTTTAATGATACATGTGGCATCCACTTATCAGGCTTAATTATAACACATTTCCACAGAAAAGCATTTGTAGGCTTTGATCAAGAAATCAATGTAGCACCCCTTCAAAGACACTCTCATCCATGCAGATTATCCAGATGGGCCGATGTGATCCCTGAAAGGTCAGCCTTGTAAACTCATTCCAGCATTCCCCTGTCTCTTGTCCAAACAGCCAAGTGGAGTCAGTGGGGGTTGTGGAGCGCTTGCTCCGTGACCTGCGGGAAAGGTCGAAGAGGCAGGCGAAGAACGTGCATCAAATCTTCAGACAAAGTCCAATGCAAAGGCCGGCCAGTAGAAGTCCAGAAGTGTGGAAATACGCCATGTCCAGGTGCTGCATGCATTACAAATGCACATACACTAAATTTCCATTTTAGTATTGGACTATTTAATCACAAACACCCACCCTATAGGTTGCTGGTTTACAGATACTCACTGTAATTTATGTATTCCTGCACAATGTTATTTGATGGTTACATGACAGTGTGTGCTCTAGTAGCTGTGTATCAGACACAGCAGTCCAACAATCCTAAATGCCCATCTAACAGTGGTAATGAGGAAATGTAATGAACAGTTAGAGGAAGACTAACATACTATCCATGGCAATAAAACCCCACTAGTTTGGTCTACAGCCCCCTCACATGGTCTACTGGTTAACGCACTGTGCTGCAAGAGGCAGGGTCAGGTGTGGGTTCAAATCCGACTCTGAGTGGATTTTGGGGCAGCTGGTGGTCTGGTGGTTAGGGAGTTGCCACTGTGATCAGACGGTTGTGAGTTTGAATCCCAATGGCACCACTGAGTTACTCTTGTGTAAGGTACCGTTCCTACACACTGCTTTCGGGGAACCGCGTTGCTGGCCGTCCGCTGCTTCACGTTTGATGAATTAAATACAGAGAAATAATTTCTCATGGTTCACACTGTGTGTGGGTTCATGTGTTGCAAAAATGGCCACTTTACTTTAATAAAGATCTCTACCTAACAATGTATACTAATAAAAACGAAACCTTACCTTGGAATAAACAATCCTCTGTGTGTTGTAGTGAGGTGTCGCATCGTCTGTCCTGAGGGACGTCCCAGTGAAGACTGCAGCCACTGTGTGTGTGAGGGACGAACACTGCAGGGAGAAGTTCTGAGTGTGACCGGGGTGCCAGTGTCTGGGGCCAGTCTAGCTGTTTCAGACCAGCCCAAGCTTATCCGAGCTCAGACTGACACCAAGGGTCAGTTCAAGATCCCTGATGTGTGCTCTGCCCCTGAGACCCAACTACTCATCAGCAAAGAGAAGTTCGCTCCTGCCACTGTCCCTGTTTTCAGCAACAGCAGTGAGAGCCTCTGGATACGAGCGATTCTCAGGTCCGCTGGTAAGTCCAGGAAAGCATTTCATTCTAATAAAAAAAGGTCCAGATTAACTGCAGTGGGCATTACCTGACAGCACCCAGTTGGGGAACCAAGAATAACATTCTCTGCAACAGTCATTTCTGGAGGCAGCTTTACAGCGGATGAAAACAGACAGTTGTGTGTATGTGTTTATAGTAGCTGCAGATGCATTTTATTGGAGTAGATGCCTCATTGCATTTATAGCAGCTGGAACCTTTCTGCCTAACAGAGAAGCCATACATTGTGAAGCATCCTGAGGACAAAGTGCGATATGAGGGACAACGTGTGATTCTGTGCTGCAAAGCCACAGGAACACCCAGCCCTGACAAATATTACTGGTAAGAAAATGATCTTGATTTTTGATAAAGTATCGCATCCTCATTGAAATGTTATACAATGAATTGCACTACGGCTTAAAGGTTTAGAATCAACATTTTTCCAATTATTAAAATAAACATATATACATATATAAAATTTTATATGTTTCTAGTACTTCATACCTTTCCAATAATAAACTCATTTATGTTCAGAATGATAATTGTGATGATTTTAAGAGAAAGTGAAATTATTCCAACATCCTACGTCTGTGTTTTTAGAAAGTAACACATTATATTGAGTTATTTATTTTTGACTGGCGATTTTTTTTTCTCTTTCTCAACTTCTCTTGAAATTCTAACTTATTTTCTCAGAATTTTTTTTTACTTATTTTCATGGAATTTTCATATACTGTAATAAGTTCATATTAAGGAAGTTAGTTAGTATCTTCCCATTATCTCCAATTATTGCCAAAACAGAGAAACATTTCAAACCAATGAAACAAAAAACATCTTTTCTGGTTCTTCTAGTGGTATCGACTGAAAGTTTAGTCTGCAGTTTTGAAAGAATTTTTCAGTTTGAACTGAACTGATAATTGATAGAAAATCACAACATGTTTTAGTTTATTACTATGAGGATTAGTGCTACATTTTAAATTGTGATATTAAAAAGTAAAATCAATTTGTTTGGCCTCCAGGTATCACAACGGAACCTTATTAAACCCAACAACGTACAAGTATGATGAAAACTTGGTTTTGCGTGATCTGAAACCAGAACAATCTGGGCAGTATCACTGCAAAGCCAACAGTCTGACAGGCAACATCAAATCCGCCCCAGCTTTCCTGACTGTCTTTGGTAAGTACAGAATCAGCTCCTGCATGTCCTAGGAGGGCTATGTGGAAGTCATTATTATATTTGTGTCAACTGAAGCAAGAAGTGAAAAACTATTTCATGAAATACTATGGTGTCCAACTTAACAGCATGAGGGCGAGAAACATTTTATAAAGCCGGTGTTGGTACAGATCCTTCTTTTCTATGTAAAGAACCGATGGCAGGAAGTTACCATGGCCACAGTAAAACATCAAATCCCACTGCACTGGAGCTCTGCATGCTAATGTGAAATCCAAGACCCTCTATAAATCCTCTTTTGTGTGTGCGTGTCTCGTCAGACGAGGACGCGTTTCCACATAACTACAGATTGTGCAAACTCCCATGATGCTTGTTATCCAAGATTATAGATGGACAAAAAAGAGCTGAATGGTGTGTTAAAACAATCAGCCACAAGTCTCCTCTGAAAGATCACTCTGTCTCTGACTCGTTGCAACACATGTAATAAACTTCCATGAATGAACGCGATCATGTATCACTCCGGCGTTCTGAACGCAGAATGATGAATTTGAGTCATGCTTGATGGTGTGTTCTAATTCATTACAGCGACAGAATACTTTCCCCGCAATGTTCATTTCCATCACATTCAATCAGACCGCATGACAGCTTTCTTTAAGATGAATTACCAGCTTTTACAGAAGTGGTTTAAAGTGGTAATTATGTCTCTCCATCTGACTACGGTTATTCATATGGAGACACTGGAGACCGTTAAGTTGGCCATAAACTTGCCAACATTTGGGCAACCTCATGGGTTTTTCCTCCCCATCTGAATGTTCAACGGACAAATTTATTGAGTCGCTGAACAGTGGAGCTTATACAAATTTACTAAAGCCACAATAGTTATAATAAAGCACTGTCAGTTTGACTAAAAATAACAAACAGTGACTGAAAAGTACATGCTTTTAAAGTATGACAGAAGTGATCTGAGCTTCTTATCTCACCATTAATAATGCTACTGAAGGATCATCTGCAAAAGATCTGCAAACAAAAACTGGATATATGAAAGCAATTGAAACCAATATTATGTTTTTTTTAAATATATATA
>JBBPDB010000039.1:9273313-9289847 GCA_037974465.1 Brachypetersius altus
ACACACACTAGTATTGTGACTGAACTAGCTCTTTGACTTTTGTTTATTAATTAATGCTACTTAAGTGGCTGTAATGCATTATCTTTCTTTGGTTATTTTCTGTCCTTATTTCTCCAATGGTGCAATCGCTCCACCATTGGCATGTGCTAACAATTTGCGAGCTTTTATGTATTTTCCTGTCTTTGTTTTGTAGTTATGTTTTGTTGTGCCATTGTTATTTGCTGATATGTTGCAGCTGTGCTTTGCAAATTTGCTTATGTGCTTTCAGATGTGATAATTGTCTGTAGGCTTTCATATTTTGGGTTTGTTTTGAGAATGTTATGTTTCTGTAAGCAACCACAGTTATACTATAATGGACTATAAGCAAAAGCATATTTTATAATGATAAAAGGAATTTTATGTGCTAAGCTAACTTTACTTTTCTTGTTCTGCAGCCAAAGGAGCTCCAGCATGTAATGCTACACCTGAACATCACCTCATCAGACTGCCGTTAGACTGCAAGCAGTCAGGTACAGAATCAAAGTTGTACGATGCTGGTCGCTGTCCTCACAACAAATGCCCGGGATCACTGGACTTTGACCTACGGTGCAGAGATGCGTCTGGTTTCTGCTGTGGGGTGAAGCAAATGGAGGCAAAGGAGATCAACTGTGGGAGATACACTCTGCCAATTAAAGTTGTGAGTGAATGTGGTTGCCATAAGTGTGTGGAGCCCAAAATTCTAGTGCGAGGTAGGGTGGTTGCTGCTGACAACAGTGAGCCCTTGCGCTTTGGGCACATTTTCATGGGAAAGGAACGAATTGGAACAACAGGATATCAGGGTGGATTCACAGTTCAAGTCCCGTCTGACACCCATCGTCTAGTTGTGAACTTTGTGGACCCAACACAGAAGTTTATAGATACTCTGAAAGTGTTTATCTTTGACAAAAAGGGTGGGGCAGTATACCATGATGTAAAAGTAATGAGAAAGCAAGAACCAGTTGACATCGATGCTGGAGAGACCAACACTATCTATTTGGGTGAAATGGAAGGTGAAGATCCTATTGGTCAGCTGGTCATCCCTCCCAACTCCTTCCACAAACATAGTGGGGAAACATATGGGGGTACAGTTAAAGCCAGCGTCACATTCTTTGATCCACGCAACATCACAACAGCCACTGCTGCTCCAGGAGACTTGAACTTTGTGGGGGATGAGGGTGACATTCTTCCTCTGAGGACATATGGAATGTTTTCTGTTGATTTCAGGGATGAGGCAAACCAAGAGGTTCTTGGAGCTGGTGGACTCCAAGTGCTCCTCGACACAGAGCATGTCAAAATGCAAGAACATATTCCTGCTATGAAACTGTGGTCTCTCAATCCAGACACTGGTATCTGGGAGGAAGAGGGTAATTTCCAAACTGCTCAGGTTACCGCTAGTGGAAATGGAAGAAGTAAAAGAGAGGAACGCACTTTCTTGATTGGAAACATGGAAATCAGGGAACGCAGGTTGTTCAACTTGGATGTACCTGAACGTCGGCGCTGCTATGTCAAGGTGCGGGCATACATGAGCGACAAGTTTCTACCCAGTGAACAACTTGAAGGAGTGGTCATCAACCTAATCAACCTGGAGCCCAAGCCTGGCTTCTCTTCAAATCCTAGAGCTTGGGGACGTTTTGACAGTGTGATAACAGGACCTAATGGAGCTTGCCTCCCAGCTTTCTGTGATGCTCAGACCCCTGATGCATACACAGCTTACGTCACGGCCATAATGGGCGGTGAGGAACTTGAGGCAGCCCCTTCCGCACCAAAGATGAATCCTAACATCATTGGTGTGTCACAACCATACTTAGACAAGTTAGATTACCAGCGTTCAGATCATGAAGACCCGGCATTAAAAAAAACAGCCTTCAGAATAAATTTAGCCAAACCTAATCCCAATAACCTGGATGAAACCAATGGACCAATATATCCATATCGAGATTTAATAGCATGTGAAAATGCACCTGATAATGCTAATCATTTTCGCTTCTTCCGTGTGGAGAAAGACAAATATGAGTACAATGTGGTACCTTTTGAGGAGAGTGATCTCACAACATGGACTGGAGATTACTTGTCCTGGTGGCCCAATCCACAGGAGTTTAGAGCTTGCTATATTAAAGTTAAGGTCCATGGGGCAACAGAAGTTATGGTAAGGTCAAGGAACTTTGGTGGCACCCATCCAATGACAAGAGGTCAGATGTATGGAATTAGAGACATCCGCAGCACTCGTGACCTGAACCATCCCAACACCTCTGCTGCCTGCCTGGAGTTCAAGTGCAGCGGAATGCTTTTTGATCAAGGTGCTGTTGACCGATCTCTCATTACTGTCATTCCACAAGGCAACTGTCGTCGAACAGGCATCAACAGCCTCCTGCAGGAGTACCTTACAAAACACCCACCTGTCCAACAGAACAATGAGTCTCATTCATTTAACATGTTAGCCCCTGTGGACCCTCTAGGGCACAACTATGGAATCTACACTGTCACTGATCAGAACCCACGACTTGCCAAGGAGATTGCCATAGGCCGCTGCTTTGATGGAACGTCTGATGGTTTCTCCCGGGAGATGAAGTCAGATTTTGGAGTGGCTTTAACCTTCAGTTGCCCAAAAAGAGTTGTAAACCGTGAGAGTCTGTTTCAGCGCCTGCAAACGAATCCTGGCCAAACCCTGGCACAGATGGCCAGAGACATGAGGGAATCACAGGGGATGCAGGTCAGAAGAGGGGCAGCCCAGGTAGTGGCGTATCCATCTGACCAACGGGGCAGGACCCAGAGCCGCAGAACTAGTACAGCAAACAGGAGGAGAACTGGCACACGGACTCAACCGAGGAAGTAGATCTGGCTAAAGGTAAGCTAATTACACCATTTTGAATGAATAGTTGTGAGGATCTAATTGCGGCTCCATCGGGAAGTAACTGCTTTGTCCTCTCATCCATGTAAAGGTCACTGGAGGGACGCAAGATGAAGACATGAGATCCACAAAGATGACTTGGTCCGTCTGGGCTTGTTGGATACTCATCGTTTTCTGGGACAACCCTGTTTATTTTAACCCTGTTTCAAGCGAAATGACATGTTCTGCCAGGACTTTGAAAGGAATTTACAAGCTTTCTCTTTCCAAAAAAAAAAAAGAAAAGATCACTTGACTTTTAAAATTCAGGGTAAAATACTTCAAATGGAACTGTTTTCAAGATGAACCCATTTATTTATTACAGTTTTCAAAGTGGCCAGCATAGAAATTGGGTTTGAATTTAAGTTTCTCTTTAAAGTCTCGAATTTGAACAAGCCAATAAATCTCTGATTATGGATTGTTGTCATACTCATCTTTAATACCCCTAATGAGCTAAGATTGTAATGATAGATCACTCCTGCTATTCTGTCCAAGACATTAAGGCAGGAATGGACCCACGTGTGGTGCAGTGGACCAGTCTCTTAATGGAGCAAGAAAGCTTGCTCCTCTGTCTTCTCCCTTTTTCCAAATTAGCACAAGAAAATTCCAGATGTATCACAGCCATACATCAGTCTGACCAAAGTAGAGCTAATGTCATACAATGAAAGCAGATCTTACCACTAATCAGAAACTCTGGAGAGAATAGTTCATCAGGGATGACCCCATAGTCCATCAGTGTCTCCAACACAAAATTAGTACCATCCTAAAAACTACCTCTTGACAATTTCCCAATCTAAAACAATTTCACCGTTATTTACGATAGTGAATTAGCATGTTTATTTCCATTGTTTGTATATAGGTTATATCTTGATTCTTGTAGTGTCTGTCTGTTTCTTGACGTGCAATAATTCTGAAAATGACTTGAGAGCCCAAACCTAAAAAAACTGTTATGAGCCAGTCGATTCTAGGACTGTTACAAGCTGGGCTGATCTCTATGCGAGTTCAAGTATGTTTCGCATCCTATGTTTTGCTTGCTTACTGTCTATTGCTATGGAAGCTCATCATTCTTCTCAGCTCTAAATCAAAGAATGCTCTCTTCATACTGTTCTTGCAGTGCCATTTTTCTCAATGTTTAACCATTACTGGAGCAGAGATCACCTATAGATCAAACAGCAAGACATATTTTTTGCACATTTTAGCTGATGTGAGGATTTTTCTGATTTACATTTAACCAGTGACACACCTATGCAGTTGCAATTGCTTGGTGTTCAAGCAATGAATGCACCCTTTGAATAAATACTTGAGGATAAAAATGGTTTGAGGGATTGTTTGAGAAATGGGTGAGAAATTGTTTTGCACATGTACCATTCACACAATGTCACCTACAGGGCAGAGGACTGTATTTAATGGAATATTTGTATAAATGAAGTGAGTACTGAACATTATGTGGGTTTTTTCTTTGTTTGTTACAGGTACTGTTGTGTTACTGCCACTAGAAAGAGGATCTTTTTGCATGCCATCCACAGGCCAGTGAAATGAGCCTATAGAGACAAATAACAGATAATGAGGTGAAAGTTGTTTGTCTTTACAATGCACCTGCATGAGTCCCACTGGACCAGAGAAGCAATGAAAGAGCATATTGCAATTGACAATGGCTGAAAAGAATATTATAATATTGAATTTCCATACGTAATATTGCACTCTAAGATATAAAGAGACTGGGATTCAAACAGGGATTCATGCACATTGCAGAAAGTTATATATTGGCAAATTAAATGCTCTTGATTCTAGCTGATCTAATATTTGTCATTAAAAAAATCTGTATTCTCTGACTACTTTTTGTCATTTTATCTAGTGTTCATCTTCATTTGCCAATACATAACATTTTTTCCAGAGTGAGTTTTGCAAACGCACACTATACAGTAAACCAAGGTCCTCTTGTTAAAATTGCCTTTATAGCTTTTACCTTTTTCCTGATAGTCTCTCCTGACTTTTAATTTAAATTAACTAAGAAGTCCTGATTTGGGCTATACATCCCAGTTTTTGGTGTTTTTGCTTAATTTTTTTGGTTATTGTGGGATAAACACACCAGCCAGGTCCAGACTCCAACCAGCTTCGACCGGTAAAATAATAAATGTCTTTAATTATAGCGATTAAATGTATCTGATCTGAAAGGACAGTCACATTGACCTCTCAGTCTCCATCATCATTAAGAAATGTATTAACTTTGCTTTACTAAACAGATTCTTTGCTTTTTGCAATGCCTTTATTTATGCAGTGGAAGAAGAATAGGTGGGATTCTCTTCTGGCTGATGGTTGGTGAGAGCCATCACAGCCAATCAATCAGTTCTATACTTCTTTTTTCATATGTGCATCTGTTACCAAGACTTTTGGGACATTTCTGGAAGAATTTTGTAAACAACCTGCACCCTGTACAACTCGAGAGCACAGGAGACAACAGGAGAACCAGAAAAGAGCCAGAGAAATGATTCAGCATCATTTCGAATCACAGAAATCCTCTCTTACCATCTGTGGAGTCTGGGGTGTTGACAGGATGAGTTGTTAAAACCTCCTACCAGTCCAACTGTAATCACAGACTTTGGAAAATATATGGAAGATATGTGAGACATTTGCTAATTTGCAACATTTTAACAAGCGGAGGTCTGTATTTATTTTTAAGCTCACAATTTGCACCATATGTTTTTCGCTGAAAATATGAAAGAAACCAGACTGTCTAACTCCCACAATATTCAGAGCTTTTCCTGGTCAAATCGGAATATATACAGTATGTGTCACCAGTCCTACAAGCAATAACCAAACATAATAAATAATCAATAAAAAAATCACATAATTGGTGATTACCCCATAAAATCTGTCAGTCAAAGCAGAAACCAGATTTGTAATTTACCTGCTGGATGTACCTACAGTAACCTCCGGTCCCTGATCCACTTTATACAACCTGTTTCTATTTACAGGCAACTGGAACAGAAGGATAATAACCAATTATACTGACATGGTGCAGAACCAGTGACTTGGCCTTCAGTTACCTTTTGAAAAGCCACTGAGTCCAAGAGTGCATACATATGTTCTCTCCTCTGTCTGGCTGGTCTCAAGGAGACCATCACTTATGCGGGAATACCTGTTAGCCAAATGCGCTCTGGGTAACATTACCACTGTCTGGATTGTAATGTATCATTGTGCTCAACAGCTATTATTGCCACTGTTTGCTGGAAAACATCGACAGTCTTCCTAAAAGCATTTTATGGATCACTCCACGGAATTTCCACGTAAATATCTGCGCGATTTATAGAGCATGACTCTGCTGGACAGTCCCTGTAAGAATTGTGTGTGTAAACTGTTCGTTATGAAGTCTGTAAATAAAGATTTCTTGAAAACATTTTCACTTCTTGTCCTGCAGAGTACTGCATTTCACCAAGGCAGAAAACATGCGCTCAGTCAGAATTCACTTTACTGTAGGCCTAATTTACAGTACAAAAAAATCTACTGAATTAATATTCAACCCAGTGCAAAAGTTTGCATCCGCTGATCCCTCTGGGTTCATCCCCCCATAGTCCGCGCTTTTTGATTTTGTAAGTTAAAATAAGATTTAAAAACCCTCGTGAGGAAAGCAATGTAAACACGGCGCCTTCCTGCAAACTCTAGGGCACAGATTGAATAAACAAACAAATAAATACATTTATAAAAACATAGCATATTAAATGTGCCACTAGTTTTGCACAGGCTGTATTTTATGTGTTTTTATCACAATATTTTCTGATACAGTTTGTCCAGGCTCAAGAACTCCTGTGGACCTGATTGAGGATAAGCGGTTTAGATGGATGGATGTGTGTATATATATATATATATGTGTGTGTGTGTGTGTGTGTGTGTGTTTGTTACAGAGGTCTGTTCTCTATAGAGAACGCATCACTCATTTTCACAAATCAACAAAATATAAATATTTGATTTAACCAGGGGGATGCAACTGTACAACGATACATTATGAAAAAATCATGAGTAAAAACACTTTTAGATCAGTGCATTTCTATACTCCTACTTGTATTGCTATAAATACATAACCAGCCACTCACATAAACATCGTCAAAACCCTTATTTCATGTTGCTGTTCCTAATAGAAAAGAACATTCGGAACGAGTGGAAATGTGAAACATTACACATCTGCACTGCTGCAGGCAGGTCTCATAGCTGGCACACACACTCTGAAATGACAAAAGGAGATGTTAAATATTTGGGTAAGTGACTCAGTGTTTAGCCTAGGCCCTAAGATCTGAGGCTCTGCTCAGAAGGTTTGTTCTCCTGCAGATGCATAAGAACTACTCTGTCATACTTGGAGTCTTCTAGCTCACTATTCGCAGTAATGCTGTTTGTGTGAGAGAGCATATTTTAGGGTGTTAGAGAAACAGATGTTTAAAATAAAGTAACTCTTGGATATTATCGACACAACGGCATGTTAATGGAGGGACATTTGGCTCAATATTTTAGTGCTTAGGTGTGAAAATGTTTAATACAGAAAAACGCCCACGAGAAAGACGAACAGTGACCGACTGACCTGCAGAAGCTCAAGAAAAGGCAACGAAGAGGACCACTGTGGAGGACTTGGACACCAATTGGTGCATAGAGTCCTAAAACAGCAGTATTTTATTGCCTAATATAATTGCATGTATAATGTGCTACCCTGACTCTCATGCTTAGTCCCTAACCACAATATAACACATTCATCAAGCCCTCAGTAGCTGGCAAACAACCTAGCTGTGAATTAACAGTCATAAAGAAATAAGGAAAGGCCAAAAACTTCCGTAAGTAGCCCTTGGCTACAAAGCATGATGATACCACAGTGCTGGGGCTTTACTCTTGTTTTCTTTGTGCCTCTTTTCATCTACTTTACACAATTTTCCGCTTACCATCAATGTATCTGATCAGGCAGCACATGTTTAATTTGATCCTTTGGTTTCGCTTTAATGGTATCAGGCCAAATCTGAGAAAACTCATGCAAACTGCATCCAGCTCTTCATTAAGGTGGTTCAAACTTGTCGATTAGGACTTACTGTATGAACCAAGCTTAATCGCTAGAGCCATTTCTGAATAGGAACTGTTACACAAAGCACTGATCTTGGATCAGATAACTCTGTATTTTATGACGGATATTGTCATCAGTATGCCTGTTTGTGAAAACAGACCCTGTCATACTGTGTCCTAAACCACACTGACAAGTCTGCACCACCGGATTTGTGTCTGTATCTAGTGTTACTTAGCAACATTAGCCTCGTAACTCCAGACAAATTTATAGCCTTTTGGCAGACAGCCTTATCCAGAGCGACTTACAATCATTAGTAACAGGGACAGGAGACACTGCGGGTTAAATGTTTTGCTCAAAGACACAATGGTAGAAAGTGTGTGTGGGGGAGGGAGGGGCTTAAATCTGCTACTTTGTGGTCATTTGTTTCATGCACAAGCATATTACCCAATAGGCTACAATCACACCCAATTAACACCACATATGTGCTACAACCGTGTAAATCTTCTCTCCTTCAAAATATCAGTATAAAAACCACCACTTCACAGCCACTCCAAATCACATCTATCTCAGGCCTGTCGCTTTGCCTTGTACAACATCAGGAATATCAAACCATACCTGACCCAGCATGCCACTCAACTCCTGCTAAAAGCCTTGGTTTACTGCAATGCCCTCTTATTGAATCTCTCAGCTTGTTCAATAAGACCCTCACAGCTGGTTCAGAACGCAGCAGTTAGCTGGTCTTCAACCAACCCAAAATTTTGCATACCACCCCACTGCTGGTTGACCTACACTGGCTAAACATGGTTTCCAGAATTAAGTCACTAACTCTCACCTACAGAGTGACATCTGGGTCTGCACCCAGCTACCTTAATCCTTACTTCAGCCTCATGTTGCTACTTGCTCCCTCCACTCCTTCAAGGACCATCGTCTGGCTCTGCCATCCCTACACACAAGGTAAACCCAGTCCAGACTGGTCTCATTCATGTTCCACTGGTGGAATGAGCTGCCAAAGACAACCAGAGCAGCAGAATTCATCTATACCTTCAAAAACCTCCTGAAGACTCTCCAGATGCATTATCTTCTCCACCAAAAATATAAAGTTGATAAGGCCTCAAACAAAAGTTGGGCCTGCACTGAAAGTCTAAATCAGATTTTTGGTGAAACTATTCTTCAAAGGTCAAGCTGCAGCCAGTTACTGATTTGGCTCTGGTTTTGTTAGGAATCCGTACGATTGTAAAAAAGACAATGACTTTGACCCACTCTGAGATGAACTGCAGGATGTTTGTTTCAGTATTTAATGCAATACTGTCATCTTAATGAGGAGCATGTGTGGGTCTGCTGTGACAATAAGCATAATCAGAGTTTTCAGTGTAATTTTTTGAGCTTGGTCTTTTTCTTTGTACTTTTGGTCATGGCACGTTCACATTAGTGATGCTATAGAAACAACAATTTCACTTCAACAATGTTCCTTTCAAACAGGGTTTCCAGACCTGGTCCTCGAGGCCCACTGCCCTGTGTAGCATTTCCCCTGCTCATTAAAGGGATCAGGTTTTGTTGGGCTTACAGAGCATTGGGCCTACAGGGCCAGGATTGGGAAGTTACTTTAATGAAGCGTTTGTCTAATATGTTGTTAAACAAAAAAAACTTTTTAAAGTAAAAAAAAAAAAACTCTTACGTAATTAATTTCTACTCATAAAAGAAGAACGAACATATTTAGTGACAATTAAATGCCTTCAAAATTTCATGTTTCTGTGACTGTAGATCTGACATTATATGGTTTCAAATACAACCAAGAGCAAATAGGCGGAATGCGACATGTTCTGTGTTTTCCTAAAACCAAACGATTTGTTTTTAAGAGGTAGCTACTGTTCATGAGGTTTCCAAACGTCTGTACATAGTTGAGCATTGAGTACCTGTAAACTCAACTGAATTAGTGAGATGTGAATGATACAGAAATATAATGCAGAGCTAAAAGAAGTAAGTGATAATAGATTTTTTATTGCTATTGCTGTAAGCCAGATATCCTCAAAATACCTGTTTTTCTTCCTCCTGCACAACTGACCAAACAACACAGAGTTGCCAGGTTATAATGTCCACTCACTGGACATTTCCTTAAGGTACAGTTTGGTGTGAAATCTATATGGGGAAGACTTTTCCCCATATAGATTTAGTTCATGCATATTCTCTGCATTTTGAGGAACTACAGGGGATGTCTCATGTCACACTGCACACCACACTTGTGCCTTGTGCAAGTTTACCACTTATGTTCTAACTATGGTTTAATCTGCATTTGAGAAATCTCCAGCTTCCTCATTCATGAAAAACCAGCTTCATCACTTTATCACAAGCGCTATTTGAAATAAACAGTCATGTGCAAAAGTTTGGGCACCTCTGGTTAAATTACACTTTGTTAATTTCCTAAGTGAAAGTAAGTAAATGTCCTCTTTTTAGTGCAAAATGACTGTTTATTTGCAGAATTTAAAATATTTGTGGAAAAAAAACAAACTGTGATGTGGAAAGCATTTTAATATTATAAAATCCGTAAAAAATAAGAGACAAAAATGCTCAGTTTCTTTGCCTTAGTTGTTATAAACTGCTGACAACATTTCTATTAATTACAAATAAAAATACTGCTCTTTAAAGCATGAAATGTGCCACTCTAGTTTATTTAATTCAGCAATATAAGTGTAATATATTTCATTCACACAAAACCGATGCACACATTTGTGAATATAGTGCATCCTGTAAACCCAAAGACAGCATTTCTGTCTTTGGGTTTATAGGTTAAACACCAAAAGAGGAAGAAGAAAGTTGAAATCATTGCCACAGACTGTAAACTGCAGCTCGCCTTCACACAGGAGGCTGGGTCTATGTTAAATAAGGGCTCAAGATAAGCACATGCTACATCTTGATATTATAAAGCTACCAACTCGGGCTCCCTGTTTCAATCTCGCATGTTAAATTGTTCAAATTTGAGAGCCAAGAGTAATTTGCTTTTTTTCTCACCATCTCAGATGGCAAAGCTTTAAAAACGATGCAATAAATTGGTAGGCGCTTATTATGTTCTTTGAATTTAATTAGGGTTGCCCAGATTTTCCATTAGGTAAGTTTGAAATAAACCAGACAACGGCTTTTAGCTCACTGGAAGGCAAACCGGCGGTCATGTAAAGCTTTTCTATACTCAGTTGTGCACAAATTCCCCTGGAGTGAGTAATCTTTCTGAACCTTCTGTATGGTGCCGAGAGTACAAGGGTTCAGTGTGATGTTTTGTGCAGCATTATGGCAACAAGTCAATGCGTTGTCCATGGTGACCGAGTCACAAGTCAATACGGCCAGGTCTCAAATCAAGTCTCAGGTCCTAAACGGATCAGTATGCAACCTTTAAATCTTTACATTTAACTCGGTTTCAACACTAAAATGTCATTAAATGGCATTACATTTAGATTTATAGTTGTTTTTGTGCTTTACCATATGAGCCACTAAAAAGAATGGTAAAATGCCCCATTTAATAGTAGCATGATATTATATTAGTATGTTAAATTAACACTAAAGGGTTTTATTAAACTTCCAAAAACTTTATCCAGGCTAGACGATTACCCCTGCCAGACAAAATAGTATAAAATAAGTCACGTGTGTGCGCATAACACATAAAAAAAATGAAATGTAATTGCACTTTCACATATTTCACATGCAAATCAGGGACTTCTAAAGAACTTAATTGGCCAGTGCAGGTATGTGGTTGGAATTAGACTCCTTAGGAAGGTAAATCTCTTGATCAGGGTTGGGGATCAATGTCCACGTTCTTATCTGTTGGATTTCATGTAATTATAACAGAGGGATTTGCAGTGAGAAGGATTTTTCAGTGCTATTAGTTCTCCAGTACCAAAATGCTGATGCTTGCAGTATTCTTTTAAAAAGCATCATTGTTTTTTAAGAGCATAAGGACTGTTGTAGAGACATCATAAGTGATATCATAACTGAGATCTTGCCAACATGCAATATGCAACTCATGCTGTGTGCATACATTACCACTTATAACACAATTAGGGTCATTAGAAAGCCTGAAGTGCTGTTCTAGCTAATGGCACATGACCCCAGCATGTATTGACATGATATTTTCCTCCTTCTATGAGCTTTGCTCATCCATCACAAGCATCCATGTGCTTCAACTTAGAAATATGGCTGTGTCTGAAGCAACCAGCCTCAAAAGTCCTTTAACTCATGAGCCAGGCCCCGACAACTACACTCTCCAAAAAATATGGTTTTCATTAATGAGATTATAAGACAAACAGAAACTTTATATTAAACCAACAGAAATCACTCAGGCGCATGTCTGCGAACAAAAAAGCCTTGCTCGCAATTAGTGCGGCGGTCCAACAGCTGAGAGGTGATTAAAAATAACCGAACGAATGATGGACTAAAGCACCTGTCTTTGATGAGGGCAGGTTCTCCGCTGTGCCTCGGGAGCTGGAGATTTATAGTGGCATCCATCGTCCACTTCAGTCGCCGCTGCTCTTAGCCAGACACGATCAAGTTGTACAGGGAATTGAACAGGAAACAAAAGCCCAGCTTTGAACTCCGTCCTCGGCCTCGCAGAAAACAACAGTCGGCCCTTTGAGAGCAGCCTGATTAGGGTTCAACCTGGGTGCGCCTGTGTTTCTTTGGACAAAGGTTTTTTTTTAACACAAGATGAAGGAGCGGTCAGTTTGAGAGGTATCAGCTCAGAGCGGCTCGTAACACCGTCAATACAAACGCTTACAAATGCTTAAGTGCTTACGACACTGTGATCTTAAAAAGAAAACCCACAGTGTTCTTCCATGGTTGATGGAAAGCTGCTGTTTCGTTTTTATTGACCTGAAAACAACATACAGAGCGAATTATATCCCGAATCGAGAAACTTAGGATGCGACAAAGCCGTTTCATAGGCCATCAGCGATGAATGATGGCCCTCAGCTGCAGGTGCCCGCAGGACTGGAGCTGAGAGATGGTGATGAGGCCAGCATGTGGACATCCCGGGACACGGAGGAAGTGGAGATATTGATGAATGCTTTTTAACTCCTTCAGGGAGATGAGGTGAGATCAGGGGCATGAGATCAACTCTCGACCTCTGTGTTTGGGTCACTAAGGGAACACTAAGGTCTTCTGTGAGGTTTTGTTAGTATGGTAAAAAAACAACACCCTCTGTAATGAGTCACAATAATTAGACGTGTTGCTTGGAGTGGGAGGGTTGCTTTGAAACCCCCTGAAACGCTTCATGACGGCTCCAAATGGTCTTTCAAGAACACAGATAAAGCTCAGCCAATAATGTGGCCTGTTATACATCAAACGACTTTATTAAAATGGTGTAAGTCAGCAAATTGATCACTAATCTGTAAGTCCTGCATATTTATTCACATCTAATGAATGTTCAGCCTCATTTATTGGTGATCTGCCACAAATGACTCATTACTTTTCATTACTGATGATATTGCTTTACTCATCGCATTCCTGGAAAAGGTAATCTCACTTCTCATTATTCCACTTCACTACATTACACTCTGACACCCAGACAACACATCTGAACAGAGTGGAAAGAAGAAGGAAAACTTAATACTCCTCTCCCAGCTTTATGTCGCAGGGCTGTTCAGTTCCAGAAATTTAGGAATTGACTTGAATTCAAAGTGGCGGGATTCGTTAGAACAGATTTCACTTAATTCCAAAGACCAAGATATAAGAAAGGACAACTGGCAGATGTGAATATACAGTATTAAATACACTACTGTGATTTGTGGTACGCATTATTATATGACCTGTTTGACTAGGACTGGGTCAAATAAAATAATAATAATAAAGTTTTCTGTTGATCATTGGTTTGTGTGTTTAGTATTAAGTAAACATTTTATTATGGAGCCAGAAGAAAATGAAAAGAGGACATGATGTTAGAAACATCATGATAAAATTAGACCAGAGATGACGCCCTCCTATGATCACATGCCTCCTCTCTTTCCCTTGAAAGAATGAAGTGAGATTAGTTAACTAAGTGAAAGATATTATATTTATTTAAAAAAAGACAAATGACCAAACTCAGGGTATTGGTTTGGAACCAATTTTAACTGCTAAATACTGAGTATTCTGAAAAATTTGGGCTTGTTCACTCGTTTAGACACTGCAGAGCAGAGACATGGGGATTAACAGAAATGTCTTATCACTTAATCTACATACATTTTAATACAACTTCTCAAATCACACACCTTTATACACTTTATGGACGAAAGTAGTGGGACCATTTTTCAGGTGTGGGTCTCTTGCTTCCAGCGAAGGCCCACTTTAGCATACCAAGAAAAGTTGAACACCACCGCACTTCCAACTTTATGGACACAGTTTGGGGAAGAACCTTTTCTATCCCAGCATGACTGTGTCCCAGTGCACAAAACAAGCTCTATAAAGACATGGCTGGATGAGTTTGGTGTGGAAGAACTTGACACTGGACACTGGAGTGAAGATTGTGAGCCAGGCCTTCTCATTCAACATCAGTGCCTGACCTCATGAATGCTCTACAGAACACTCCAGAGTGGAGGCTGTTATAGCTGCAAAGCAGGGACCAAGCGTTTGTATTTGAGTGCAATTTCTATAAAGTCCCTGTATGCATAATGGTCCAGTGTCCCAATACTTTTGTCATATAGTGTATGTTGCCTCACTCTTAATGGAATTTATTTCCTGGCTGCCACACTGTGCAACAGACAATTCCAGCAAGACACTGGCGATACTCCTCTGAGCACTACATTATCAGTGGAACAGGAGCTTGGCTTTTCATTCAGCAAACCAACTAAACTGACAAAGAAATCACACAACAGAACACTGGTCTCCGTATCAGACAGAGCATCCATGTGATATTTCTCTCGGCATCATTGTTAATAGATATACATGCATGTGTAAAACTCAAAAACTAGAATATCTTGATTTAAAATGAACTACATAACAAAAAATTCACAGTAAAGTTATATTTAAATTTGGAAAAATGCTTCTAATTCAGATTTTCTTAAAAGCCTAAAACATGCAGACCAGGCTTATTACCTTGCTAAAGCTAGCTAATGGGGTCTAGCTAAATTGGACTTAATTATTCCTTATTCCTTATCAGCTCCTTCAGGTAGAGAGAGATTTCAGAACGGGTGACATTTGATTGTAGCCATTTTTCTTTTTCTTTTCACAAATGTGTGTGTGTTGTGGAAAGTGTGACCACAGAAAATCTTACAACATCTCTACACAGAATCCATTGTTGGAATCTCCTGGTGATACCTGAATGGAAAAACTGAATGGTAATGGCATACCTGATACAAAAACAAGCTCCTGTTCAGAGATTTCAAAAGACAGATGGACCTTAATACAAATCTAAGACTTGAGACTTCTTGAGACTTGTTTTGTTTAAAGCCTGGAAGCAGAACATTTCTGTAGTTTAACTATTTTTAGGATGCTGGGAGTCTTAACTGCATGAATATGGATAAACAGTCATGAGACACCTATGCACAGATGCCCTACTTTTATAAAAATAATGAAGGAAGAACATTGTGAGACAGAAAGGACCGCTGAGACTCTGAGTTTCTCATGTTAGAGTCTGCAGCCAACAGCTCGTATCCCAGGCAATCTGGGAGTTGGCCCAGGCTGAATAATTTTTAAATGATGGCATATTGGGACTTCTCTGTGCCATTAGGATTTCCATTACCCAGAACAGGGATTCTCAGCTAGAAATGTGTACTGTTCCAAAGACTCTTCTCTCTTCTTTATAAAGAAAGGTTAATAGAGGATGAAGTAAAAGAAGTAAAAGTGCTAAACCAGAGAAAAATAGGGGTCCACTATAGAGTTGAATGAAGAAATGTCTTTACATTAAAAAGCACCAGCTTCCAATCATGGTCAGTCATATCAGTATCAGAGTGATAGAGTTGATGAAGTGAATATTTTCATGGTTATTGCTGTTTGCTGGTGAACTGGTATGCAGTTGTAGAAAGAAGTCTGATTAGTGAGTGACTCATGTGGGCCCAGAAGTTTCTCATTATGAGATTCCTGAAGTGCCTGTAAATGTGTTGAATGGACTGTTGCCCCAGCTTGATTTGCTGCAGTTATCTGATTATTATGTTCATGTAAACAAACTCAGTGATGTATCTAGGACTTCCAGAAGACTAGAGCAAGGTTTTATTTTTTGGTTTCACAAAATTGCTCCCACCCACTGGAAATGTCCATTCCTTATAATCTGGCATCTAAACAATAGATAATTCACTTGGCTGTCTCTACCTACATACCAGAGGAAAAATCCTGATCAGATGTTTTCCATTGAGCATGTCAAAATCGTGATCCTTTTGTTTTCAATACTTGCAAGTGCTTGATTATTTCTATGCATGTATACATGTATGTATACATGCAACAAACTTTCAAAAGAAAAAAAACTGCGTTAACATGTGATAAAATAATTGTTAACACAATAATAACAATGCATTAACATACCCAGCTATAATACTGTCACGCTGGTGTGTGTATGAGAAAGAGGGCTGGACGCCGGACTGAGCACACAAAGCAGCTTTAATATGGTTTCTCACAAAAAGGGGGGAACCCCGACTCAGGGA
>JBBPDB010000039.1:9289947-9304200 GCA_037974465.1 Brachypetersius altus
GATCTTTAAGTCCATCTCATGAAAAATCGGAGCAGAAACAAAGGTGTTGCGTTTATATTTTTGTTGAGTGTATATAATCTACCTTCATTAATGTAGGTCCCTACATCATAGAAAAGCTTCTGATCCAGAGTGGAGATATGTGCTCTACTATGTGTGTCTGCTGTTACTGCCTGGTTTCCTATATAAACACCCAGCTGAAGGGGAGGCTGAAGCTGTCTCTGTCTGTGGTAAGATCTGGCTTTTCTGGCAGGATAATTTGCAGTTATTTAAAGAAACAGACAGTCCATCAAACTCAAACATTTGTTTTTTGTTGTGTTTGATTCCAGGAGTTCTTACTGAGCTAACTTTTGGAAAACTGATGTGGAATAAACTCTCCTGTATTGGAGAGAGACTCTTAAATCTTTAGAATATTCAAGAAAGGCCAAGTACCATGAAATTTAAACACATTATACTGTACTTTACTATATTTGTTTCAGCACATAAAGGGAAGATATTGTGATATATTTTAGTAGTAACAGAAAGTACCCCAGGCCCATTCTGCAGAGTGAACGTGAGATATGGAGTATAAAGTTTCTAAAAGAAACACACAGGAAGAAAATGTGGAAAATGACACGTGCCAACAGTCTGCTGTAAATTCAGAAGTGATGTGACGGATGTAACAAACCTTTGATGTGACAGACAGGGTTTAGGAACAGGATGCAACCTCTTAAGCCTGTAAAAAAGGAAATCAAATTCAAATGAAATACTTATTTTAATAGCCCCTATCACTCAATCCTGTCCAACTGCCCGATCTGAAACAGCATTTCTTAGTTTGGACCAAATTACATATTTAGTTGATGTTTGAAATCCTTAAAAAAAGAAGTCAGCACACCCTCTGCAGTAAATTATTTCTGAAGTTATAATACATTCCTGCAGCTGATAATGCAGTTAATGTAACAGTTAATTTAGCAGTTAACTTAGTATTAAAAAAATGTTTGTAATGTACTCTTTGTTTAAGATCTACCCACAAAATTAGAAAATTAGAAAAGAGTTTACATTCAGCTTGCATTTCTTACTTAGTGCATGGGCTTTGATGTTTTGGACCTTCTTTTCAGCTTCAGTTTCTTGACTAACTTTCAGATTTACTGCCAGAATTGACTAATGTTAAGTGGAACTCAATACCTGTACAGCATTTCCTGTGTCACTGGCTGCAACAGTTGCACAGAACATGATAAATTCACACCATGATTAACAATTCATTCCAAATATACCTTTGGTTGTTGTGATCAGAGTCTGGATCAAGTGTTTCTGAAATGCCTCTATGGATGTTGTTTTGCACACTTCTGATATTGACTTTTGTGCAGTTGTACTGATCACTCTTCCGTGTAGATCATGTTTGTGCAAACAACACTGTGGAGTTAAATGGTGAAGCACCACTCGGACTTCGCTGTAGGTCATATGGGGGTTTTGTTTTGCCAGTATACAAGCAGCATAAGAGCAGTCATATCTGAGGGCTTTCTTGGTCTTTCAGACCTTCCACACTCCTTCAATGGCATTTCTTAATGACAGTTCAGACAGTGGAGGCACTTTGATTTCTTTTTATAACCCTACCCCCCACTGCGTAGGCCTCAATTAGCCTTATTTTCAGATCCTCAGCCACTTAGAGAAGCCCATGGTTGCTGAGTCTTAGCAAAAGATTTGAAGAATTAGAGAATTTGTGGCGGTCTGGAAATGTCATCATCTTATATTTTCTACAATTTCTGACCTGCTTTAGCAGCTCAGATGAATCAATGAAGTCCTAATGAGTGATAAAAGAGTCTGAAACTTCTCCATGTTTGTTACAATTACATTTTTGTTAACATTTTTTGGGATCAAATGATAAAGCAAATGTGCATCAATATTTGGAGAAGAAATTAGGCAATGCTTCACTGAAAGGCAGTACTTATATCAACAGCTGATGCTTGTTTGGAGAAGCCTTTATAAATTGTTATGTAGGTTTATGTCAGTTGTCATTAAAGGTCGAAAGTGGCCTCTTATATATTTATGAATGAACACAGAACAGCATGTGAAATTCTTCCTCTGCATTTAATACATTTACCAAGTGCCCTTGCTGAAGTAGTCCTGGGATTTGAACCCACAACCTTCTGCAACTGCCTAATCACCAGACCACCAGTCATCATGACAAGCCTGGCATTAAGTAAAGTGTTATAAAATGTTATTTTAAAAATACTTTGCAGCAGAGGCATTAGAACATCATTTCATACAACTGTGTCTGATTTGTTTTTTATGGAGGTATTACTGTTAGATCTGTTAGGTCTACTCTTACTTAAGGTTTCGAAGGTTTACTGCTGATTCATTGCACAAATCAAGCAGCTGCTCTCAGAACTTTGTGATTTTCATCTTCTTCGTTTTTTAATGGTGTATGTGCAACTCTACTCCATCAACAGGATGTCTTGGCTTTGGCTTCAGATTTGTATCTGCATAATTTTCACAGAATATTTAAAAAACTGTCTTTGCGGTTTAGAAGAGGTGTTGAGCAGATACTGCATAGACCCACTTCCCTTTTTGAGAAAGCCACAAGATGTTCTGAGAGTTGCTGTTACAATTCACGAAATAAAATCATCTACCTGTTGCTCCTGAACTTCACGACTCTTAATGCAGGCGATGAATGAGCCGCCTGTCTCCAGATGCTATCAGTATTACGGGCCAACAATAGTTTGAGCTGAAAGAGAAGCTCAGGAAAAATAGCCCCCAAGACCAAGATTTTTTTTTTAGCTTTCCGCTTTGGCTTGGGTTAAGATATTGCACTTAAGCTTCTAGTAGTCATGACCTCTTATTTTTCTGTGGTTTTTGACAGAAACAGTGTTTGACTTCAGCAAATGTATGTGTGATATCCCCATTTATGTTTTAGGTGAAGTGATTTCACTTATATTCTCTGGGCTTCTTTTACGTTTACCTCTTCTACGAGTGGAACTAATGCTCAGCTGTGGTTGTTGTTTTGGCCATTCAAGAACATCCCACTACCCTTTAGTTCTTGTATCCATGTGACTAAGTTTTTGTCTCCCTGCAAGCTAAAATTCTCAACCAATGAGGTTTTATGTATTTGGTTGGATCTGAGTAAGCAGGACGCTATTCAACTTGCTGCTGCTAAAGGTCACAGCATAAACGAGACATGTCAGCATTATATATCAGGATATTTTAAGTAGGTGTAATGTTTTGCTTTGAATCACAAGCTGTTCTGGTGCTTTTCCCCATTCATCTTGACCTTCTGTCATCCTCCAAGTTCATTTTGAATGATCTGTCAGTTTAACTTACATCACATGGTGGTTTTATGCTTTTAGCATTTGCAGAATGTTACATTTTTACCGAATATATATGTATATGGCATATGTCTGTATATGGCACCAAAATTATAACTTAATTAACAATAGCAGAATCCCTTTGGGGGCTCTAAAGAACCATTTTCTAAAATGTTCTGTAAAGAACCATATACAAGTTCCATTAGCTCTTTGGGTGTTCACAGTTCTACATAGTAGCTACTATTACAAAAGAATCAGAATCAGAATCAGAAAGCTTTATTGATCCCAGAGGCAAATTTAATATGTTATGAACCTTGAAGAACAATTTCGGGGTTTAGCTTTTAATTTGTGGTGGAACTTCTGAGATCATGCAGGAAATTTACCTTTTTAAGGTATTCTGTGCCAAGATCATGGAGTTTTTAATCTGTGCATAATTTTGATCCATTATTAAGAGCGTTAAGTGTCCAGTATTCAGCCCACTCTAAAACAAGTACAAAGATAATTTCATATCATGCTTCCTTCTGTGGTGCAACAGGTCACAACAGTTTGAGCTTCAGCCATTGCATATCTGCCTATACTGTAACATGAGTAGTGTTGTTATTTTCGCTTCTCTACTTCTTCATAACTCTCTACCTGATTCTAAAAAAAGGAAAAAGGGTGATTTAAAAAAAAAAATGTTAAGCAAATGCTGTTTTACAAATGTTTTGTAAATGCCAAACATGAACTTTTTTAAATGACTGCACTCATGCATTTGATATCTTAGTGCATCTGGTTTGCTGAACATGACATCTTTTTCTGACAACACCAACAATTCCATGTGGAAACGCATCATTTAGACCTTCTGTAGTCTCGCTGGGCAGGGTGTGAATTCTGATAATCAACACATTTGGGCACAAACTAAACTTTGGCGCTGCCCATACATAGCATTTGTACGATGTGTACACTTAAAAATAAAGAGTTTTTTAAATGGTTGGTAATACTAAAAGTGCATTTTGGTTCTTCACACTAACTACAACTCATTTACAAAAATTATTTAAAGAACAATCCAATTAAAGATTGCTAAGGGAAGAAATTAGGTTCTTCTATGGCATTGCTTTAAAAAAAATTAAGAAGGTATAATGTACACAGAAGCTTCTGTCAACATTCACCTATAAAAGTGGTGCTGTGGCTAAACTAAACAGAAGCTTTCCATTATATCGTTGTTTTGAAAGCTCCTACAGTGGAGCCCATTCCTCAAACCTGACAAGTGTTCCCACGGGCGCTCTTTTAGCACCCCTAACTCACCCCTTCTTACTAATAGTCTGTCCAACACAGCCTCCTTTTCGAAATGTGCACATGTGCTATACACACACATTTGCAAGTTTGCAAGCACATGCACTTATATGTCCAGTAAAATTATGGGGTTGTTTTGTTCACTAAAGGTACTATGTACATGTTCTGTGTGAGATTAGGGTTGGGGGCGGGGGATAGGTTTTACTTTTGCATTTCAACACAAACACACACTCTGTTTAAAAATCAAATCAATTACATCATTTATATTTTGATGCTTGTCTAATGTTATTGCTTTCCAAAACGCTAAGCGTTTTTCTGTTTCTAGGATACTCTCCTGCTTCATGCCACTGCCATCTAATGGGCTACTGCCAAATAATCCGCAGAGTGTATATATATATATATATCAGTATATGTGTGTTTCTCAATGTGTGTCCTTCTTGTTCAAGGTTAATTTGTTGCCATCAGCAGCTGTGTACATGTACATATTGTGCATGTACATAGTGTGATGAAACCATGATGCAACAGATAGCAACATTCAACAAAGTTACAACAGAAAGAAACAACACAGCAAGTAGACACACCAACAGTGCAACAGTAATGTAACATAACAGCACACTGCGAACGGGATGTAAACCTTCCAGAGTGGCTAGAATTGCACTATAAGAATGATTATTGCACAAGTGGCACTTAGCAGAACTGAACAAAATGCAGGCAATGCGAATGACAATACAATATAAAGACAATAACGGTGCAACAGTAGTGCAAATCAGGGCTGGACTGGGACAAAAAATCGGCCCGGGCATTATAGGCTCTCGCTTAGGGGGGACGGGCGCTGACGGGATTCCACGCCCCTCTCGTCCTCGTTCTTCTGGGAGTGGGGGGTGGGGGGTACGGATGGGATTCCAAAATGGCCCAAAATTACCTGGCTGGCAAATGTTCGGTATGCCCGATGGCCCGTCCAGCCCTGGTGTGAATGGGCTGTAAATCTGAGAAAATACAATAAATAATCCCTACACTACATGTGTACATATGCCTGTACTGCACCTGCAAAATCATGTGTATGTACACGTATCGAATACAAGGTTGCTCTGGTCTCTCTCTGCTGGGCCCCAGGCTCAGTGAGACCCCGACTGGTTCCCACATTAGGGGCTGATCTGAATACCTCTGTCTGTGATCAGAATATCATATTTAAGAACTCCAGAATTCCAAACGTCTGGGCTCTGGATCACGACAAGGAAAAAGGAAAGCTATATGGTGTTGCCTTTCACTCTATCATACAAATATGAAAATATAACAATAACAGTTAAATGAGTGAGAATAAAGCACATGTGATCCTCACTTTCGAAAGCCTTGCGTACTGCAGTTATATAAAGTCTTTCACAGCTGTAGGGCAGTATCTCTCCGAAGAGCAATACGAAGTAATGGATTCTCCACTGTCCGTCCATTTGGACAACAGTTGTTATTTTGGTCGTTGGGTTGGAATTCTTAGGAAGCAAAACCATGAATGACAACCACCTTATTGAAACAGGATACTGAGACACATATGTCTGGTGCTGGTTTGTGGAACCAGCGTCTAGCCACAACATTACCTCACTGGAGTAACTTCCAACAATACCTGACCATTGGCTTCTTCACGCAAAATTAAATACTGTCTCACCATATAAGTATAGGGTCTCTGTCACAGTAATCAGCATTATTTTAAAGAATGTTCAGGCCAGTTTTAATAATATACCAGCTGTCAGCTAAAAGGTCAACCACTGGACATGTAGCCACGTTAATATAAAATGAGGAAGGAGGATGATGGAGAAAAAATGCTCCATGGATCACGGTTGGAGATTTGCAAACGATGGTAGCATTTTTAGACGCCACCAACAGGTTAACAAACAGTTTGGAAGGCGGTCCAGAAGAAAGCTAATTCTTTCATCTAACTAGAAATACAAGCTCCTACCTGCTACTGGGACTGACAGAAAGCAGGTTCTACAATATTTGGTCATAAATAGAACCTTTTTATTCTATTTTGCGGCTGTTTTTCCTCCAAAGGTTCTGGATATCTACACATGGCATCATGGACTCCATGATGTGCTCCATGGAAACAAGGCCACAACTGGGCCGTGTTTGGATCTTCTAGCAGGACAATGATCCAAAACATATGTCCAAATCCACACAAAAATTTCAGCGACCACAGAATTCCTGGTTCTGTAATCTCCGATCTCACTGAGCATTATGAGACAAGACACACAAAGTACTGAAGGCAGACTGCCAATAGTTGTGACACACATACAAAACATGAAAATATTTCATATTTGGTTTTTTCGACTGAATTTACTTCAATAACAAATGGAATTCTGTCGCATTGCTTCAGCACGAGCTAATTAACCACCAAGTCATTTTTTTCATGACTTCATTTATCAGGGTTCCCAATAATTATGAAGCTAACAGTGGAAAATTGCAGTAGTTCATGTGGCCTGCCATGTGAGAAAACAACTAAACAAGAAGAAAAAGAGGAAGAGGAAGGAAGGAAGGAGAAAAAGAAGAAGAAGAAGAAGAAGAAGAAGAAAAAAGAAGAAGAAAAAGAAGAAAAATGCACAAAAGAAAGAAGAAATGCTGGAGAACAGAAGCACATAGCGTTCTTCCCATCACTATGCTCTTCATCAATGGCCTGTTTTCTCCATCCTCTAGATCCTCTAATGATCAACACAGACCGTCTGCTTCTCATGAGTCCCCTTCCCCAAACAAGAGCCTTCTGCATATCCATTCTTTTTTCACTCATTCCTTCTGCCTTAATGTCTTCTCGTTCAGTTCTACTCCCATACAGCTGCCTCTGCTCTCAGTAATACCCAGAATAGATATTCAGAGAGCTTCCAGGGCCTTTCCAGGCTTCAAATCCAGGCTTTGCTTTTTTTTATATTCATTTTAAGTGCTCCTACCTGCTACTAAGAAGTCATTCTCTTAAAACACCTCATCACAAAAGGGCAGAGCTCTGTTAAACCTGGTGTTTTCCATTGCACAGAAAATTGTGTAGATTTATTACATTTTGGTCTTTTTTGGGTTTCTCCCCTTTAAAATGTAAATGTGGCTTCAAGAAGATTAAAATAAGAAATATAAATAGATGACAGTTGAATGTAAACCTTGTATCTCCGAAATAATAACATCTATATATATATGGATATTGTCCGATGAGTTCTGCATGTGCCACTGGTTCCTTCACCGCAGAGGAATGTAAAGGGGTGGTGCAGCGTAATGGAATTATATGCTGAATGTAAAGTTCAGGAAATAAATGCAGCCCCGATCCTGTAAAACAGTAATCAGATTACAGGACACGGTTTTGTAAAACGGATGATTGGACGGGAAGAATGAGTTGAGGATGAACAGTAAAATATATTGCATACAAATGATGAGCAAGCCAGATCAAAATCCTGACTGTTTTCAGTTTAACTGAGCTAATCAGTAATGTGACATATCTTGAAGGGAACTTTCCAATCCTTGGTCCTCATGTATAAAAGAAGCATTTGTCTGTGTCAGAATCAGCTCCTGCACTCTCCTTGGCCTTCCTAAATTGAGTTAAATCGACTCAAATCCATAAACAGAGGTGGACACGTCTGGCTTCAGAAAGTAAAAGTCCTGTCAGGTTTTCCTTCCACCACTTTACTGAATTCTTCAACAGATTACATGTAGATCTAATGGGTAAAGTCTAGCAAGGCTTTTACTTTCTGAACTTCTTCACCTCCTCCATCTTGACAACATCCTTAAAAATAAAAGTATGAAATATGAGCAAATATGAGAAAAATCACTTTTGTTTCCCTAATGAAACATACTTGATCTCATGGGATATATCTCATGAAGGTTCTTTAAACAGCTTCTTCTCACCTAAACAAAAATAGTTCAGTAATGAACCATCCATCAAAAAGTTCCTCTGGGAACCAAAAGTGCTTCTTCTATGATGTTACACAAAGAACGCTTTTTGGCACCTTTGTGTTTAATAGTGTAGTCCACATCTGGGCAAGCAATTAGCCTTCTTCTTCGTCTTCGTCTAAAAATATGTATTAGCTTTCATTGCCATTAACTCTTTTTCCTTGCAGACATGCTAAAAATACAAAACTCGATTCTCACGGCTCTACTCACAAGTCCAGAGGTAAGTCTGGTTGTCTGGACTTTGCTTAAACAATAAAAAAAAACCTGCTTGAACCCATTAGTAGATTCTGCTTTGTCAAGTCAAGTCAAATTTATGTTACATATTATCATACACAAAGGTCATTCAATGAGCTTTACATAAATAGAATGAAAAATAACAGAAGAAAACAAAATAGTAGATCAAATGAAAGAATATATAGAAAAGCAGTAAAAGAAGATTGAAACTTGAGTGGAAGTCCCGATATTTAAAAGAAAGGTGGAGGAGAATGGTGCAGTTTTAGTGGCTTTTTAAAGCTACAGTTGGTGCGGATTAGATTTTGCTGGTCAGTTGGTTGGACAGCATGATGGATAAACAACCCTGGCTGACCTGCTCCTTTAGATCTAACAGACCAACCAGGATTATACACATAAAACATGTCAGAGGTGACTTGTAATCAAGGAGTACTGCTCTGAAATCAATTCTGTACCAAACTGGGGGCCAGCAAAGGACCTGAGAACTGGAGTGATTGCTGTCAATAAAGCTTCTCGTAGATAGGCAAAGGTTTTGTATTCCAGTGGGTCAAGTGTAAGTTAGTGCAAAGTGTCCATTTGTCAATCATCAGCACAGCACACAGTATGAACAACACAAAATTCTTCCCTCCATTTAAACCACTCAGCTGAGTAATGCAGTACTTTGCTCAAGGATGCAGTACTTTGCTCAGTTAGCTTTCATCAGCACTACAATCACAGCCCTGGTGTCTCTTCATGTTTCTGTTAATCGTAATGCAGCTCAATAATGATAACTGCTCTCTTGCCCAACCTGCAATATGACTTCATTATTTATTACTAGGTAGGTGGAATTGGTATCCAGACATAAACATTTAGGTTCGCATTAAAAGCAAGTGGGTGGAGTGGCATCAACTCAACACAATAATAGCAAGTAAACAAGCAAATTATCATTTTCTAATTTGTTGAAAGTAATTTTTGAACTGGGGGTTCATAAGATCTGACATAGGTCTGAGAAACGTTATTTAGAGGCTGCGTGGTGATTCGGTTTCATTTTATTTACATGTACTAGAGTGGTTTTGCAACTCGAAGACTTATCTGATCTCACACTATATGTTTGACTTCTCCCTGGTCTATTCGTCGTCAGCAGCTTGCAGGGGGTGGGAAGGTGTCGTTTTTCATGACAACCCACTTCCGTTCTTTGCTTGAAGGGGAAAAAAAACCTGCTTGAATCTTGCTGATTCAGCCCTGACTGAACCTTCAGGAAATTATCGTTACGAATTTCCCTCCAATATGTTATTATGGCCATCATTTGATACATTTGAATATGGAGGCCTTGTTTGAAGTGGACGGACACCATATGTTTTGTGGATCAAAAATTGCAGGCCACAACATCCATGAGATTGACACAGGCTAATTTAGGCCTCTGAAGCCTCACGCGTGTCTCTGGTCTTCGTCTACAGGGCTTGTTAGAATGGCTCCAGTTTGGTGATTTTTTGGCGGACCTTTTTCTTGTTCAGCGTCATTATTTCCATTGATTGCGATCCGTCCGTGTCTGCACAGCACTCCTTTGTCAGCCGTCCAGAGCAGATCTTAGCAATTCAATATCTTCACTATTTAGGATGTTTGTTCAGTCAGATCCATGCTGTGCCAAGGATTACATTTTCTTGCGGTTACATTTGTTGCAAACTCTTTCAATATGAGTGCATAAAAGCATTAAGCTGGAATACTCAAGCTGTTGCCCACGGTCTCACAGCTCTATTGCAAACAGCACCCCTCCTAGAACCAGCTAAAGCAGGTTCACTATTTCTGGCTTTTGTGTGAGGAACATGAGATCATGAACTACTTCTTATTCAGTGACTGCCAGCATGAATGAAGTATAGACTCATGTCTTCTCAGTAACATCAGAGTTGGAACTACTGTGTGTCATGGGCGTCTTATCAGTCTGAGAGCAAGAGAATAAATGCTTAAGAGAAAGTCCAGATACTCTGCTGTAGGCTGTCCTCCAAACACAGGCAATTAATCTTATGTGGATGTAAGCTGTTGGTATGGAGTTATTTGTTGATGAAAAACACCACCAATTCTGCTTCCACCACCCACCACCATTCTGCAATTAGGTGTCCCTGCAAAAGTGAGCATATTTGTCCGGTGCTTGGCGATGTTTTATTAGTTTATTATTCAGAACAGCTTGCTTGGATCTAACTGCACAACACTAGGTCACGGACAGATAATAGAGATACTGATTCTGGGAAAGAACATGAAAGATAATAAAGCGGCTTCCTGGGGGTGAGATTGGTGGTTTCTGTTGCTTGTGGAAATGAGAGTTATCTTACTTCATCAATCATAAAGTTACACAGGGCTTCATTTCAAGCAAGAAAATATTCAGTGAAATTGAATGCTTTAGCACTATTCAAATATTCAACTGACTGATGATCTGTGTATAGCTTTAACAGACTCACAGTAATAACTGCATAAGGATTTTTATTCCAGTATGAAGCTACAGTGTATGCAGTTCTTTCCACTGGACAGCAATAAGTGCATCATGATTTTGAATCAGTATGTATCTGCAGCATGTGTCTTTTTGACCTTTTGACAATTAAAACACAGTGTGTAAAGTTTTACAGTTTGACAGAAATAAAGACTTAAGTGTCTTTTTTTCTGGTATGAATCTACGGTGTGTGTAATTTTTCAGTTTGACTGTATTTACAATTTTCCGGTATGAATCTGCAGCATATGTGGTTTGGTTATAAATAGTGCCTATATTCTTGTGTGACTCTGCAGTTAGTGTAGTTTCACAGTTTCACAGTAATAATTCAAGTGATTCGATTCTTGTAGGAATCTGCAGTTTTTGTAGTTTTTATAGTTTCACAGTAATAACAGTGGACTAAAAGGCCTTCTGTATTTGGGGGACCAGTAAGAAAACCTCCTTTTAGGCATATCTGTGCTGCATGTGGTGATAGAGTAGTTCTTGTGGTGTAGAGCTGGTGTTAATATTCAGGCTACGATCTTTAAATGTGAGATATCCGTACATTATACAAATACTGAGTCCTGTACAAATCTTTTGCGACGGACAAGCCCTGGTCAAATTTTAGAAGTGTTTTTAAGTATCTGATTGTTTTTACAGGGTCAATGTAAAAGGGAACAAGCTCAAAATAAAACTTAATGCTGCATTCACTGGAGGGCTTTGAGGTCACTGCTCTTGTCCTACAGCTGAGCTGAGTCTTCTCTCCTCCTCGCCTGACCCTCTCTGGACCAGAGAGCTTCTGTTTGGCACAAGAAACCTCCAGGACCTTGTAGGACAGAAGCGAACGCTACTGCCCTGTGCAAAGGCCATAGAAACGGTCTACATGTCTGGAGACTGACCTCATTTCCAAAAAAACACCCCAAACAAAATAAAACAAAACAAGAAAGAACACATACTGTCACGTCTTTCCTGTGTTATGTAACCTTGTGAATGGAATCGTAGTCTGAATGTTTTATCTGGGGGACTGTTTTGGGCTAGTGGTCCAAAAAGTCTTGTCTCAAACAAAGCTAGCAGCTGCCGCATTTTTTATTCACACAATTTGAACATCGGCTGCCCCTCATCTTGTGTGCTGAACTGACAGAACCAACAGAAATTGTCTAAAATTACTTCTGATAAGAAAGGTGCCTATAAATAAAATTTATTATAAAAAATACATTTTATGGTGAAGATGATCATTTGTTTGCTCTTACAGCAGCACTATGAAACGTTTGGAGAATATCTGTATATCTGTGCAGGTTTTGTGATTATATAAGACAGATCAGACCCACTGATAACTAGTAACCCCCTCCAAAACAAGTAATGGGGTCAAGGATTCATACTCTTCAAAAACAAAATGGGGCACCGCAGTTATAAAGCTTACAGATAAACTATTCACAGTCACTGCTGTCGAGGTCACAGGTTCAAGGCTATTGTCTGTTGAAGACATGGGCAAAATGGCCAATAATACTTCATATCTTACGGACATGACCTGGCTGAGCCCTGACCTCTTTATGTCGTGTGCTGTTTCAGTTAAAGGAGAATTACTTCATGGTGGCATCTGTGACACAATGCACGGCCTGTCAATTTTGGGGTTCTTCTCCTCTGCAACCATTTCCCTTTCTTCTTAATAAACATGTCATTTGCACAATGATTGATAGACGTTTTTATGACTGCCATCATATCCTCTGCTTCGATCGTGATGTCCAATTGCAAAACCATCCCATGGTCAACCCCTCAGTCTCAGTAAAGCTCCTGGTCTGCCGGTAAATGCTTAAGTGAGCCCCCACCCCTTCCATTCCAGCATTCCTGCTCCTGCGATTCACATTACAGCTTCAGCTCCAGCCTCTAAACTCTCTCCCAAAAACCACTGTTGTGCAGTACTCATAATAATTCTAATAAAGGCTTGTGGTTCAGGTATGAGAGGAACATACTTTAGTCTAGACGCAGGAAGGTAGGCTACTTAATGGCATTGCCCGTAGTGAGGCTGAGGGTATTTACATACTGAGAGCAGATGCATTCCATTATAGCCAAAAAGGTCCGGCAGGGCCCATTAGTAACCGGAGCAAATTTGTTGTATTTGCATTTCTCTACATCTAGCACTGCAATGCCACATAACAGTCATGGAAAAATGGCTCCCTTTGAAAGGAGGCCAACAAACTAAAGGTGTTCTACTTTACACACAAACAGAAGTCATTAAGAGTTGCCTTGAAAAACAAGGGTTTTGAATTAAGGCCCAGAATGAATTAGATTCGTTCCACTGGAGTCAATTAGAGCTTGATTTGAAGATACAACTCTTCTATCACTCATATTGAGAAACAGTACAGAAGTGGTGTAGGCGTGATTTAGCCTTGGGGTTGGGGGCATGCTGCTAATACCGCACTAATAATTTGTGTAAAATCATTTCTCATGGATTATTTGTGTTGACTATGTGTTACATTAGGGATGAGCCATTAAACTGATTAAGTTAATCTTAAAAACATATAATTATTAGAGATGCGCCCATCCGATATTCTGTATCGGTATCAATCCGATACAGGAATAAAAAATTAAACCTGATCCTTTAAAAATATGGAAAGTAATTACAGCACGCATAACATGATTTGCGACATGCATAACATGAGAAGATGCATCATGTGATAAGAGTTTCTGCTGTGAGTGAGACTTGCCAACGCGTCAGACTTAAAGAAGAAAAAGCCAAGACTACCGAATGTATTGGGACACCTCGCCCGTGTGTCCCAATACCCAATACTACCCCAATGAAACGTGCTCGTGGCTTTTCTAAGCGGGACAACCATCAATCTCTGTGAAACTTTACAGTTAGATTGGGGTCAATGAGACCTTTCCAAAAAAACCTTGTTTGCCATAATAGTCCCGGGAGATCCGGAGAAATATTGATCGCCCGGGTGTCCCTTTACTTTTGTCCGAGGTGAACAGTATAACTCCTTTCTCCCTGGGCTATTATGGTGAACGAGGGGTCGTTGGAAAGGTCTCACCGAGCCCTATCTAACTGTAAAGGATCACATTTAGAGTGTGAGATATATTTTTCATATTTAACATTTAGATTTAAGATAATTTAAGGCAAAT
>JBBPDB010000039.1:9304300-9323106 GCA_037974465.1 Brachypetersius altus
CACACACACACACACACACACACACACACACACACACACACACACACACACACACATACACACACACACATACACACCCATGGATCAATGCCAGACAACAGCTGAAATGTCAATAATCTCAACTGGGATGTTTTGGGGCATTTCAGAAATGTTTAAGGTTGATGGAACATTCATTTATTCATTCATTCATTTTCTGGGCTGTTTATCCTAGCCAGGTTTCAGGGGATGCTGAAATTTATCTTAGAACTCATAGGGTGAAAGGTGGAGAAACACCCCGAACAGGTTACCAGTCCACTGCAGGGCAGACACACAGACAAACACATATTCTCACACACACACACACACAAACACACACCCAGTCATCACTTAGTGACCATCATTTTACATCAAACCACTTTTTCTTCACATCTTAACAATTATTGTCATTGGGCGAAAACTAGAAAAGAGGAAGAGAAAAGAATAATACACAATTTAAAATTCATAACACTGGTCAAGACATTTTCACTCTTTTCTTTATGCAGACTGATATCAAGTTGTCAGCATCTAATGCAACTCCAATTTACCAGGTTTATCCCTGTTAGTCAGCTCAGCACCTTGTCACAATTTCTAAATCCACCCATGAAGTATGACATCTACAGTCAGATTTTACAGCCTGTTTCCTGGCAAAAATTTAACAAGAACTCTTTTTGGTCTTTTTAAAAATGTCCACATCATGAAAAATTTAATTTTCTTATTTCAAATCCAAGAGAATAAGTAAAAAAGTTTTTTTCAAAACATGTCCATTTGGTTCATGTCAAATAGCAGTTAAAACATCGCCCATTTGGTAATTAGCAGTTATGATTAATATTACAGGACAGACAAATTATAGCAGTCTGCAAAGCCTGAATGTGCCTATCGGAGATTCCTGTCTCTCACCTCAATGAACCCTTTAATCAGAGATGGAGAAACAAGATGAGCAGCCAAACAAAATGGGCCTTGATTCAGCTTCTTGTAACAGCTAAGAGTGGGGAAACAGCGGCTGTGCCAACCCAAATATTACCCTCTCCTGGTCGTGTGCTTAAGCCTGGCAAGACAAATGACACTCATTCCCGGACCATGCATTTAATCACAGCGTCTGATAATTAATGCTACACTTCATTGCCCAAACAAATATCTTTGTCAAGGTGCTTGTTGCCGTACAAGTCCTTCTCCTGTTCTCAAAGGCATGATAACAGCGACGCTATAATTGCCTCCGTCCCAAAGACCCTGCCATCTACGGCACCGATTCATCCCGAAAAGACCTCTCCTCCGTCCAACAAGTCCATAAAATATTTTATCACTCTGGCGTTGGCTAAACTTTAATAAAGCACACGACCTTGTGGGATTGCACAGGGGAGAAATGAGGTTTCGCCCGTACTGTCGGCAGATGCAGCTCTTCGCCATGCAGGGGTCCTTATCACAGCCCTACTTAATTACCTGCTTTAATTTGAACAGTTTTTAAAATGACCCCCGCACCAGCAGAAGACAGGCTGGTTTAATTAAACAAATGAATTCTGGGCTTATCTAACAAGATCAAAGCACTCATTTGTCACAGTAATAGTTAAGAATGCTGATAATATTATCTGTGGACCTCGAAACGGGTTTTACCGCACAGGAGGACGAGTGATCTAATCTAACGCTTCTGCTATGATATACATAGGCTTAAGAACGCCTGTTATATCAGATTAGGAGAAAGAGACAAATTTGTTTGTGTGTTCATGTACAACCAAGTCTTCATAAAAGACTTCTTTATCACCTAATGAGAGAATGATTTAGCAGCAACTCCCTAAAATATGGTGCATATGTTTGGGATTTTTGCCTTGAGAACTAAGAGAACTAATAGAGGTTATGAGCCACCAGCAAAAAAACAAGCTTCTCATTAGTATATCGATTAAGCTTGCTTTATATGTACATTTAACCTAACCCAAGGACTTAGGTGGCATACACCGATCAGCCACCTGTCGAATATTGTGCGGTTCTTATACCAGCAAAATAGCTCTGAACTATCAAGACCTCTGAAGATGTGCTGTAGTATCTGGTACCAGGACATTTGAAATGGCTGTGAGGTGGGAGCTCCATGGATTGAACTAATTTGTCCAGCACATTCTACAGATGCTCAGTCAGGTAGAGATCTGGGGAATTTGCAGGTCAAGACAAAACCTTGAACTGATGGTCATGTAACTAAAACATTCATAAACAATTATGCAGTGAGACAGGGCACACAGCTGTATTGGCATAGTTTCTAGAGGTTCTAGAGTTTTCAAATAGCTTTAGCTGTTCAACAAAGTAGAACTGGTTTTGGGTTCGTGTTATGACAGGGATAATAAAACGATTTTGAGGGTTTAAAAGAGCAATGTTGAAATGAAGAGTAATGATGATATTTTTCAAATGAGTGAACCATTTCAACTGCAATTACAATTACACAATTTTATAATAAGCTCTAATTGGTTAGGATCATGTACACCAGGCAGCTGGTGGCCTAGTGGTTAGGGAACTGCCCCTGTAAACAGAAGGGTGTAGGTTCGGATCTCAGGACTATTAGTGGCACCACTGACCACTGGAGTTGCACCACTTGAGCAAGGTACCACGCCCACACACTGCTCCCTGGGTGCCCTGTTGGTGGCAGCCCCTTGCTTCACTTGGTGAATAGGTTGAATGCCATTTTCAAAGTATGAACTGAAAAAAACAAAAAATAGAACCTTGGCTTCCAACACCTGAATTCAGCTACGCATCGCTGACACTGGTGTTTAGTCATGCTCATCTATAATTTGTATAGATCCTCCTAGAAAAGGACTGGCAATGTAGTACTGTGGAGCTGCACATATGTCTAAGGTCAATGCCTCCCAGTAGTGGAAATGTTTTCGCTGGAGTAATGGAGCTCCTAACACATACATTTAGCACAAATAGAACCTCACATCAATGTTTTAACATCTAGTGCATGGGTTTCCCAGAAGACTAGTGGCTGTTACTGTAGTGATCAGGGGTCTACCTGACCTTTGCATGTATAGTAGAGATGCACCGATCCGATATTATGTATCAGTCCGATCCTCGCCTAAATTACTGGATCGGAAATCGGGAAGGGATAAAAACGTAATCCGATCCATTAAAAAACACGGAAAATAATTACAGCATGCTTAACATGATGTCCGACAAGCATAATGTGATAAGAGTTTCTGTTGTGTGTGAGACTTGCCAACATGTCAGCAGTTTGGAGTTACTTCACACAAAAAGAAGAAAAAGCCAAGACTGTTACCTCGCCCGGGCGTCCCAATACTTTATACCCCAATGGAACGTGCTCCTGGCTTTACTAGATGGGGCAACCATCAGTTTAATCTCCATTAAACTTATACCAATACCGATGAGACCTTTCCAAAGACCCTTCGTTTGCCATAATATTCCCGGGAGATCCAGAGTTATATTGTTCGCTGTCCGTGTGTACCATTACTTTTGTCCTCACCAAGCCCTATCTAACTGTAAAGTTTCACATTTAGAGTGTGAGATATATTTTTCATATTTAACATTTAGATTTAAGATAATTTAAGGCAAATCCTCCAGCACGTAGTCCAGCCACCTGCTAAGTAACAGCCAATTGTAAACGTGGGACATGGCCAATAATCATATCTCGCTGTTTATAAAAGCGCTACATTAAAATCCCACATTTAGAGACGCCATTTGTAAAAGTGCAACATTTAGATTTCGAATGCAACATTTAGTTGTTTTTTTAACATATTTATCTTTACATGTGTAAAAATGCTGAAAAAAGGAATTTTTTTTAGCTGTTTTCACAAATGGTGCCCTATAGGGGACATATTACTATACTATGTTCTTTGTGCAATGTTTCTCCCTTATTATATCACAGTTATGTGATTTTTGTATTTGTGTGATGGTATACAAAATGTATCCAGACTTTTTTAAAGCATTAATTTTTGTTAAAAAAAAAAAGATTCCGTGAGTATCGGATTTGTATCGTATCGGCAGATTTCCAAATTTACAATATACAATGTATCGCACTTTTTTATGGCTGATAATTATATTACTGTAATTATAAGCCAACATTATACTTTACATTAAATTACAATGCAGCATCATAACTGACTTCTATATCAACATCCTTAATATAAAACTGTAATAGTAATATCAAAGCAGTTAAAATTGTATTTGAATATAATACTATAGAATTACATTAAAGTGCTCATAATAATACTCAAATTTCTATGGGTGAGGCTGATGTTTTATATACTAATACAATTTTAACTGCTTTTATATTACTATTACTGTGCATTATTAGAGTCTTTTACTGCATGTGACTGACATTCTGCATGCTAAAACAGCTCTTTACACTTCCACTTTGGCTTTGACACCCAGAACAGGTTTCCTGTCCAATCACACAGATCTCTGGTGACACCGGGTAGTGTCAGACCAAGTAGTGTCGGGTTGAGAGAGATAATTAATTTTCGAGATCTATTAGACCAGCTAGATAACTAATAAACCACTCTGCGGCTTTAGTATGTATCATTAATCCAGAGCTGCAGCCCTCAGTAGGAAAAGGCTGACAGTGTCTTTCATTATCACATGCTCAACCCTATGCTGATCTGGACTTCATGTTAACTTAAAAAAAAAAAAACCTTCAGCTGCAGATCACACATGATGTTCTATAATCTGTATCTGTTATCACCCAAATGAGGATGGGGTCCATGATTGAGTCTGGTTCCTCTCAAGGTTTCTTCCTATCGCCATCTTAGGGAGTTGTTCCTTGCCACTGTCGCCATCACTCTTGGCTCATCAGAGGCATTTCATTCACATCACATTCACACACACACATTTATTTCATTTTGTAAAGCTGCTTTGCGACAATGACCATTGTTAAAAGTGCTGTATATAAATAAATAAATAATTGAATTGACATGCTGTCTGATTAGTTCACCTCACTTTTAAGCTTTCATGGAACCGCAGAACATGAAAAAAGTGGAGCTCAGGCCTTAACTGTAAATGTACATGGAACATGCTGCCTGGGCCATGAGCCATGTGTGCAATGCTATAAAGATGAGATGGTAAATGTAATTTAAACTAAAAATCCTATAAATGTTTAGAAATGTTCTGATGTGTTGAGAATTGGGGGGGAAGGGGAAAGGTGGGGGAGTGGTATGGTGGTAGGTGGAGGTGGAGTTGGAGGATTGTGAGGTTTACATAGAAGAGGATACATCACCCACTCCCTGCATATAATATTATTATTATTATTATTATTATTATTATTATTGTTGTTGTAGTTGTATAAATAAATTATATATTTTTTCAATTAGTATGTGCTCATTTGAATGACAATGCATTTAAAGAGGAGGAACATTAGACAGTAGGATGTGTCGGATATTTATAGGTTAAAGGTTTGTGAGTCCATTGTTTTCATTAAAAGCTACCTGGCCTCAAAAAAATCTATTTTCTGGCCTCAGGTTCGGCTCTATCACTGGACCAGAGAAAAACATGGGCTCATTTGTCTATTACTTTAAGTCTATTGCAAACTGAGTGGTGGGATCATTCTTCTATAGGCTCTTTCAGTGGCTTCTTTCATTGCTGAAATGATGCTGGGTATCAATGGATGCAAGTTCTGAGAACCTAAGGCCTTTTTTATAGACTATCTGGGCTGATGTTCAGTAATGGTACCTTCGGGATTACAGTGGTAGACAGAAAATCTCTTTGGAGACATGGGTTTGAGAAGACAAGGAGTAAAATGAAGAAAAAAACAGACCTTCAAGGTTCTTGCTTCACTATAGATACATTCAACAATAAATTGTGAGGCATGTGCAGGGCACAATACAGTCAGATTTATGCTAAATGCTGCACCAGTCCACTCAACTATTTTCCTGTAATAATGTTAGATGCCTTAAAAGTTGCTTCTCGTGAAACCTACACTTTTATTGACTAAATACAGTAAGATTTATTGTCAAGCGCAATCATGTATGAGCTAATTTTGGATAATAATGTAGCTCCTACTTCTGCTTCAGTGCAATCAGGCTGGCAGTCCATACATTTGCACTGAGGCCTCACATAAATAGACCAAATATACCTGAGAGTTGATTGAACACATGCTTCAATAGAATGGACCTAAAATATGATGAATCTTGTTTTTTCTTTTCTTTTTTCATTTAACTAGTCAGAACTTTTCTTTGTTTTAAAGTGTCGAACGTTCTAAAAAAATTATGTTGCTTCCCCTAATCAGCGTTAACATTAAAAAACCAAATGCCTTGCATCGTGTATGTCCACCTTGTGCTATGAAAACACCACTGACCCGTCAAGGCAAGACCTCTAACGCTGTGCTGTGGTGTCTGGCACCAATATATTAGCAGCAGATGAGCAACATATCAGGGGAATTTCTAGGCATGTGCAACCTAGGTGGCAAGCTGTGTTCTGACACCTTGCTGTCATAACCACCATTAACTCCAGCAATTGTGCTACAGTAGCTCCTCTGTGGATCTGAAGCAGGCAGGTTAGCATTTGCTCCTCCTGCACATCAGTGAAGAGGGTGCCGATGACCCTGTCACTATGACCCAGTCATTTAGCAATCACACATTTATTTTTGTCAAGTCCCTCAGATCCTAACACACATTTTTTTCCGTTTCCAACTCATCAGCTTTAAGAACTGACTGTTCACTTGTTGCCTAATATACTGTATGGCATCACCTTGACAGTTGCCGCTGTTATTCACTTCACCAAATTTTCTGCATTAAAAAAACATCACATTTTCAAGGTCTCAGGTTTTATATTACCCCATTATATTTGTGAGAAAGGGAATCTACTTTTTTTACTTGGCTGCTAACATTTTGTCACCATCAGTAAATTTCATTTCATGTTTTCTGATGCTCTGATCATTTTAATTTTAAACCAAAGCCGAATTAAAAAACTGGATGCACATAAAAGCTCCGTTGCAGTTCCAGAAGCAGCTCAGTGCTTAAGTGGTTGTCTACTCTGATACAACAGCAGTAAAGCGTGCATGAAGAGTGTCTAGCAGCTTCTCTTGTCTTCCTGGTTGGGTTCCCTCAATAGACTATAAAAAGGAAAGCAGCAGATGCAGCTGCAGCTTCTCACAGGCTGTGCTGACTGAGCTGCTTCTACCATGAATGTGCCACTGTGCCTGGGGGCATTCGTCCTACTGCAGAACTTTATGCCAGGTAATCATACTGACTTCACACTTACCTCAGCCTTAGAGTAAAGGTCAGGACTAGCACCTCTTTGTGCCTTCTCACCATCCAGCACTAAAGCAGATAACAGGACTGCTGCATGGAAAAAAAAGTAGAATAGTTTTCCACACATCACTGCACAGTCTCTTAATATGTTCTAGATATTGTATATTGTGTCAGCCATTATGAATCTTATAGCAAAAGGGGAAATGTACATTTCATGTATGTTTGTTTAATGGCCATTGTAATGTAGTATTTCTACTACAAAGGCACAAACCTTGTATAAGAAAATACTGAGGCTGTTTACACTCTCGGACAGGTGTCTCTACGCGCCATGGCATCATTGGTGGGAACGAGTCGACCCCACACAGCCACCCATACATGGTGTATCTTTTCAATATAGATACTGCCAACTCCTGCGACGGCTTTCTGGTGAATGAGAAATTTGTGCTGACCGCCGCCCACTGCGATAGCAAGTATGTTGATTCTTTGCAAAGAGGGTCCAGGAAACTGCCCTAAATGAATGCAGTAATCAGGAGGACATTAGTATTTCAGCACGCCAGCAAACACCTTTGTTCATGCAGGTCACAGTTCCAGGCCAGCCTGGATATTTTACCCAGCAATGCAACTGAAGCAGCATCCCAGTGATATCAATGGGTCTCAACTCTACTTTCAGAAATCAAAGGACAATTAGTTAGGTCTACAACTTGCATAAAATGTCATGGAAAAGGTCACATAAAGACAGTTGCTGGGAATGTTAACTTATTTAACCTTTTATACTTTAGGGTATATTATTATTTTTCAGGGTATATATATTATTATTAATGATAATTAGATACATCAAAACACAGCCATTAGAACTGTAGCTAACAAAGTGTAAAATGAACTGTTGCACTGATCCTGAGTCAGTTGTGCCTCTGACACTTAAATGCAGGATCAGCAATAGAGAACACCTTGAAACGATTAGTGAGCAACCACTGAGGCTGACATGTACACCACTAGATGGTGTGAAATTCCTGTTTGAGGAGTGATATAACGATCAAGACTTTCAATACATCACTTGTAATTAAGTGTTTAGTTTAGGTTTCCCAGACAAGGATTAAGGCCAGTCTTGGACTAGGTTTAATCTCTGTTTGTGAAACAGACCCATAAAGACAAACCATGCCGAAGGGTTGTAGGGTCACAGCTCTTGAACCAATTTAACTGTGATGTTTTTCAAGGTCTCAGGCTTTATATGACCCCATTATATTTGTGAGAAAGGGAATCTACTTTTTTGTAGTAAAAAGGTCAGTAAGACAGGATGGGTTGCATAGAGTTAGAAAAAGACTCAGTACTCAGTATAAGGGAAAATAGGTAAAGTGACATTTGGCAGACGCCTTTATCCAGATCCACTTACAATTAGTTAAGAGGTATCTTCACGTCCCTCTGAAGGTCTCCTGTTCTAAGAGCATTTAATGTATTTCACAATACCATATACTATAATTGTTTTTTAATGCTTTACCAAAATCACTTGCAGAACGGTAAGAACAGAACTACTTTCCTCCAGAATAGGAAATTGCAGGTTTGATCATTTAGGCAGTATTGTCATCTGGAAAGGTGAGGCTAGTTTAAGAAGAGCATGTGAATGTAACTTAATAAGATGAATACAGCTCCGTTTTTAAATCACTGTTCATCACATGAGAATAAATGAATCTTAAGTATTAATCTTACGTTCCAAGAGCACCCGCAAATAGCAACAACCACGAATTTGTGATGTAGTACAAGAATACCTATGTGGTACAAAAAAAAGGCTATTTTTATAGTGTAAATAGAATGCTAGAAGGTCCGTTCAGGTGTCTGATTGCCCTGCTCACCGCCATGTCCAAACATAAACAACCAGCACGAGGACGAAGGGGCGTGGTGGATGAGGCCTGATGTCACAAAAGCAAAATGCGGAGGATATCTGTAGTTTCCGCGAATTTGCAGGAGTTTCCACAAACAATTTTTGGTTTGGTTCCAAAAAAAAACCTGGGACTGCTGAACCGAATGTAGGTTCTCTGTAGGTAGTATATTTTGTCTCGGCTTTTGGTTACCAAGGCTTTGATTTATGTTCTTTCACCCAAGCTTTAACCAGACAACGAACCACCAAAATGCTATGTACTCTCAGCATGACTACACGTATTTACCCACTGCATTTATTGTCTTCTATAGCATTGCCTTTGTAGGGGTCCACAACACTAGTGAAATACGCATCCCTCACTCCGTAAAAGTAAAACGATTTCAACATCCAAGATACAATGTGACACATTACCAAAATGACATCATGATTTTAAAGGTAAGGGGAGCATTTATATACTAGTGTGTGAATACTGACATATAAAGATATGAAGATATAACTTCTTATAAACCTTTCATTTGTGTTTTGTCTAGCTCAGTGAAACAGTGACTTTCAATGATAAAGTGAAGCCCATCGGCCTGCCTAAATCTACAGACCAACACCGTCCACCCAACTGCCTGGTGATGGGTTGGGGATGCCAGTCATATAACAATAATGATCCATCAGAAGTCCTGCAAGAGGTCAACGTCACCATTTCTGACAACAACTGTAAAGGGCATAACTTTATCTGCACTGAGGGCAAGAAAGGGCCGGGAGAAGTTAGTGTGATCACAGTTCTCTTGTTTAAAAGCTACTGATGTCACTTATGGACAAGGACAAAACAAGATGTTGATTTTTTTTTATCCACAGGGTGATTCTGGGGGCCCACTGGTTTGTGGAGACACCGCGCATGGAATCGTGTCCCATTATATTGAAAGCTCTGGGGGACATATCTCAAAATATACTCGCATAGACCACTATCTTGACTGGATTGAGATTGTCATGAATGGGACCTATAAAGCAAGCTGAAACCAGAAAGACCAGAGCAGACGAGCTAAATCCATGCAAGGCATCCACTGTACTGCTGTAGCATTAGTACTCAAACATCTTGGATGATTAAAATGTATTGTCAATTAAATATGCGGAGTCATGGTCATTGACACTTACATTTCAGACCCTTTCAGTTCCCATACAGACTCTTAAACGGTTCTGATTCACTGAAATACATTTTATACAGCACCTTCGACTGTCCCCAGCTCTATGTACACACCCTAATGTAGACAAATGTAGGACACTACTGCCCCCTTGTGGTGACTTTCCACCACTGGAGGAACACGTGCAGAAATGAGAGCTGCGGGCAAAACTTTGTACAAACATTATGCAATATGCCGCGCTTTTATGTGTATTTGTGAATATCTTTAGTGTGGTGAAAACTACATGCGAACCACATAACTGACTTAATTCCACCACATAACTCCACCCACAGTTTGCTTGATTGCAGTTATTGAGATAATCACATTACCACTGTGGATCTGATTTGTCTAAGTACTTGCACTTTCCATTCCATGCAGTTAGAACAGGCAAGTTTTAGAGGGGAAAACTCTAATCAGGTATAAACTTTTTGTTACATATTACATGTAGCTGTAAATATCACTTGAGGTCGCTCTGAAAGCTGTTTTAAGGAAACCCGTGTAACGCCTTTTATGATTCCAATAGCTTCTAGTTGTCTTTAACTGAACATTCACAGCTAATCCCGCCCCCTAATGGACATTGTGATTAAGCTCATACTGTTTTCCCCCAATTACCTGCATGAGAAGAGACTAGAGTGGAGCAATTCATAATGGCATCCTTGCTTTCATGCCACAAACTAGGGCTATAAGAACTACAAAAGCGTCTCGCTTGCATTTATCCTCATTGACTGCTTTCTAAACATTAGACACCCGGTTCAGTTTAAAGGGGAGGAAAAAAAAGGGACATGAGACCAAAACTATGTCAAATCATTTATTCTCTTGTTCACACTTTAACCGACTTTCCGTTTGACTGAACATCCTCCATCCATCCATCTTAACCCAAAAAGCAGAACAACTGTTCAACATTGAGGGTGTGGCTGACATTAGGAGTGTGCCACAAACATGCCTCCTTTGGGTTCTGGTGTTCTTATGGAGTCAATCAGCTCTGCAGGGAATTTATCCCTACCCAGATCCTGAAACACAATATTACAAATTAAGTTGAGAAAAGGTCCACCATTATGTGCAAGTCTTACCATGTGAATCACCACTATATTCCTAGCCACCATTATTATTCACTTATCTATATGCCATTTCTCTTTTGTGCATATAGCAGTGTTTCACATTTTTAATTAACTTCTGTAAGAAATTGCCTCCAAGATCAATTAAAGCTTTGATTCTGATTCATTTATCATCTAATCCTCAACACTTATTGTAACTGTGTTCCTAGCAAACATACTGAGTCACTGGATCTAACTTTCTTTAAAACATTCATGGTATTTAGCAGACATTTTTTGTCCATGGCGACCTCCATTCCACATCTATAGGGGACAGGCTTCCTGGAGCAACATGGCGTTAAGGGTCTCACTCAAGGATCCTACCCACTAGGCCACAATAGTATTTATACATGCAATTTGTGAATATAGCAGAGCATTTTCATAGTTTTCTCCCCCAAGGGTTTCTTTTAATAGGATTTTAGACATTTGTTCTTGTCTGCATCTTTGTGGTCATTCCATAAGCAGTGTCTTCTGCTTATGGAATGAAAGTAAAGTTTAGATTCTTTCTTGGTTATCAAAGCAATCAAGACTTCACTCAAGAATTGCCACAAAAACTGGTTTCAGACATTAACAAGCCATTTAGCATCAGTGTAACAGAAGAACCGCCACACAAGTCATTCTTACCTGCTCAGATTTGATGGGAAGCTCGTCTAAATGCAGTCACAACAGTAACCACTGTAGACACTGGCTATCTCCACTTATGTTTCAACCTGGAAAAAAAAAAAATGTAGGAACATTTAATATATAGAGCTCAAATTTGGAACAGAAAAAAAATTGTAGGCATGCATTGTTACAGCATTAAACTAAAATTAACAATTGCAAACAGGAACCATTTAGAGATGGTTTAGAACAGTGTAAAGGGCTTTAAGGCTGATTCTTCAGTACAAGCATCAGTGCCTTGAAAGGCAATGAAGCAATATGAGGACTTGATGGAAGGAGCTTTGATAGTTCAGCTGTTCACATAATGCAGAACTTCGTAGAGCACAAGAGGTCTACAGAGAAAGTTAAAAACCCTGGAAATGAAACATTCCAAGGACACTGCATGTTCCTCATTTTAGCATGAAGCGCTCATCTTTTGAGAGGTCACAGTACTGATCACAGATGCAGTTTTTAGGAGTTTAAATTTAGAAAGGTCTTGGAAGGCAAGAACTCTGGTTTGAGCAGTTTTGGAGGAAATGTGGACAATACAATGAAACTGTTGGAAGGATGCGTACAGGAGAGCAAAAGTCGTTACCTCACATAACAGGCCTATCTGCACAATTGCCCTTGTCAAAAGAGCAGCTTTCATCTCAGAGGATTCTTGAGTTGGTAGGCACAACACTTCATTCTCCAAGGGCATTGTGGACTTTCCAAAATTGTTAGCGGAGGACTCTTGCAAGCAATGAAGCATTATACAACACTGGCTAGAAGTCATTAAGAAAAAAAAGTCTACAAGTCGATTCTCTCTACCATTTCCAGAATATTTCCATTACTTCCCATTGAACCCTATTATCTAAGTTTTAAAGTACCATAACCCATGATTCTACATTTAAACTAAAATTTACACTAATCAATCTCCTACAGTCCTAATCTAATCCCAGTACGGAGCTGAAATCCGGCTTTGATGGTTTAATTCAGACAATTTTAGCACAATAAAATCGAAGCATGTTCAGCAACTTGTTTAATGGGCTTCATGAAGCCAATTTTTGTTTACAAAAAAAAGGAGAAAACAAAATAAAGGAAAAATATTGCAGTGTTGGTACACAGAACAGAGCACAATTCTTTCCCAGAAGGAACAAAATCTTGACATTAAATGACTGAGCTTTAAAGTTACGTTCATAAAGAGTACTTTTTAATATTCAAGTCAAAGAGTAAAGTACCTCCGGCCACCTTGCAATCAAAAAACTTGTGTATAAACTGAGGCACTGCCATTAAAGTAGTTCACTCTTTGGATACTGAACATTTACAAGTCTTTAGAAACACCAAGGATGCAAGCCACCCCGTGAGCACATCACAGCTTGGAAAGCTTCTTTAGGGAATCGATATGGTTCAAATTTTAGAGGCAGACAAGTCCAAGTAATTCGCCATTGGCAGCTATCGTTTTAAGGTTTTAAATCGCATGTTGGTCCAAAGTTTTAGGTCAATTGGTCTTAGAAGCTAACAGGCTGTGCTGAACTGGTCAGAGATTTCACACATAGTTTAAAACAGAGATACTTTACAGATACAGAAGAAAGTAATCCATGTTTCCCCCCCAGGGATAACTGTATGTATGTACAGGTAATCTAAACGGGCTTAACATTTACAGTAACTGCCCAAGAATGACCACGGATCCCGCCTCCCAAAGAGCAGGTAAGTTTCAACACGAAAATAAAAATTTAAAAAAGGACTTCAAAATGCTATCAATATGGTTTAAGTAGGAGAGAAGTTGACACTCAAAATGAACAAAGTGAAAATCAAAGATTCTTCGAAGAGCACATCTTTTAAATACAGCCAGCGAAGGGATGGTCTTGGAATCAGGAATTTTTTTACTCGTGCGTAGCTGAGGACAAGAAGCAGGCAAGAGTAAAGGCACTGGAGCATTCGGACATCCTTTCTTAACAAAGAACTGACACCACTAAACTATGTGGCATTTTCATAATTTCAAGTATCTTAGGACAAATTCATTGACATTCTCCTAGCATAAACTAAATTCAAAATAGACTATATAGGAAATTAGATCTTTCCAGGGTGAAGTATCAGATAGCACTCAAGAATATTTCCAGGATTTTAAGGTCTCAGTACGACTGTTGCAGTCATTGGATTGGCTTGTGAACCACGACAGAACAGACTCTTCAACCACTTCCTTGCATTTTTCTTCCTACAGTTCAGGTATAACAATAGGATTCACACCATCAGATTGTTGTACATACCATAGCTGTCATAGCTGTCTCTGTAGGAGCCTCCAGAACGCTCATAGCCACTCTGGTTCCTGGAACAGCAGAATGGAAATGATAACACCACAATTAGTACACATACAAGCAACCCTTGAATAAGCATGAACAGACCACAAGAAGAATTGGGACCAACCTGTTGTCTCTGTATCCTCCACCACCTGAGTAGCCTCCACTTCTGTTGAAGTAGCCACCGCTACCACCACTGCCATAGCTCCGGTCACTGCTGCCATAGCTCCTGTCACCACCGCCATAACCACGGTCACCCCCATAGCTTCTATCGCTACTGCCATAACCCCGGTCTCCACCTCCATAGCTCCTGTCTCCGCCATATCCTCCACCACCTGAGGATCAAGGGATTAAAAAAAAAAAAAAAAAAAAAGTTAACCACTGAAAAGGAAACTCCTATAAAAATTTCAAAACTATGACTTGCATACCTCTACCTCTGCCTCCCCTGAAAAATCCTCTGCCACCACCAGAACCTCTGAAGCCACCAGACCTTCCACCAGATTTGCCAGCTTCATCAACCCGAATCATTCGTCCATCAATAGACTAATACGGGAAAACAAAGGAATATATTGATAACTATGAAACTTACTCATGCCCTCTTAAGTCAGACAGTAATGACCATTTGTTACCTTTCCATTCATTGCAACCATAGCATCCTTGGCGTCATCGGGATTTTCAAACGTAACAAATCCAAAGCCCCTGGATCTGTCTGTCTCACGATCTCTGATAACGTCGACTAGAGGGAAAGAAAAAAATACGTCAAAACGATTATATAGCAGCGGTAGCCAATCCCAAATACTTAGATCTTAACAGAAAATCAATTTACCTTTGGCAATGGTTCCATACTTGGAAAAGGCCTCCTCCAGCGACTGCTCGTTGGTGTCATAGCTGAGACCGCCAATAAAGAGCTTTCCTTCGTCAGACATCTGTGCAGAAAAACATTACCCACGTGATAAGCATAAAAGCTATAAGAATATTAAATATTCGGTTTAAACGTGATTTTATTGGCAGGAAGTGAAGGCTCGCCTTTGTAGCAGAGCATATAATGCGCCCCTCCCCCACAGCACTTCCCGACACACCTCGTGAAGCTACATGGACAAAAGTAATGGGACAGGCCTGTTTCTCGGCGTTGGTGTAAATGAATATATCGCGGATTTAAAATGCTAAATTACCCAACATATACATCGATCAATACTTAAATCATGTATAACTGAAGAGTGAACGGTAGTAAGCCATGGATTGGTTTTATTTTCAACAAATGCCGTTTGGGTCGCTGCCAGTGCAGCAACGTCAGGCTAACGTTAGCCAGTTAGCAATGGCGCAGTCTCTTTCTAAAACGGACAAGAGGTCTTTTCCCTCCATTTCTGGAGACTAACGTCGACGAACCCGATTCCTAACACGTCGAAATGGAGATTTCTGATATGGATAAGTCACATTTTCTCACATTCTTTATTTCTTCCTCATTGACCCAGTTAGGAAAATGTAGGTCAAGGAAGCTAAACACGTTTTAGCCGGATGCTAGTCAGGCGTGCACGTCCCTCAGAACAAAGGAAAGACAGTGGCGCTCTTCTGTTTCCCATTTGAATATATTTACTAACCCCAGCAACACAATACTATGCTTAATACTATTACTAAACCGCATCCGCCGAAATTCAGCACCTAATCCTTAATAATTTCCATTTTGTTCTACAACATCCTGTTCTGCAAATTAAATACCGCAATATAAAAAGGCAACACGACGACTAAACATTGTCACATCATATAGCCAACGAGAAGAACAAAATGCAATTAAACAACTTACCTTTGTGTGTTTTTGTGGGGTCTTAAAAAGACAAGTAGTGACTGGAACTGCTTCGGCTGCAGAGTCAGAATGAGGCAGAATCTAAAATGGAGTCCGGTTATAAGCTCCCCAAACTCATGAATATTAATTTAGAGCGGTGCTCCTAAAAAAGGCGCCATCTGCTGTGAGGCTGCGTGCTCATGAATATTTATTTAGAGGCGGTACTTCTGAAAATAGCGCCACCGTGTGGCTGCGAGTTGCGTGTTAAAGTGAATGCAATAGAAGGCTGCGGCAAGAGAGCAGTGTTTTACTTCAAATGTCTCCATCCTGTTTTACTAGTTTTACTCTTGTCCACTTATGTATGTATATTTTTATGGACAAATTTTAGGAATCTTTTTCTATTCCAGCATGATAAGATAAGAAAATACTTTATTAGTCCCACATGTGCCAAATTTGCATTGTCACATCAGAAAGTGATACAGTACAAGATAAGTGTGGCAAAAAAAAAAAAAAAAACAGTACAGAAAAAAGTACACAATGCAAACAATCTGGAAATATACATATGAAACAGAGTCAGAAAACGTTATTTATTGATGACTGCCCCAACACACAGACACAGAGAGACACAAGGATAATTTAAATAAAACAAATTGAGTCTAAATAAAAATCTAAATAAAAATCTGCAGAAAGAAAGCAATCATAATATGATTAGAATGCTTTTTATAATATGTATCTATAAGGAAGCAATGCAACTGGGTGGAAAAACTATTGACACAAACAGTGGTTTGTAGAGGATCAGTAGTAAGTATTAAGTGTATTGAAAAATATAAATGTATATGTAAACTCATAATATATATATTATATATATATTAGATTTTTACATGTGAAATTGTATTTGTTACATTATACCACAGTGGTTTTCCACAGTTTGAGACACAGTTTCTTCTGTTTCTACATACCAAACCAAATTAAACAGCTTATTTCTACTCATTTTTGGGGCTCCTGATGGCCTTTTTTCGCCTGCATGGGTGTTTCTTTGGTATTCATTGGGCGAACCAACAAAGCAACACCAACAGACTTCATATGCTAATGCTATATTCAACCCCTTTTGTTGCACAGGCACAAAGTGCTCATGAAACAATCAAGCAGCCAGCTGATGGGAGGGAGGAGTGCTCATGTGTGAAAATATGGTGCAACCAGTGCAGATGCAAATACCCTTGAATGAAACATTTTACATTTTGAATGCCATTTTAAATCTAATTCACTGGTGCACAGATGAAAGGCTCACTTTTTTTAAGCACTTGTCTATGATGCTTCTTTGAATAAAGCAATAAACTGGAAACAGGCAGACAACATGAACCAGATACAGACTTCTCAGGTACTTTGTTCTCCCCAGCAGATTCGGACAGACCTATGAAAGTGGGTCAATGAGCACAGAATGAAACAAAATGTGAGGCCCTACATGTATCACATTTGGAGCATATCCTGCACCACCTGCTTTGTCTGTTAATCAGCTTGAAAGTCTGTCATGCTATAAAAGTCTTTCAGGATGACTTGTGTTGGGGCAGTTCAGTGGAGCACGTGGCATCTTAAGCAAACAGGAAGCGCCATGTTAAAGAACGTGATATAGGAGGCGAGAGCTGTTTCAGAATATCCGTCTTCTATACAGCAGAGGTATAACTTCAGAAAGGGTCCAGAGCAACACAACATACACAGCTGCATGTTCACTCTTGTTGATTGATGCAGCCGTGCTTGGAATGTGTTAAAAAAAAATGTCAGCCTTTAGTGACCGACTGCTTCTACTTACACTGGAAGGAGTAATACACTTAGGTCAGACCAAGAGATACAAGAGAATCTATATGTTCAGAGGTCACCAATGCCCTACATATCCAAACTCTATACATCCAAAGGCCATTTGTACCCTATATGTGTGAATTTTATATGTCCAAATATCACCAATGCTCCATGTGTGCAGACCCTATACATCCAGAGATTATCTGTACCTTATATGGGCAAATTCTATATGGGCAGAGATCACCAATGTCCTATATTTACTTACAAAGATTGTGTGCTTCCTGTCACTACGAAACATGTACTTAAAATGTGCTTAACCCTACCTTAATTTGCCCCTGAAAATTCATCAACCCCCTTTGTTTGAATTAAATGGCCATTACTTTGTGAAACCAACCCTTCATTTTAGCTCAAAATTAGATTTAGGGAATGAGTGTGAAACCACTTAATCTTACATTAAGGTGTTAATTCAGGAGGTTCTAGGGGCAAATTTGAAAAAGTAAGGGGGTTTTACTTCTTAATCAGCCTTAATCTTTCCGGTATGGGAAATTAAGGTCAAATTTTATGGCCAAACACTTTAAGGTGTAAAATTAAGGCGTTTTGGTTTCGTGGAGTATATATGTGATTATGTGTCCAGACTGTATGCACTAAACAGGATAATGATTTTCCACTGAAAGAGAAATATAGTCCAGGACTAGTCTTAATTCCTATCTAGGCAACCAGACCTATATGTTAAAATATCACCAATTCCCTCTATGTGCAAATTCTATACACCCAGAGATCACCAGTCTCCTATTTGAGTGGACTCTGTACATCCAGAGATCATTAATGTCCTCTATCTTGAATGAGAATTAAACTAGTTAGGAGAAAAACTGAATTATCTGATACTTTATTCCTATGTACTATTCCAGTACTGATATATATATATATATATATATATGTGTGTGTGTGTGTGTGTGTGTGTGTGTGTGTGTGTGTGTGTGTGTGT
>JBBPDB010000039.1:9323206-9344289 GCA_037974465.1 Brachypetersius altus
TGTGTGTGTGTGTGTGTGTGTGTGTGTGTGTGTGTGTGTGTGTGTGTGTAGGTGTGTGTGTGTGTGTGTGTGTGTGTTAGAACCGCCGCTTTTGTAATACCCACATGTTTTACTGTAATAGCAAAGTAATCTACATGGTGTTTTTTTTGGAATTTCAATGATGCTGAATAAATAAACAATTAATTTGTATCACCGTGCAGTAACTCATATATTGCACTGTATGTTTACCAGCTTTTGCTGCTGTAAATAAATGTAAATGTATATAAAACATGTTATTGTTTTGTATCTGTGCACAGAAAGCTTAGCAGTTCACTGGCAGCACTGCTGTTGAATTAGATTACTGTTAGTTGAGGTGACTAAAGCTCATGTGCAAACTGTATAAAATCTGTAATGTGCACAACCCAGATATATATAGATGTTTCTGACTTTACTCACTAAGTCGTTTTAATGTGAGCAGCATGTTTAAGTGTTTACAGTAAGAGAATTCTCACACCACTAGAATTAAAACACATCAAGCAGCTGATTTCTTCCTATTTTCAGGGCTCCTGATTGCCTCTTTCACCTGCATAGCCGCTTCTTTGGTATTCATGTATAGAAACATCATCAACAGACTTCACATGCAAATGCTATATTTAACCCTTTGTTTGCTCTTTTATGTTTGTTGCAAAGACACAACATGCAGCCAACTGCTTGGGGGTGAAGATGTAAATACCATTGAATTAAAATGAACATTTTGCATGCTGCTTCATTTTAAGTAGTATGCACTTGTGTACAGGCCAAATGATTCTTAGCAGGCATCACTTTTTATTCAGCACTGGTCAATGGTGCTCTTTTGAATAAAGCAAATGACGCAGATGACATGAACCAGACACAGACTTCACAGGTTAGTTTGCATTTGTTTGCTTCATTCATTATTCCTGATAAGGTGATTTCCTTTCATAAAGGCCTAGAGTATCTATCTGTCTGTCTGTCTGTCTGTCTGTCTGTCTATCTATCTATCTATCTATCTATCTATCTATCAATCTGTCCATTCCTCTGCCCACTCACCAGCCTGCCTGCCTATCAAACCGCCCACCCATCCACCCGTCTGTCCTCACATCCGTCTATTCGTCAGTCTAACCATCCATCCATCCATCCATCCATCCATTTTTCGTCTGTCCTTACACCCGTCCATTCGTAGTCCATCCATCCATTAATCCATTAATCCATCCACCCATCTGTCTGTTTGTCGGTGCATATCTATCTATATAGCCTATCTGTTTTTTTAATCTATCTACTGTGTCTGTATATGCTGTATTCATACTTAAGTCTGACAACAGAAACAAATGGAAATGTACTTTCTTTGAATTGCATGATGTTTAAAAATAAACAAGGCTGTCTCCCAACCCATTTACTCATATACTGCACTGCAAGTCACAAAACATGGTGTTCTTCATGCATGCTTCTCGTGCATAAAAGCACCATGCATTAAAAAGCTTGACGGCTTGAGAGTCCACGGGCCTCACTCTCTCAGCAGAATTTCAGCTGATCTGTCTGGTGATGTCTGTTTTATTTTAAGGGTCTATAAATGTTGTTGCGTTATATTGCTTTTGACTAAGAGCTATTTAAAAGCTGCCGTGTGCAGTGGCCTAGATAAAGATGTTTCTTACACGAGACGAGAGAGAACATACTAGAGGATGAGGTAGATTATAAATATCTTAACCTCAGGACCAACTCGAGTGCTGTCCTATGCATTAACCTCCCACACACACACTCAGCAGCTTCCTGTACATTACCACAGTTTTCCATTCAGCCCAGCTCTCTTTCTCTCTCACACACTCTCTCTGTTCACGGTCAAATTTAGGCACCCAATTGAATCAGAATCTTATGTTCCAAGAAATATAAGATATAAAAGAACATTTTAGAATATTAATAGAGCAATATAAGACCACCAGAGTCATATTGCAGTTGGTATACCTGCTGTATTGTTTGCTAAACTGCATTTGTCCCCTGTTTGACAGTAGAGGGCAGTATTTGCTTGCCTTGTGTTGCCCATCTGGCTTTGACATAGTGCTATGCAACCGTCTTACAAACCTTCATACAAACAAATGCTATTACCTATCCTGAGATGTAGTCATGTTAGAAATGATATGCAGTAATTCAAAGAGAAGCTGGATGTTACTAAATACATGGCCAGTGATTTCACAGTGTTCCTTGCTTGCACACTCACTGGAACTGGAAGGCAGTAACTTTTGCAACAGCTCTTGCTCTCACTAGGCCCTTTTACCTTGCAGTGTTATTTCCAGCATGTTAAATGCAATGTTGGATTTTGAGGTCCAGCAAATTGATCAGCATCAGCATTTAGAAATGTCCCACAGTAAAGCCTTGATCAGGGTCAGCATCTTTATCAACTTACCTCATCTTGACAAAAAAAAAAACACCATCAGAGTTAAACACCGAAAACCAACAGAATCTGAAAGATCGTAGAAGCTCCACCCACCACATTACAGTATTTGTACATTTCATTTTGCATCTATCTATCTATCTGTTAATCTCTCAATCTACATTATCTATTTACTCTATTATTTCTGCCATTCCCTGCACTGTGCCCAATGCTGCCAACTGGTTCCTGGGCAATAATCAATCTTATGGTGCAACACTGATCATTCAATATTGACCATACACTATCAATTGTTGTGTCTATTTCTTGTGTTGTCTATTGTCTCTGTGGTAACTTGCCCTCTGTTGAATATTGTGTGTATATATATATATATATATATATCTCGTTACTATATGTTTCACAGTGGCCATGGAGGAACATATCATTATGCAATGTAAATGTTCACAGTTGATGGCAATAACGGAACCTTGAATCTTTACATTAAAGCATTTATCAGACACTTTTATCCAAAGGGACTTCCATTCACTTCTCTCTGGAGCATCTTGGGGTTAAGGGAACCCTGTGGTGGTATACTGAAGGTAGGATTCGAACCCGTGACCTCTTGGTCCAGAGGCAAGTATCCTACCCACTAGGCCACCACCACCTTCTTTAACCTTCTGAAAAGTGCTGTTAACCTAAAACCCAAAAAGTCAAGGAAATTTGTGAACATATGAAACTGTATATGGGGATATTCTTGGTCATCGGAGATTTAATCTCCTTATAATCTCCTTATAACTGTATCTGTGACAAAATGCTCATATCAGTCAGGCCTATATCCGCTGCATTGCCATTGTCTGGATCATTTACTTTTTTCCAACATTTCCAATTTTCCATTAAGGATTATGATAGTGTCACTATGATAGTGTTCCAGCAGGCAGTTTACAGAGTTCGAGCTTATACTTCGTACCTTTATGTCCAACAGTGCCATGTGAAGTCTTGCTGAATTTAGAGCAAGTGAAGTCTTGATAGAAGTATCGTTTCTTTTCCCAGCAAATAGTGCTCTGAGTGGTACAGCACTGTTATTTCACCACCCAGGCATTAGCTATTTCCAAATTAGATCATGGCATAGGTCTGTTCCAGACTTGTGGTTTGCATCTGGCTATATACCCTCTGTGGTAAAGTATCATTTTCTATGCATGGTGGTTTTTCACACACCAGCCAAACATTTCATCTAAGCACGGCTAATGCTTTAATTGATTCATTCAGATTTTTCATTCAGAAGTCATAACATCAACATAGACCAAGGGCAGGCTCCAAAGCCAATGTAATATCTTTCATCATGACTCCAAATCAAGTGTCCTTGCCATATGAGCTCCATATCCACTGAAAACAACTGTCCAAAAATGATGGAACGTTAAATTGTATGTTAGTATTTAACATAATACACAGCAGAGGTCAGCGCTGTGGTCCTCGACTCCCATTCTCAGTCACTAGCAAAAGAAAATTACAAGATTATTACGACATTACGATGTCTTCGGAGTTTCACTAATTTCTCCACATGAATGTAATTTCTTTAGAAAGATGAGGTGGGTTGTTCCTGAGTGAAGCAATCAGCTGAGAGAGTTGCATCCTTTCACCAGGAGCCAACCTCAAAGCTCTATGACCTCATCCCAAAGGGCTACATAAGCCAGAGGCATTTCGGAAAACAAGTGCTCTGATCTGATGAAGTTAACCACTTTGGCTACAGTCACCAAAAGTACTTTGGAAGGAAAAAATGGAAAAATTTAATGAAAGGACCACCTTGCTAGGATGTTAATCACTGAGGCTGACCTCCTATGTGTGGGGTTGTTTTGCAACCAGTGGCACAGGAAACAGTGGAACAGGAAAACAGGAAAAAAGTTGACAGGAAAACAGATTCCACTAAATATCAAATTCTAGAGGAAAACATGATTTCATGAGTCAATAAACTAAAGTTGAAACGAGGCTGGTTTCTACAGGACAAGAATCCATAGCATTAATTCAGAAAAGCCCTGTCACTGAGAATCTGTGGGTAGAGTTTAAGAATGCACTGCATGCAAGACAACTCGGGGGTGCGGCAGAACTAGGCCTAAACAATTTTGGAAAGTGTCCAAACTTTAGCACATACCACAATAATTGCTTTAATATTTTTCCTGTATTTTACTCTATCAAATACATGGCAAGTGTGCATCAACATTTGATTTGTGACCATGCCATTTAAAATGCTGCAGGCGTTGTGCTTTTTTCAATTAAAAAACAACAAAATATGTCATTTAACCAGGTATGCAACTGTTTACCTATTTCTAGTAGCTGATAGTGATTAATGCCAGAGCTCAACCACTGAAGACCAGGGATCAGTTCTCCATGACAGATATGCTAACATTCAAGGCTGCTTTGAGAAGGATGTTTACTTTTCCTTGAAACACGATCAATGGCTGTCAATTCAAATACATTTCATTCATGTTCAGCTTCCCGATTTTTCTCATTCAGCCCCTTCCTCCTAGTTTACACCATATGGACAAATATTTTGGGACTTTGCATTCAACTACAGAGGCCTTAATATTAATACCACCTTTACATCTGTAACCGCTTCCACTCTTCTTGGAAGGCTTTCGACAAGATTTTGGAGTTTCTGTGAGAATTTGTGCCCCTTCATTCTGTAGAGCATTTATAAGGGCCAGACACTGATATTGGTCTAGGTCAGGGCTCTGTGCGGGCCAGTCATGTTCTTCCACATAGCTGGAAGCATGACATGTCTTGGTCTACTAAAGCATTAAGATTGCATTAAGATTACACTGGAAGTGTCCCAATACTTTTGTCCATAAAATGTATCTGTACACAGACAAACAGAGGAAGCTCTCCACCCTCCAGGGCTGGTGCATCATGCTATACTGGAGACCTTGATAGCAGATGTGTTGGCAGAAACAAACGAAGAGGTTATACTGGATACAATTAAAAAATGAAGGAAAGGAGATGAGTCATCAAGGAATGAGTCAACTTGCTATATGTTTGCACTATGTGGATTCCAGTTCAATCGTTTTTGTTCAGATGGTAAAGATACGTCACAACAAGTAAACTGGGCCAACACGAAACCTGCAAACTTTCACTTGTCACTTTTTGTGGTGAAGCTGGAAGTTCCAAAGGACAATTCGAACAGCCTAGGGCTAGGCCTTATAGTCCACAGCACTGGGACACTATTTGCTGGGGATGTTCTTGAGGCATCCTCTGCACTAACAAATTCCAAATTCAAAAGGTTCATGGTGCACTGACTGGGTCCTTGCATCTGAGAGCAGAGCGGTCCTTCACAGCACTGCATGGCTAATTTGAATTTTGACACAGGCCTCCCATACGCTGTCAGAGCATTCCAGCATTCACTGCTTATTCGATAATTGGAGTGGACATTGAAATGGAGACACACCTCCTGGTACAGCGAGAACCAACTATAACCAAATGATGGCCTAGTTTGTGGTGTGAAGCTCTTTGTGCTTGAAAAGTGCAAATTGCACCACACTGACATAAACACAAAGGGCATTGCACTGATTCTTGGCATTGTATCTTTAAGAGGTACAGCATGAGCTCATTGTTACTCTCAGTTTGTTTACAAGCCAACTGCGGAGGTGGACGGATAGTGCTTATTTCCAGTGTTAGCTGTGCTGGTGTGTGTCTCTGCACGTGCGTAGGCGTGCATATGTGTGTATGCGTGTTTGCATGTTCAAATCTTTATTAGGATTGGAAAATTGTGGGTTGGGGTTTAATCTAAGAAGGGCTCTGTTTCTCAGAAAATGTGCTGGACACCCATGTGCTGAAGCCCATGTTGCAATTCCTTGTTTAAAGCTATCTGTAACAGTGTTAAAGGACGCTTATGCTGGTTAATTTGAAAAGATCAGTGGCTGTTAATATTAGTGTGGCTACCCAGCATGCAGCCGTCTCCTGGTGAAGGTGTGTAGGGCTGGAGGGAAGATGTCCTGCAGATATTCTTGGATACATGTGAGTCATATGTGTGTGCACCTGCTCGACAAACACTATGAGTCATTTTCTTTTCTCTCCATTCAGACTTGTCTGCAAAAACTATTTAATCTGTTTCTCTATTATTATAAGCCTTAAAAGATGTGTGGCTCTGCATCGTCGCAATTCTCGTCTTCTTAGTATGCACTGATTGAAATAAACGGCTTCCACTAACATTTGGGATCGCTAAAGGTAAAAAGCACTCCAGCCAAACATTCTCCAACAAAACCCCCTTCGCCCATGTTTTCAACTAACAAGCCAAATGAATCGGACGGAATGTGAGAGAACGCTTTTTTTTTTTCGTTTTCAGAGCAAACACAGGCATGGCACACCTACCCTCACACCTGTTTGTTTGTGTTCGTTTGGTTGGTGGTTTGTGTGCTGGCCTTAAATTAACATTCTGGCCAAAATGGAAATTGTAACCAACAGTAGATCTGTTCCAAATGTGTATTTGCATTCTATAGCAGTGGCCCAGTTGTCTTTAGAGTAAGGTTAAAGACAAGGAAAACCACCTTCTAATGCTGTATCTTGATGGTGGGAGGCAATTTAATTTTTTTTCCATTAACTACCAAATGCAGAATTATACCTAATAGCTAATGTTACTGCTAGGAAGCCAAAGATCATTTTGCTGCCAAAAATGTATAGCAACCTTTTTCATGTTATCATTATGATTGTTATAATGAATTACTTAAATGGGTGAAATAACACAAGAAGCAAGAAGCTAAAGTTAGTGAGTCGAAAGTGTTAAAAAACTGGTGTGCTGGTGTCCATGTTAACACAATATATTGATGAATGAAACACTAAAATTGTGAGTTCGGTCAAACTGATGAGGTTTGACAGAATTATGCAATAGATTTCAACATTCTAGCCCAGAATGTTCCTCTAAGAATAATTATAGGCCCATAACTTTCTTATCCATGGGCTGCTCACAAAACTGTTGAGTTTTACAGAATATAAAGAACGTTGCTGAACTGGACGGTGTTATTGTAGGCAGCAGAAACTAGGCCATGTTAGTACAATTGCAAAGTACAAATATTTCTACCCTAATCTTTCACCAACATGCAAATTAAACATTAATATCACACTCTAAATTGATGCATTGTGACAGATATGCAGCTGTTCTCATGAGGTTGAATGTGGGTTTTGACAACATTTGAAAACAACAGTCCAGCAACAACAGTAGCTATGCGAGAAAACATTTGTGGGCGGATCACGGATCAGTCAATTATGTTTTCAGCCTTTGAGGAATGCCCTTAGCTGCGCTTACAGCACAGTACATTCTGAGCAAAGGCAGCTTTTGGCATTCCTCCTCCTCCTCTCTATCTGTATGTTCCAGGCCGGTCAACCCTGCTGGTGCAGACCCTCCTCCGACAGCTCTGAGGATGAGCGCATGAGCCCCGTTGCCATGGAAACGCACCGTGCCCACCTCCCCCAAAGAGCTTGGCCCTGCGAGAAAGGATAGGGACAGCGCATCATCCCTCAATCCAGCATGAGAGGAGGCTCACGGCTAGACCGGATTTGAAGTACAAATCAGAATGGAAGGTCCACTGAAGCTGACTGAGGAGCAAAATACCTTTTTGATACTGTCCTTGGTCACGGCATTTGTTTTTGATTTTTAAAATAAAATGCATACACTTGCTTTGAATACGCAGAGGCTTCATCATTTCCACATTAGTAGAATACGCTACATAAATACAATTTCATCATCCGGTTTGTGTTTTGGCAGTGAATGTGTTGATGTGGCCTAATAGATTTCATTCATGTGCAAATGCTGCACACATTGTAATCTACCGTGGCCGGCTTCGGAGTATTTAATGCTGATTTCCCAGACACAGGTAAAGCTCAATAGCACACTAAATTGCAGAGTAAATAAGGGCTCTTTATTGGATGTCTTATTCACTCTAAGACTGGGTTAAGCCTCATCGGGGAAGCCCAGCCCGTGATTTAAGCCTATTAAAACAAAAAAAAGTTGTCGATGGGTAAAGCGTGGAACATTAACAGAAGAGGGTGTTGGCTTGTTGTTGTTTGCTGTCCCTGGGGTGTGAACTGGGATGCAGGCAGCTGGCCTTGCGCCGTGTCCTGGCAGGCAAGTACACAAACAGTGTGCGTTGCCATGGGCGTGAACCAGCACTTAATGATTGACGCACTTCCACTCCACCCCCCTTGGCTGGATGAGGGCAGCCTCTGCAGGTCCCGCAGGCCTACAGTGCATTCATTCAAGGTGAGCTGCTGTTGACAGGACACGCCGCTGCCATGGCAACCAGCCGGCCTGGTAACGTGTGCGTGCATGTGAGTCGATGATGTCAGCCCTTCCCTGCCCTGCTAGAGAACTATTTTCAATTTGTAGTAATTTCATTATCATGGCAAGAGAAATAGATAAATATGTCATTTGGAATTCGCCCTGAGCCACTACAGACAAATTCCCGGAGTACTGTTTTGAGTACAACACTGAAGGGTCTTTCAGTTCAGGTCTTCTGGCATAATGCCGTTACATTTTATTCATCTGCAACAACTTGAATCGTATCGTAAGTGTAAGATGTGAAGTGCACATTTGCCATACCTGAACACACCACAGCACACAGTGTGAACAGCACAGCATTCTTCTCGGTATTTAACCCATTCATCAAGTGAAGCAGCGAGCAGCCAGGAACACAGCGCCTGGGGAGCCTCAGAGGTGGCACTAGCAGTTCTGGAATTTGAACCCTAACCATTATTCCACCAGCTGCCCCAAAGGGATATTCAAGCCTAAAACTAACATTTAATATGCCATTTGTCATGTTATGCAGTATTTGATAATGCAGCATGGCATCCCTCATCAGAATTTATGATTTTTGTGTTTTATTCTACCAATATTCTCTTATTAAACAAATCTTCATGCCCTTTCTAGTAGTCTAAGCTAGTCTAGATTTCCGTGCCCTGTGTTAAACAAGAACATTCCATACCTGAAAAAAATTGTGTTCATTTTCCCCTGAGCCTGACTGGATTTTCCGATGTTTTATTATGTTGTTTAGTAGTCAAAATACACATAATGCCTAAAACACACTACAAGCAAGTTAACACTACTGTGGACTAAAGTGAAGTTGAATCAACACTGCCAACACCAACTTGTCAAAGTGTAACAACCAAAGCAAAGCATCTTACAGTGTCCTCCAGATTTACTGGCTCCCTTATTTACTATGAGGGAAAAAGGCTGATGACAATTTCTACCAAATGTCTTTCCACATTATCACATGAAAAAACACAAAATGCACAAAATTAATTTTGTCCTGAAAAATGTGTGTCATAATTATTGGCACACCGTCATTTAGTACTTTGTGCAACCACCATTTGCTAACAGAGTCTTCTCTTGTACTGTTTTGTAAGAAGACAGAAAAAGGGATTTTCCACTGTTCCTCAATGTGGAATCTCTCTTTGTGAGTGGATTTTGATGTGTGGTTTGGATTGTTGTCTTGCTGGAAGATCCAAGATCCAACCGTGACCAAATTTTAGCTTCTTGGCAGAGGTAGCCAGATTTTGATCTGTTTTTTCCTGGAACCCATAATGCCAAGTGTATAAACAATCCAGCCAGGGTCCTCGGAGGAGGAGCACCCCCACAGCATCACAGATCCTCCACCATATTTAATGTTTGTTATTAGGAACTTTTCCCTGCAGCCATATTTATTTCCATGCCAACTCCACCTTCAGTGTTTGGAGTCAAAGAGCTCAATTTTTGTTTCGTCTGACCACCGCACCCTGTAAGAGCTCCAGTGGTGTCTGACCACCGCACCCTGTAAGAGCTCCAGTGGTGTCTGACCACCGCACCCTGTCCCAGTTAAAGTTCCAAAAGCGCTTTGCAAACTCCAAGCACTTTTTCTTGTGATAAAGAAGTGTTCTTTCTGCCATACCTTCCTAACAGTTTGTCAGTATGGAAGTAACATCTTATGGTGGATTTGGTCTTTGGATATTTTTTTTTACCTTTCTGACCATCATTGTGGCTGCTGAGAAAAAAAACAGTCTTGAGTCCTCCTTCAAGCTGCTTCATGATAGTTTTGAATTTCTTAAATTTGAAATGATTTCTGTTAATCTGTTGATAATTTGTCTACTCAATTTCATGCAGTGGATTTTGGAATATGTGTCACCAAAGCTTTATACCTCAGTGAAACAGGAAAGCATTAGTGACTGCCTTAACATTTCCATTTTCTTAATAAAACATTCTTGAGGTGCCTCTAACGGTTGATTAATTCTCATACTTAACTAATCTCTAATAAAGTATTTTCTTTTTAAATTATAATATTAAAATAAAGTGATTTTTATAAGTATTACCAATCATTGTTTAAAATGGTGCCCATCACTCAGGAGGGCCATGTAACTGTACATGACTTTTGGTGATCAGTATCACAATACAGTGTTCAGTTTTCAGTCAGGGTTCAGATGAATTAGCTTGTATGTAGCAAGTTTCAGATTGTGAGATAAAGCTTCCTAGAAGCCACTCTGGCTTTCTTTTTCATCAGTTGACTAACAGAGAAAAACAACATTTAAGTTTGAGCCCAAAGCCGTTTTTCAAATGTTCCTCCCACCGTCGAGGTGCATTATCATAAAATATTTTTTTATAGTCTTTGAACTTGCAAATGTTATTTTAAAGCAGGGTCTTTGATGGCTGGTGTCCAGAGCACAGTTTGGTGATGTCCTGATTCAAATCACCTGTTAATTGCCTGATTTTGTGAGTTTGTTTGAGGATGTTTGTGTATATAAATACACACACACACACACACACACACACACACACACACACAAGGACAAAATAAGACAGAAAATTGTGCTTCACACCTATATATCACCCTTCTTCTTCTCCTGCTGATGCGGCTCCCCACATGACTGACACTTGCCAAAAGACACAACAGAGGAATGAAGTTGCCCGGCAGCTTGCGCATTTGATATGATAATTATGTATCTGTTTACCATTTCCTTCCAAGTTGTCAGACTAATTAAACTTTTACAAGCCAATTATAAATGCATTGGTTAGGATAAAACGTTGTGGGTGTCTCTTCTCGCCTCATTCCCACTCTGTCCCTCTAATCCATGTCCAGAGGAGACAGCAACTGCTTGAGTGTTTAGAGGTGCATGAAATAATCCTGCATTAAACAAGGAGGCAGGTGTGGCAACCCTGAGGGCGAAAAGCAGTTTGAAATGATTTGGAGCAATTAAGATATACTTACCTAAAGATTACTTCACCTAATTGCAGCTTTGCACACACACACACACACACACAGACAGCCAAAGAGACACATACACTCACACACACACACACACACACACACACACACTCACAGACAGACACACTCTTACACACACACATATACACACATGCATGTATGCTGCTGGGCAACTTCACTCCTCTGTTGCCTTGGTTGGCAAGTGTCAGTCTTGCAGGCAGGTGCAGGGAGGAGATGAAAGGAGTGATATTAGGGTGTTAAGCACAATTTTCCACACACAAAGCTTGTAAAATATTCATAGAAAAGCACTGGCAATGGAATAGGGAGTTCTGGATCAGCCAAACATATGGTTAAGGTCAGCCTGTCTAACACCAAACAGTGGCCAGAGGGGTATAAATGAAAGCTGGGATCATTCATCAAATTATTAATCATTTTTGATAACAACTATGAAATCCCATGTAAGTGAATGGTGTGTGCACCCTGCGGTAGGCTGGTGCCCCTCCCAGGTTGAGTCCCTACCTCACACCCATTGGCCCCAGGACAGGCTCTGGGTACCTGAGACCCTAGTGAGGATTAAGTGGTTACAAAGACTCTGTGAGAGCGAGTGACTACAAAATCTTTGTAACTGTGAGCATTCTGCAGCCCAGTCAGTCATCTGAAATTTGAGTTCAGGCTTTACACTGATTACACATACAGCCGCGTGGAACCTTGTGCGAGACCGTTAAGGCCTAAACAGAATGCCAGGGGAGCATTTTTTTTTGTTCAGTTTTTTAAAAGGAAAACATGGATGTGATTTCCAGTGCTCTGAAACATTTGTTCTGATGCTCTAATTTCAAAAAGCAAGTGTGAAGAAACAACGAAGAAGAGAAAGGGATGCATTAAGAAGAAAATGTGATACATTTGTATCTTTTTCTTAAGTGATTTAAAGAAGTTCTGCAAAACAAACTGCTGCTAAAAGGTCACCTGACTCACAGCTAAAACTCTACAGCCATGTGCTCTCTGTGTGTGTATGAGGCTCTACTTCACCTCGGAGCTTCAAATGGAGCCAACAAACCCTGAGTAGATGTAAAACAGCTTTAGCAATAAAAACTTAAAAACTTAATGTGTAAAGTCAATACGGCTTTCCATCTCTGGCACAAATGCAAGCTGTCTAATCTTACTGTGAAATAACGGTGGCATTAATGATTCAAATATCAACATTTATCAGTCATTTATACATTTTTCCATATTGTATACTGTCACAGGGCTAGTATTAATCACCCAGAATTGGGCAGTGGAGCAACAGAACAGAACTTTCATGAGCATGAGTGATGCATAGTCCTGGGTAGATCACCTGTGCTAGTGTGTGTGTGTGTGTGTGTGTGTGTGTGTGTGTGTGTGTGTGTGTGTGTGTGTGTGTGTGTGTGAGAGAGAGAGAGATTGTTTGTACGAGTTAATGTGAGCCATGGCTTTAAAGGCTAGGCCTCTGGTGTGCCACTGAAAACTTGATGGCAAACATGTACTTGAGTGTCTTTCAGTATACTTACTATGATAGTTTTATTAGTATAAAATGCTACTTACTATGATATCAACTTCTGTGATGAGAACATATTTAATTCATGCTGTACACATTTCAATCAAGCAGACTCAATGCAGCACTTCTTGCAATGCAGGTTACCTTGAGGAAGATATGGAGATGCAATAACTTTGAGAGCCTTCTAATGGCTGCAGTTTGGAAACAAGTGTATACGTTGCGCTTCATGTGAGTGTGTGTCTGTATTGCAACAGCTGACGTGGGCGTGCGATAGCTTGGTCTGCGCTGATCGATAACCCGAGGGCAGGGAGTGAAGAGACAGCAGGAAATGCAATTCTCTTGTCACCCACCCTTTCCTGTCCTACCCCCTCACACACAGCCCACAGGCCTGAGCACCCTCCAAAACCTGTCCAAGAGAAAACAAGCAGTTCATCATCAGGCAGCTATCTGAGAGCAAACAGCTTATTGGAGGCATCAGAGAAAATCACTGAGATTAATGGTTAGATAAAGAAACATATCCAGCATTGAGGTATGAAGTGACACGCCATCCAAATGAGTAGCACCATTGTCTTGGCGGCATGAGTCAAAGTGAATGGCATGACACTCTGTCCTTGTTCTTCAAGCTTTATGTTGCCTCATGGCGAGGGCAAGACAGTCACAGTGACCTCCTCTCTCGGGTCTGGCGGGAAATGATTCATTGTCAGTGTCATGGATTCATCTGCATTAACACGGATGATGAAGATGAACAGTGAGTTATTTGCCTGGATGCAGGCCAATAAGCCACCAATGACATGCATACAATAATGTCCAAATATTATTTGCCCATGTTTGGGAATGAACAAACACTGCAGTAATTATAGATCAGTTTATCTGGTAGTTGAGCACCCCTGGATGCAGATTTGCTTTGAAACATAGAACCTGTATTTCTAGAGCTTGACATGCAGAGTTGAATAACCAGCAGCACTTCTAGACCAGTTTTAGGTCATGACCTGCTTTTGCTTTTGCAAATTCCAGCTTTTACAACCCCTCACATTGCATGTTGTGCTATCGGTCTAAATAAATAGCTAAAAAGGTGAAGTGTTCACTTTTTGTCAGCCCTGGAAGTCACCAGTTAACTCCCATCCCTGTGGGTTAACAAGCCTGGTGTTTTGTAATATGTTGACATTGTGACTGATGTAACACCATTATTTTAATGTCCCATTTAAACCTAATTTTCCAAGTAGGCTTGTCCTCCTCTTATACAGTACTTGTGACTAACTTCCCAGTGCCCTCTAAATGATGTATTTGATGTTGATGTATTTTTACAAAATTCTCCACTTTTGATGAAAAGTGGGAGGTCCTAAGTTTGTCTGGCGTTTGTGTGAAGTCTCCTCACCCATCACCTGTGGGAGCTGATATGAGTTACTCAGCTCCCACAGCTTTAACAGAACCTTCTTCCTCCATAGTCTGGGGGTTGAATGTGTTTAGTGCCACAGAAGCAGCAGGGTCTACAACACCACCTGTGCAGATCCTGTTTTGCTCATTTCCTCCGCTCACGTTTTGTTTAGATCTGCCAAAGCAGACTGGGAGCGCTGGACTGAGGAATGTCTATCAAGTGTGCTCATCTGAATATTAGGACCATGCCTAGTCAGCGATTTCTTCCCCTTGTATCATTATATTCATTTTTTATATTTATGGCGGATGTTTAATTTAACAAGTTTAGCATAATACAAACATCTTTCAAATCTTTCAAATCTGTTACTACTGATTAGTTCCCTTATTTTAAGGTCATGCTAGTTAAACAACTGTTAATTCTGCTTAAATCTGCTTGACAGCCAGCTGAAAACCCCACAAATAATGCTGGATGATTGGTGTTGGTTGAATTCTGTTCAAACCAGAAAACTATTGCAGTCAAAAGGATAAAACCTTCTCTCTGAAAAGGTGCAGTGGTGTAAGAGCTCCAGCAGGGGGCCCCCACCGCTCAGTTCACTGACTGGCTATATGATGGGGAGGGGGACAAGCATTGGCTGCAAGACTCGAGTGGGGTTTTTTATTGCATTTTCTCCTCCTAACTGACCCTGGTTAAGAACAGCTGTCTGGAGCAATTTCTCGACTCCTCTGCCATCCTGAGGCCTTTGCACCACAGTGGCTCCCCCGTCCATGCCCCTCCGTCCAGGAGAGATGGGGAGGAGTGGGAGAGAGCTCCCTCCCTCAGCTAAACACAGCCTGTCCCGGCTCCCTCGGGCCCCCACATACCCATTCGACCTCCCGCCCACTCACAGAAGAATGTGGTCCGGGGCGGGAGCATGAAATGGGGCAGAGGGCAGTGACTGAGGGGGAGAGAGAGAGAGAGAGAGCATGGGAGAAGCTAGCAGAAAAATATGGCGCTAGAGAGGAGGAGAGCAGGAGTGGGAATGTGGGGTTTGAGGGGGCTGTAGAGGTTTCTGAGGATGCGACGAGCCCACACAAAATGTTTGGTATGTCTGGTGGTCGTTTTTTGTCATGCGATGCAGGGAGAAGCCTGTAAGTTCTGCCGGATGCCTCCAGCACACATGCTGAGGCCTTTGTCTAAGCAACTACAGGGGAGCTTACCAACATGTGGAACGGTGAAGAAGCACAATAGTCAGTGTATTACAGCATGCCAGCCGAAAGAAAGGGAGTGGGAGATAAGAAACGGTTGCTAAAGTGATGGGCAGGTACACATCATAAGCAAAAGGCAGGCAGAGTACAAGTGACAATCCATATGCACAGATATGCCGACATATTTTGCAGAAGAAATCTTCAGCTTCAGCGCAGTAACAAACCCTCCATATACAGCTTGGTGCAAAGGTTTGGGTTTAGTCAGATGACTGTTTTCTAAGGGAAGATAAGCACACATGTTAACCATTTCAATACACAGTTGCTGTTTACCTGTTCAGTGTAACATACAGGAGATATACAAAAGTATATGCTTTGTTGCCTTTTGTCAAGTTCTGTTTTGGAATATGTTTAACTCAGCTAGCAAATACAAATTGCAAACTCAAATATGCAGAGAATGTCATATTAAAATGGGTTTCCTGCAGAGAATACCTATTTTCACTTGCAATCAAATCAGACCATCTTCAACCACTCAATTGTATCTGACCAGTCATAAACTGACCCGTGAACTGACCTGACTTGTTACCTACAGTCTGCTGTTTTTGTTCTATTGGTTTCATAATATAATCAAGAACAGACAGTTCATCTTACAGTCATTGTGCAACACTAGATTACAAAGAATGCCTCATTCGCTCACCAGTCTAATGCACTGTTGTGTAATCTCCATATTCTCCCTAAAGGCCCTGTCTGTATCTGGGGAGGTGCAAATGTCTTCGAACTTTGTGCTGTCAAGGAATAATCATTGGTGGAATTTGAGCCAGGTGAGTTTCAAACAGGAAGTACCTTAAGCACACATATACACACACACACACATACACATGCACGCTCACACGCCCCCACACACAGGATATAAGGGTTTAGCTCAGCGTGGGCGTCATCTGAACTCCGCTTTCACAAGTTGTGACGCGTGATGGTGACTTGGTGACCCCTCCACACACACAGGTGGCCCTGGAGCGAGGCCTCTCCCAACACAGGTATCCCACTGAACAGGGTGGAGTGGGCTGTTTAAAGCAGAGCACATAATGTCCCTCGATTCAGATCAACCTATAGAGCGTTTTCCCTCATTGATTACAGTATCAGTCCCAGACTACAGTGATGTTTGTCTCAGCATGACTCAGTTATACCTGACCCTTCAATATTTACTCTCGTCTAACAGTAGGCAAATGTTAACCTAGATAGGGGAATTCATATCTAGGCATCAGATTTACTTCATGTCTGGGGTCATGCGTCGTTTCCGCCTTTTTCAATGTCAAGAGGCCAAGCAGGAGGGTATAGAGTATTTGCTTTGCGTGTGAAACTCTGTCCGCCTCGACAGATGGCGGTTTGTCTCTCTCATCTTTGCCCGCTGCCTGAGAACCGTTCACGTTTCCTTGTTGCCAGTGACGCACTTGTTGACACAAGTAAGCAATGGGCCATTCATTCCACACAGACAGGTGATAGGAGTCGAACCCATCCACCTCGCAGGGCGACTTTCTGAGAAAGCAGTCAAAACATCAGACAGTTAAAGCTAGTTCCCGGTCACCATATAGGATTAGCTAAAAGACTGACTTGCGGAAAATGCGACAGGAAAATGTCTCAGCGACTTGATCAAGACTCCTCATACTGCAAATATGTGGAAAAGGGTGCCCCGCCTGATTCACTCCGTTAATATTTATTCATACCCAAAATGTGCTGACACCTGTAAATCTATCAAACAGATATGTATCATTATGAATTAGGAATTCATGAGTCAGTTCGCGAGGCTGCCTCAGCTTCCTCTCTCTGTGTCAGAGCGGCTTGTCTAACTGCTTTAACTGGAATTATTCTGCAAGAATCATTAATACTTAATGCTGAGTAATCAACAGTTATTAAATCTTTCAATCAGAGAGGGAATTAATTGTATGTCTCTAAATGGGCTTACACTATTTATTACCTATGTTATTATATACATCAGTTTAATATAAAGTTATCTGGAGTTATATTCATGGGCTCGAGACTGCACTTTTAGCTTTTTCTGCTAGTTTTCACATCAAAAAAGGAAAACCATTGTAGCAATATTCCATAAATCTTTCCATAAAACAACAGAATATGCTCAGCTATTATATGTTAGCATCTTCGGGGAAATGCAGACTTACTCTATTTATTACACACATTAGTTATATATAAAGTTATCTGGAATTTTATTTACAGGCTCAAGACTGCACTTTTTTTTCTGCTATTTCCGCCGTCAAGAATTGATCAAAATAACAGTGTATGCTGTAACTTCATCAAATAAAACAAAACAAAATATGAGAATCCACTCTTGACGAAATTTCTCCACTTGTTTTCAAAGTTTTTGTTTTTGTTTTGTTGTATTTGTACAGTTTCTTTTTTAACAATACTCTGTTTGGCCACATAATGTACATTTACATTTACAACATTTAGCAGATGCTCTTGTCCAGGGTGATATACACCATGTGGACAAAAGTATTGGGACTGACCCATATGTATTTATGGAGCTCGCTTTGTGTACTGGGGCACAGTCATGCTGGAATAGAAAAGGTTCTTCCCCAAACTGGGTTCACGAAGTTGGAAGCATGGCGTTGTCCAGAATGTCTTGGTATGCGGGAACATTAAGGTTAAGCCCTTCACTGGAAGGAAGGGGCCAAGCCCAAACCCTGAAAAACAGATGTGTTGCAATACTTTTGTCCATAAAGTGTACATGGGAGCTCTGACATCTAAAAAGAAGATGTGTCTCTCACACTAGTAAACATAGACTTTAATTAAAAGCTTGTTAGTCATGTAAGTCAGTTTTAAGACATGTAAATGTGTAATTACCATCTTAAGTGCCCATCGAAGAGGTGGGTCTTTAGTCGCACTGTGAAGACAACAGGGGACATAGCAGTTCTAACGGTGAGGGGACGTTTGTTCCAACACATGGGTGTTAAAACTGAGAAGAGTTTTGACAAGTGTCTTCAGCATTTGAGAAGGGAGGGGTTAACTCAAGCTTAATGATCCGAGAGGGTGAGCTGTGATCCGTGGTCTGATCAGTACTGATAAGTAAGAAGAAGATGGACCATTTTCAGCCATATATGCAAACATTAAGGTTTTAAATCCAGTGCGAGCTCCCCGATCCAGTGAAGGGTTTGGAGCAGTGTATGTGAGATATGTTGTGTATTGAAGACCAGACGTGCTGCTGCACTCTGAATCAGTTGAGGTCTGGTGGCCTTCAGAGAACAAATACATGTACAGACAGGCTAACACTACCAACCTGTCTTGTTTCTGATAGAAAATGCTTAAAGATTTATGAAGACTTTTACACAGTTAACAGTTATGCATTTTTAATTGAATCACACCACGAGCTGAAGATCACATCACAGCATTTACATGCACCAGTCTTTGGTAACTACATCTATATTATACTGTAGCTGGATCAGTTGATGGACAAAACAAAACATGGCTATATGAATAAAGTATGTTTAATGAATTTGAATGTGTTTTTAATTAGGTAGAAGAAATAACGTATATAAGAAAAACTAAACTAAACTAATTGTTTCTGAAATGAGCAGTAGATGACAGAAATAAAAGCAAACACAGCTGTAAGGAATGCTTGGGAGCTCCACCCTTATCACTGCAATCTTCAGTGGCAGCACAAAGGCTGCACAAAGTACTTGCCAGCTAATTTCTGTACTTTTTTTTTTTTAAAGTGCAGGACCTGTATCTCCCAGAATGCATTTTTTTTGCAGGGATCTTTTGTTTTTAAGGAACATAGGAGAATCCTATACCATTTCATCGACAAATTTGTCATTTTTTAAAAAGTGCTAACAGTTTCTTAATAATAATTCATGATGTATTACACAGCTACAGCTAGGGGATCAGGTCTTTAAAACAATGTAACATGCCCGCTAGCACAGCTACACTGGCAAAACACACACTGGGTTCTTGATTAGCATCAAGTACATAATTTAGATTTCTCAAGTGCCCCCCCACCCTGCAACCCCCCTTACTCTCACTTTGTGTGTACTCAAACTGAAGTAGCTGCTTGCATTGGAGGCTAAACCAGCACAGGCTTTGAGAACAGGCATCGGCGGTTCATCGGCGAGTGAGCAGGAGCTGCATTTCTGCACAAAGCGAAGGGCAGCGGCTGTAGGCGGGTGGGTGATGCATGGGCGTCGTGGTGTAAAGGCCAGCGTCTGTGCGGTGCCGTTTCGGGCGGCCCAGGGCCTCATCACCTATGAGCAGCCTGCTCACTCCGGCTGCCTCCCACTCCTCAGCTGCCCGCCCCCTTATTCACACACTCTTCAGCTCGGCCAGTGCGTGCATGTGTGTGTGTGTGTGCGTGTGTGTGTGTGTATGTGTGCGTGTGTCTGCACTTAGCCGCCCCCGGAGAGGCTGCTGTAACAGGGATGTCTGGTTTGGAAAGAGACGTGAACAAAGCTCTGCATTTCTATGAACTTGAAACTCTCCTTCCAATAGTATGAACCTGTTTTTTTTTTGTTTTTTTTTAAGTGCATTCGGCCTTCAGGGCATTCACAGACTCGCTCTGGCACTGTTATCTGTTAGCATTGTTTGGACACGTGAGTAGGTCAAAGACATGGCTTACGAAAACAACTTTTACTGAAAAAAGTAATGCATTGAATTGACTTAGTTTTGGCTTGTTTTTGCATAGATCATGCACAAAAAGCATTCATCTCAAGTTCGAAAACTTCTTGAAATTCCACAAGGCAGGGCTGCGGGATAGTTTAGTGCAAGAGTTCTGCGACTGAGTCGCTTTAAAATAATGAGTTTGGAAAAGAAAGGTTTCTGCAAGTGTGAATCTACATTTAGCCAAACAGCTACCTTCACTATCTTTCACTTCTATCAACGCTGTATGATTACTGCGTATTACACTACAGAGTTTTTCATATTTGCACGAAAAAGTCTGCACTTACACCAGCCTGACTTTCCAGTGACCCGAGATGAGAGCATATTTCCATCTGTTAACATTAAAGGGAGACATTTTTCATAACAAATGAGTTTCTAAAGCACTGTGAGATGGTTCACAACCTAAACAGTGTACAGGTTGTAGAACAGATTGTTATAATTTACAGTCATGAAGTTAACTAAATGTTTTATATGCAATAGGTGCAGCAAAACTGGAGCACTAACCTGCCCTGTCTGCATATTAAAACTGCATTCATTAAACTGTTAGGCCTGTAACTATTATAAAACTATAACTGAAGATCAATGGTTTATAAATATAAAACTTCAAGATATGTTTAATTTGATACATCAAAAATAAACAGCAGAAATATGTTAAAATAATCTATAAAATTATCTATCTATCTATCTATCTATCTATCTATCTATCTATCTGCCTGCCTGCCTGCCTGCCTGCCTGCCTGCCTGCCTGCCTGCCTGCCTGCCTGCCTGCCTGCCTGCC